>OY744542.1:60478019-60498019 GCA_963556195.1 Sepiola atlantica
AAACCGGAAAGCTGAAAGCTGATTGCAAACATACAAGAACAATAGAATTTTAGTATTATATAGATTATGTACCACCGATGTTCTTGTCTAGTATACACAACTACAACAGAACACATCAGCCTTATAGCTTCCGGTCAACGTGGTGATAATACACACATGCTATATCTTTGGTATTGAGCATTTGGATTAATATATACCACTAATCAAATGTAATATAGAAACTGAGACTGAGATCGGAATATTTGCTGACGAACCGCGCTCTACTCTCGTCATGTGGGCAAATCCGACGCGCACATATCTGAGGCAATGGCTGAATCCTTAGAAAATGACATCCAGTCTGTGGTGGATTGGGGTAAAAAATGGATGGTAACTTTTAATGCCGCAAAGACAATGCTACTCTCCTTCAATATCTACAAGAAACCTCTTCGACCAACGATTGTCATGGCAAATAACATCCTAACTGAGAGTTCAACATTCAAACTCCTCGGCTTAACTTTTACAGATAACATAAATTGGAACAAATAAATTGAAGACATTGCCAGGACTGCTGCAAAGAAGGTGGGCTCCCTCTAACGTGCTAGTAAACTTCTCACACCTGACAGTATCCTATATTTCTACAAAGCAACCATCCGCCCATGTATGGAGTATGGTTGCTACATATGGGCTGGTGCATCATCCACTAGTCTCGCCCTCTTAGACAAGGCCCCAAAAAGAGTCGTCAACTTAATAGGCCCCTCACTATCCACTAAGCTCCAGCCCCTCTCCAACCGCCGCAGTGTTGCTTCCTTGTGCCTGTTTTACAAGTACTTCAATGGACTGTGCTCTGATGAACTTGCTGCTCTGGTGCCGTCACGACGTAAATCCACTAGACCAACCCGACAATCTGTCAAATCCTATCCATTTACTGTGGAGGTCTCCAGATGCCAAATACATTTCTACTCCAAAAGGTTTTTCCCTCGTGCTATTAAACTCTGGAACTCCCTCCCTACCTGCTCCCTGTTTACCTGACTGTACTTACATGCAGAAATTTAAAACTAATGTAAACAGACATTTCGCTGCACTGCTCCAAATTTAGGTTGCCCCCCCCCCCTACAAACCAAAAACAACTCTCACAATTTTTCTCAGTAGCTCTTTACGTCTACAGTGTCGGACTGCCTTGTTTGGCTGAACTATGTTGAAAAAAATAAAAACTATTGTAATCTTATAAAACAATATAACATAATAGAATAGCAATTTGGATTAACTAATACGACTTAATAAATGGAATACTGTAATTTTGCTATTATCGCCTTGGCAACACCGATCACCTTTTATTGTGAAATTAGTTTACCCTCTGTGAGCAGTTACACGCTTGTTAAACAAATAAATAAATTAATAAAACCAAGTAAGGCGTTGGGCTGCAAGATGCTTGTTTACATGATAACAATGCCCCACATATCTGTACAGTCAAGGATACAAGTAACACGTATGGAAATGCAGAGGTAAACGGTGTAAGGAAAGAAGCTATTTAGTAGCAAGTTTTTCAGCACCTGAATACCTCTACAGTCAAGGGGTGACATATTGCTGCTTAATGGGCTTTTCGGGAGTATTTATGCTGCGGGGTAGAAGTGCAACATGTTCTTCGGGGCAAGTTTCAGTGCAAGTACTTTCAATACAAGCCCATGCATACGAGATTACGGCGAGAAGACAGGGTTTTTAGCTTAGTAAAGGGGGCGATACGTATTAGGTTACATACTTTTTTCTACCCTGACAAAGTAAGAAAGAGACCCCGGTGGTTAGTGCACCAGTCCAGATATGGCAACAATATTACATGCACGGTGGAATGATGACGTCATATATATTGGCAGGTGTAAGAAGTTTACGAGCTCAATAGAGAGAGCTCATTTCTTTGTATTCATCTTAATTCATGTTGACGGTGAATATTCGAAGAAAGCCTCTCGGTAAATGCACTATCAGACATTGCAATCGGTTGTTAGAAAAGTTTCTTATGGTTGTTGAAAGAACTGGTAGCATCAACTGTGACCACCTATTTATGACTTTATTCTAGTACAGATTGAGATAATATTCTAATGAATATGTGTGCGTTCGATTCAGCCGCATACCTAGAACAGAGCGTGTCATCAATTTGGGGCAAGATCAAAGTGTAGTATCTGTTCCGATTGATACTGCACCCTATAGACTGGTATTGTCTTGGCCTTCGGGGCTTGATTTATGCCTTTCTATGGGGCTGTCCTGTGCAGTTCTAGGAGGTGCACCCTCCCAGGCTTTGCCTCCCCTCTTTGGGGAGGAGTAAGTTTATTGCTTACTGTCTGAGGCGCCTCTACCGGGGAATGCCGACGGGGCTGCCCAGGCAATTTTTAAATAGCCAGAGTGCTCACCTCCCGAGCGATGGCTTATCTAATCCCACTTTCCAGACCGTGTGTCACATATTACCTTGTGGGAGGTAGATAAATAAATTGTTAGCTCTTTTTAGCTAAGATCAAAGTGTAGTATCTGTTCAGATCGATACAGCGCCCCATAGACTGGTATTGTCTCGATCTTCGAGGCTTGATTTACGCCTGTCTATGTTCCTGTCCTGTGCAGTTCTAAAAGGTCCCCCTCACAGGCTTCGTCTCCCCTCTTTGGGGAGGAGTAAGTTAATCGCTTACGGCCCGAGGCGCCCCTACCGTGGGATGCCGACGGGGCTGCCCAGGCATTTTTTGTAGGCCAGAGTGCTAACCTTCTCGGGCGCTGGCTTTTCAAATCCCACTTTCCCTACCTTGTGTCGCATCTTACCTTGTGGGAGAAAGATAAATAAAAAAACGAATCTGCCTATGTGAGACGCGATTGCATAAAAGAGAGCGTGTATGAAGATCAGAAATAATCAATGGTTCAAGTATCGACTCATGAGACATATCTGTATTAATATGATGATGTTTGGATGTGCAGCAACTAAAGAAAAAACTTGATTTTCTTATCAGCTGAATCTATGAACAATTACACATATAGTTAAGAAGGAACGCTTCATATATCCACGTTTTTTCAGGAAAAGGCATTGGTTAGGTATTACTCGCCGAATATTTAATATAATTAATTAAATATTCGGCGAGTAATACCTAACCAATGCCTTTTCCTGAAAAAACGTGGAATTATGAAGCGTTCCTTCTTAACTGTATGTGTAATAGTTCATAGATAGACGTAAAGATATCTACGGTGGATCGGTATTGCCTAAATCCATATTGCGTGTCCCAAAATAGTTTAGCATTTTTGAGGTTGCCAAATATGCCGAGATTTTATAATAAATCGCATTTTTTTTGCAAAATGCAGGCAAATATTTATACAGTGATAATGTTGCAGGTCAGTTCCTTGAACACATTTCTTGAAAAATCTAACGGCAAAGGAAATGCTCCAGCTAACAAGGTAACACAATTCAGAAATATATATACACACATATATATATATATATATATATATATATATATATATATATATATATAGATAAATATATATGTAAATATATGTATATAGATAAATATATATGTAAATATATGTATATAGATAAATATATATGTAAATATATGTATATAGATAAATATATATGTTAATATATATATATAAATATATATATGTAAATATATATGTTATATATATATATATATATATATATATATATATATATATATAAAGATAGAAGAAATAAGAGTGATAAACATGTACGAATGCCCAGATGTATTTCAAACTTCGATTGCTCAATGCAAGATATATTCTGTAATAAACTTATGTTTGTGTATCACTCTTATTTCTACTATCTTTATAATTGCTTTATCTCGTATATTCAGCTTAAAGCATTTCACTATAGGTTCTATCTACTGAAAGTTTACTTTTAGTTTATGTTTGATTCTATATATATATGTATATATATATATTAACATATATACGTAAATATAGACATATATATATATATTAAAATATATATATATGTGAAATATATATATAAATATATATATATATAGAGAGAGAGAGCTAATGGGTATACACATATATATATGTAAATATATATGTATATTTTTATATGTAAGTAGTTAGATAGTTAATATATATATATATATAAATATATACAATCATATTTTTATAAATAAATATTAAATATTTAAATACCTAGACACATCGATGTTTCATGCTAACGCAGTCTAGGAACTAATTCCCAATGGTCGGTGAGCGCGAACCCCGAACACAAATCACCATTGATTCTAGTCGGAGATCTTACCCATAGGCCATAGTCAACTAGTTAGTAAATAGAGATTAACTTTAACTGTAAATAGCGGAATTCGGCGACCACTTACCAAGCAGATAAGAGTGATCTACGAAACGTCGGACCATGCATATAGCTATTTGTACTGCTTGTTATTAAAGCTCCTCGAAAAGTGCCCAGCCTCCGTGGGAGGGGGCTGATAAACAATAATAATAGTCGGCGACTACTTACCAAGCAGAGAAGAGTGATATAAATATATATATATATATATAAATATATACATATATATAAATGCATATATACACTTATATATATACATATAGTATATATATATATATATATATATATATATATATATATATATATATATATTTATATATACATTTATATATATATATGTACATATATTGATATATATATATATACATTTCTATTTCTATATATACATATATGGGTTTAATATATATATATATATATATATATATAAATATATATATATATGTATATATGAATATATATATGTAAATATGTATATATATATTACTATATATATATATGTAAATATATATGTATAAGTAAATATCTATATATATATGTATATATATGTATAATATATATATATATATGTGTAAATACATATATATATATATATGTAACTATTTCTATATATGTTAAGATCTCTCTCTCTATATATATGTATATATATATATATATACATATAAATATATATATATGTATTAATATGGATATATATGTATATATACATGTTTATATATATGAGTAAATATATATATGTAAATATGCATATATATGTATATATATAAATATATATGAAACATATATATATATATATATATATATATATATATATATATATATATATATTGTAACCTGCACATCTTTACGTATGTACTTTCATTCATCTTCATATATATATATATATATATATATATATATATATAAGAGAGAGAGAGAGAGAGAGAGAGAGAGAAAAGAGGGTAGTGCAGTATTAGTGCAGTTCCAACGAGAGAAAGTATTCATATAAAGGAGTAAGGCCACCAACATTTGTAAAATGTTTTTTTTTAACATTTATTTATTATTTTCTTATTTTCTTATTTCATAATTTATATAACGCGTTTCAAGCGGTGGTCCGCTCTCATCTGATATGTAAATCCATTTTAAGAAATGTCTTTCGATTTCGAAGAGTTTTGCTTCGTTTCACGAAATGTCTTATTGCGCATGTGTGGGGTTCGGGGGGTGTACGTATTTTGATAATTTGATCTCTTTTATTTTTTATTTTTCTTTATTTCCGTCTTCTCTTGGTTTAATTCGTGTGTGTTTATTAAGTACGTGTTATTTTGACATTTATTTTATCGGCCATCTCCATTTCTGTGGGTGCGTAGGATTTCTTTTGTAAATGTATTACTTTTCATGCCACAGTCTCTAAATTGCCTGTTGATCCTGTGTGTGGGTGTGTGTGTGTGCGTGCGTGTGTGTGTGGGGGTGTGTGTGTGCGTGTGTGCGCGCACGTGTCTGGTCAGTTCTGAAACTTGTACATAGATGAGCAACACATACATCCACACATACATCCACACATACATGCACACACAAAAACGCACATACATATACGCGCACACACACATACATATGCGCGCGCACACACACACATGCGTATGGTTAGATAGATTGATAGAGAGAGGTAGAGAAAGATTGAGAAAAGTGTGGTTCATATTGTGCGTAGTTTGAGTTATGATCTGTTCAATGCTGGATTGAATTTAAATATAGAGTTTTTTTCTTGTGTTAGTAAGTAGGTGTAATATTGACTTTAGAAAATTCGCATAGTTTTACATTTTCACTGCTGCATGAGTGCACATGTTGGGAGACAAATAAGTTACGGTTTTCTTTGATTTTAATATTGCTTTTAGGTAAAGATACTCTATTATTAAATGTTTTGGTCGCACCTATATAAGATTCGTTACATGTTGTACCTTCTAGCAGATAAACTACACCTCCAAGAACGTTGTCTATGTTTTTTTATTGTTAATCTGTGTGTTGGGTTTTTAAATGTGTATGAGTTCCCATCTATCATTATATCACAGACCCCACATCTTTCCTTGTTGCATTTTGTGACCCCTTGTATTGTGTGTTAGTTGAGTTTAGATGAGGTTAACATTTGCTTGAGGTTTTTTTGTTGGCGTTTTCTTTTTATTATTTTCGTTGTTTTAAAATGTTGTTTAGTTTTGGTTGAGTAGGGTTAGGTTTCTTGCTATTTCTGTGAATAATTTTGGATGGTTCTTGTTGTGTGTAGAGATGTATGCTAATATTTGTACTTTGTTTCGTTTTCTGGGGATTCGTAATTGTTCTAATGGAATGTTTTCTGCTAGTTCCATACCTTTGTGATTTATTTGTAGCGGGTATCCTCTTCTTATTAAAGTTTTCTGTAGTTCCGCCAGTCGGACAATCCGGAGATCTTTGTCACTGACTATAATACAGATCCTGCGTGCTAGGGAGTAGGGTATAGATTTTAGGCAGCTTTTGGGGTGATGGCTTCTAAAATAGAGATCTTGTTGGGTGTCTGTGGGTTGGTGGTAGATGTATGTGATTATGTGAGTGTTTAAAATTTTAATTAGCCTATCTAGGAAGGGTAGTTCTGTTTGACTCTGTTCAATGGTGATTTTAATCTTGGGGTGTAGGTTTTGTAGTTTGCTGTGTAATTTATTGGTGTCCCCCATGTGAGTTCCCAGAGGATGAAACAATCATCCAGGTATCTTTTCCAAGATTTTATGAAGAAGGTTTGAATATTCTGGCAGTATCTTTCATCTATCTTTTAATACACAATCTTCTCTAGGTAGGCCAGTGTAAAGGTGGCATATGTTGGTGCCATTTTGGTTCCAATTGCTGCACCTAGAATATTGATGTACTGGACAATAAACAGTAAACCATTTCAAAAGAAAACCTACGCACACTAAGAAATAGAGATGAGCGATGAAATAAATGTCAAAATAACACGTACTTAATAAACACACACGACTTTGACCGAGAGAAGCAGGAAACAAAAAAGAAATAAATAAAAGATATAAAATTATCAAAACACGCCCCCCCCCCGCAAAGCGACATATGCTCAAAAATGCTAAACAATAACACATTTTCTCAAATGAAACAACACTCTTTCAAATCGAAAGACATTTCTTCAAATGCATACATATCTTGAAACGCTTGAAACGCGTTATATAACATTATAAAATGATAAAATGACAAAATTATAAATAAATGTTTTAAAAAACATTTTACAAATGTTGGTAGTCTTACTCTTTTACATATATATATATATATATATATATATATATATATATATATATATATATATATATGTATATATATATATGTTCATATATGTATATATACATATATGTATATGTATATATAATATATGGATATGTATATATATATGCATGGTTATATATATGTATATAGCTATATATATGTATATATGTATATTTGTATGTATATATGTATATATATGTGTATATTTATGGGTATATATGATACCTATGTAAATATTTTTATATATAAATATATATGTATATATATATATATTCATATATTATAATTTAGACAAATACAAAATTGATATTTGGTAATTATGTTCCAAAAATGTATAATTAAAAAAAAAAACATTTGATGTTTTATCTTTCTTAACATCTTTAGATTATATTTATTATTTCATCAACTTTGCATAATTCTTAGGTAAAATATATGATCTTAGTTGAACGTTAGTTTATTTTTATAAAGCCTGCAGTATTCACTAGTACTTCATGATTTGAATTGCTCCACCGTTATATTTCTGAAATTGAGCTCAAATTATTGTATTGGCTTATCAATATACCAATAAAATGTATATACATACACACACACACACCCACACACACACACACATATATATATATATATATATATATATATATATATATATATATATATATATATATATATATATTGTTGTGAAGTTGTCCCACAGTAAATAATAAATAAAGTCAAGTCGAGGGTTGGTTTAACAAGTGTATTAACAAAGTAAGAAAGTGACTATCTCTTGGCTAGACAGTTACAAGACTGTGCTTTGTCTTCAGTGTGTCTCTCTGGTGACTCTGGTGACTCGCATTATTTATAGTGACAACCGGTGTTGTTTCCCCTGTGTAAGAACGGCCGGTGTAACATATATATATATATCTACTATGAAATATATCAAACTATATTTTACTTGAGTGTACGAATCAAAAAATATAATATATATATATATATATATATATATAAATTTGTATATATAAATTTATATATATATATATATATATATATATATATATATATATATATATATATATTACAATGACATGCATCTCGTATTCAAAAGAAAATAATCCAGTATTATTAACATTCATTTCTTATGTAATATCTTCTATAAGTATAATTATTCTTGTTAAATTGTATTTCACCATTAAAACATGACTCTTTTTGCCAAGCATTTATTTCCTATTTAATTTAACTATATTTAGGTAATAAAACTTGTCGTAATGTCTGGCTATCTCTGTCTTTCCGAATTCTATTTAGATGAACACAACCATTGTAATTTGTAGGATGTTTTGGCAAGAATGATCAACATTGAAAATGTATGCCCCTAAAAGATTACAATAGGCATTCTAAATGATGTTGGTTAGACATTTTTCAAGTCAAAGCATTTGCAAATAATACAACAGTCTATTATTAGAAAGAATTTGCTGAACCAACGTGTCAGATGTTAGTATAAGAGAATCGGCATTCTCACGTAAATTCTTAAACGTAAATAAATAACACCCCCATTTCTTGGCGTTCTCACTGTCTACTTTAATAATAGGTTAACACATTTTACTAATTAACGACAACCAACGTAAACTTTAGTCTCTTTAATTTTAAAAACGAATGAACACATTGCTACAAAATAGTCACTGTAAAAACTATATTTTATTAAAATGTGCTGAGTGTGAAACTTACTTGAAAGCTCTGAAATTGCCAAGTTTGGCATATAGAAGAATACGTGGGGACATGATTGAGTGCTATAAATTGCTCTCTGGAAAATATGATTTCAATGCTGATAAATTATTGACTAGAAAAAGTACAAGAGTGGGCAACAGGGGACACAGTCAGATGCTTTACAAGAAACAGGCACGTTTGAACCTGAAAAAATATTCATTCAGCCATCGCTGTGTTGATTTGTGGAACAGATTACCATCAAGTGTAATTGAAGCCGAAACTGTAAAGATATTTGAGAAGCGGTTGGATAAGTTCTGGATTGACCAAGAAATCAAATTCAATTATAAGGCTGCTGTCATCACTGGACGCATACAAAGATGAAGACAAGGAGCTGGTGCCATAGGACGACTCATGTTCTTCTACCAGAATTCATCTATGTTTCTATGTTTCTATCTACTTTTGAGCAGTATCTAAAGATGTGACTTGCAAATCACTAGTCATTACACGTATTATCCTTGCTATATACTAAGAGACACACCCGGTTTTCCCTAACCCTAACCCTAACCCTAACCCTAACCCTAACCCTAACCCTTCTTTTGGCCTAATGTATCCTATTTTTAATTTCTAGATAATTTTTAGTGAAATTTTATAATTGTAATATTTGAGTCAATAATAAAATAAGAATCATGTAAAACGTCGTCTATAGCGTTTCGGACTTTCTGAGATGAGAATTTATAATTTGTATGATTTGGCTATTTGAACAACTGTTCTCATCTTTTCTGTTATTCTCAGAACGTTTCGGCCGCTGTAATGTTTGCCGTTCGTCAGATGCGATTTCTCGAACACGACAATCTTTAAGTAGAACTCGGGAATCTGTATTGAATGCCCAACGGGATCCTTTATTAAATAATCGGGGGTGGTTTGCTCCTTTTCTGTCAGCCATGACCGGGTAAAAGTCTTAAATAATTTTCAAGGTATCGTCCCTAGTGAGGGCAAACTATCGAAGTTTAAGGAGAGTGTTACGTAGACCCTATTATTCTTAGCACTTATATTCGTTACGCTACGGTCCAACAATGGGTCAATATTAAGAATGCATCGATCGAAACGTTGTGAGAATAACACCAGGAATGAGAATTGTAGTCCAAACTATCAAAATAATACGAATAAATAACACCTGAAATAGGAATTGTAGTCCAAACTATCAAAATAATACGAATAAATAACACCTGAAATGAGAATTGTAGTCCAAACTATCAAAATAATACGAATAAATAACACCTGGAATGAGAATTGTAGTCCAAACTATCAAAAGAATACGAATAAATAACACCTGAAATGAGAATTGTAGTCCAAACTATCAAAATAATACGAATAAATAACACCTGGAATGAGAATTGTAGTCCAAACTATCAAAATAATACGAATAAATAACACCTGAAATGAGAATTGTAGTCCAAACTATCAAAATAATACGAATAAATAACACCTGAAATGAGAATTGTAGTCCAAACTATCAAAATAATACGAATAAATAACACCTGAAATAGGAATTGTAGTCCAAACTATCAAAATAATACGAATAAATAACACCTGAAATGAGAATTGTAGTCCAAACTATCAAAATAATACGAATAAATAACACCTGAAATAGGAATTGTAGTCCAAACTATCAAAATAATACGAATAAATAACACCTGAAATAGGAATTGTAGTCCCAACTATCAAAATAAAACGAATAAATAACACCTGAAATGAGAATTGTAGTCCAAACTATCAAAAAAATACGAATAATAAACACCTGAAATGAGAATTGTAGTCCAAACTATCAAAATAATACGAATCAATAACACCTGAAATAGGAATTGTAGTCCAAACTATCAAAATAATACGAATAAATAACACCTGAAATGAGAATTGTAGTCAAAACTATCAAAATAATACGAATCAATAACACCTGAAATAGGAATTGTAGTCCAAACTATCAAAAGAATACGAATAAATAACACCTGAAATGAGAATTGTAGTCCAAACTATCAAAATAATACGAATAAATAACACCTGAAATGAGAATTGTAGTCCAAACTATCAAAATAATACGATTAAATAACACCTGAAATAAGAATTGTAGTACCAACTATCAAAAAAATACGAATAAATAACACCTGAAATGAGAATTGTAGTCCAAACTATCAAAATAATACGAATCAATAACACCTGAAATAGGAATTGTAGTCCAAACTATCAAAATAATACGAATAAATAACACCTGAAATGAGAATTGTAGTCCAAACTATCAAAATAATACGAATCAATAACACCTGAAAAAGGAATTGTAGTCCAAACTATCAAAATAATACGAATAAATAACACCTGAAATGAGAATTGTAGTCCAAACTATCAAAATAATACGAATCAATAACACCTGAAATAAGAATTGTAGTCCAAACTATCAAAAGAATACGAATAAATAACACCTGAAATGAGAATTGTAGTCCAAACTATCAAAAAAATACGAATAAATAACACCTGAAATAGGAATTGTAGTCCAAACTATCAAAATAATACGAATAAATAACACCTGAAATGAGAATTGTAGTCCAAACTATTAAAAAAATACGAATAAATAACACCTGAAATAGGAATTGTAGTCCAAACTATCAAAATAATACGAATAAATAACACCTGAAATGAGAATTGTAGTCCAAACTATCAAAAAAATACGAATAAATAACACCTGAAATAGGAATTATAGTCCAAACTATCAAAATAATACGAATAAATAACACCTGAAATGAGAATTGTAGTCCAAACTATCAAAAAAATACGAATAAATAACACCTGAAATAGGAATTGTAGTCCAAACTATCAAAATAATACGAATAAATAACACCTGAAATAGGAATTGTAGTCCAAACTATCAAAATAATACGAATAAATAACACCTGAAATGAGAATTGTAGTCCAAACTATCAAAAAAATACGAATAAATAACACCTGAAATGAGAATTGTAGTCCAAACTATCAAAATAATACGAATAAATAACACCTGAAATAGGAATTGTAGTCCAAACTATCAAAATAATACGAATAAATAACACCTGAAATGAGAATTGTAGTCCAAACTATCAAAATAATACGAATAAATAACACCTGGAATGAGAATTGTAGTCCAAACTATCAAAATAATACGAATAAATAACACCTGAAATGAGAATTGTAGTCCAAACTATCAAAATAATACGAATAAATAACACCTGGAATGAGAATTGTAGTCCAAACTATCAAAATAATACGAATAAATAACACCTGAAATGAGAATTGTAGTCCAAACTATCAAAATAATACGAATAAATAACAATTGAAATAGGAATTGTAGTCCAAACTATCAAAATAATACGAATAAATAACACCTGAAATGAGAATTGTAGTCCAAACTATCAAAATAATACGAATAAATAACACCTGGAATGAGAATTGTAGTCCAAACTATCAAAATAATACGAAGTCGTTTTACTGTTTACATATGTCTGGCAGGAACACGAACCCACGATTTTTTTTTTGTAAATACTAAAACAGGAAAAATATTCCTTTTTCAAAGGTTACACCTTTTTATTTCTAATATGCTATTCAGGATAACTGTGGTGTATATTGTATGTAATATATTGTTTAAAAGTGCTACTATGTGATGGTAAGGATATTATACAGACACACGACATTTCTTTTATGTGATGTGAACTGGAATACAAATTCACAGATATTTGCTAAATATTATTCAGCATGTGTTTGTTATAAAATGATCGGCAGCTATTTACAAATACACATCCTTTAATGTATCCTGTAATATAAAGTATACAGTTGGAAATTAAGTTGTTTCTATTGCATATTGCATATTTGTCTTATATTTAAAGTTTTCTTCTTTGTCATAATAAAATATTTTGGCCAAAGAAACTACTTTTTACCTTTTTACTCTATTGTTTCTACTCAAAATGTGAATATTATTTTCAGTGGATTTTGTGATTTTTATTGTTGTTTCATATTGAGATGCTCATCTACGTGTTCCAATGCGAAAGGTTTTGTTTGTTTTATTGATCAATCCTATATTACACTCCAACGGTTTACTGTTATTTAAATCAATAATGCTACATAATTTTCTGAAATACTGTATATATAATACAGACGAAAGGTCCACATACACTTGTGTATTTTTCTAGATTACATAAGTATTTTAAACAGTTTGTTTGTACTGTATTATACTGTTTTTCGTCTCTCTATATATACATTAGATCTGAGAATATTAATAGGAATCACTGTTGTTTTGAAATACTGTATATATAGTACAGACAAAAGGCCCACAGACACTTGTTATTTTTTGTAGATTACATAAGTATTTTAAACAGTTTATTTGTATGGTATTATACTGTTTTTCGTCTCTCTCTATATATACATTAGATCTTACAATATTAACGGAATCACTTCAAACGATTTAATAACAGACGATGAATTATTTAAACCCTTGTTCATTAAGAGAGGTAACTGTAATTAAACTAATATAGTAAGCTAAAAAGAAAGGTAACTGTAATTAAACTAATGTCGTAAGCTAGAAAGAGAGTTAACTGTAATTAAACTAATATCGTCAGCTAGAAAGAGAGGTAACTGTAATTAAACTAGTATCGTAAGCTAGAAAGAAAGGTAACTGTAATTAAACTAGTATCGTAAGCTAGAAAGAGAGGTAATTGTAATTAAACTAATATCGTAAGCTAAAAAGAGAGGTAACAGTAATTAAACTAGTATCGTAAGCTAGAAAAAGAGGTAACTGTAATTAAACTAGTATCGTAAGCTAAAAAGAGAGGTAACTGTAATTAAACTAATATCGTAAGCTAAAAAGAGAGGTAACTTTAATTAAACTAATATCGTAAGCTAGAAAGAAAGGTAACTGTAATTACACTAATATCGTAAGTTAGAAAGAGAGGTAACTGTGATTAAACTAATATCGTAAGCTAGAAAGAGGGGTAACTGAAATTAAACTAACATCGTAGCTAGAAAGAGAGATAAACTGTTAATGCATGAGCAAGAAAACGTCATAGAGAAATATAAGATACCGATTGACTGTTTTCACTTGTTGTTGCTTACACCTTCCCTTCCGTTTATGAAACATTTTCTTATTTATTGTATTTAAATTAAATGAATTTTTGATATCGTGGACACACGTTTCGTAATGCATTTTAAATGTTCTCTTTCCAGCTTTATCTTAATGGTGACATCGGTTTCTAAATATTAAATTACAAAAAAAGATCCCACATACATCAACGTTCAATCGAATTTATTTTTTCTTTATTTTCATTTTTCGACGGTCTTTGTTACAAAATGAGTAAATGCGTATCTAAATAACGAAAATGTTGATATCTATGTTTGATATAAATATTTTTTCTCATTATCGAGTCATGTGAATAATTCGAAAGTTTATTCTGTGTGTTTACAAGAGAAAATGAATGAAATGTGTATTATAAAAAATTCGTATCTCAAGTTGTATAATTTGCGAAGTTCTGGTGAGCTGACAAAGCCTGCTACTTATCGAATAAAAGTGACATCAACACCGTTTAGTTAAATACTAAAAGGAGTCACTGATTTTTAGAGGCCGGATATATTTTGATTGTCAAAAATCGAAGTGTTATTGATTTTTTTCAATTTTCGCGATTATGTAATAATGAACGCTATTTTATTTTATATACTTATTTTTATGAACATATTTCATAAATGTTAGCTTGCTTCGATTTATTACGTAAAAATTATTAATTGCTATTGATAATATTTTTAATTTTTAATTATTATAACACTTTTAGAAATGTGAAAACTTTAATTTTGACTTTCTGGAATTCTACACTAAACGATAAAATGAAAAAAAAAACGGTTCATGATTGAAGTGTTTAACTAAACTTTAAAATCACATATTACACATGACACACTGTTGTGTTTTAACTTTCTTTCATTCATTTATTTTCATAATCTTATATTCTGCTGCTGGCTCCTGTACTCGCGTGGTCAGGGATCTTGCCAGACTGAGGAAACCCATGCAATTGAGTTATCCAATACAATCCGCAAAGATCTACGTCAATACAATACTTGCTTGAAGACAGAGGAAGTTTTGTCGGTTTGATCTTTGTTTCAAATCACTGACCGGAAGTGTGGACGTGGCGACATAGATAAATCGAGAATCACTAGTTATTCATATCAAAATTATAACACGTGTCTGCTTCCAACCGAACTGACGGATTCTCTTACTTACTTCCTTATGAGCCACGTGACGTCATATCCGTTTCCATTAATTCTCACAGCCGAGTTAAGTTAACCTCGATGTCTAAAATCTAACGTTCAGTTCCTGTTATTTTCGTATATCACAATTACATACTAACTTGTTTAATCGCCCAAAACTATATAAGTTTTCTCCACTGTGATCTCCTTTTCCACACCTGAGTTGGTAAAGTGGAATTGGAGAGAAACAATTTAACAATGTAACATACGGCATGCCTTCTAAATCGTTGCTCTGTCAATCGTTCTACACCCAGATAGTGTTTAAACGATCACTTGTCTTAACTGTCAATTGATGAGTACTGATTATTCTATAATTATTAGACTCAATAAATAAATAACAGTTGCCCCATCAAACTCTTCGTTGCTTTACACCTGTACTATAAAAAATAACACTTTCTAAACTATTTATTCATAAAAAAAACACATTGTAAAACTTTTCATATCCATGAAGATTACTTTTTATTTTATTATCTATGTATTAATACGATAGCGTGTGTGTTCGGGTGTACCGCTTCCAGCAAAAGCTCTGCGCATGCGTGCCGCACCTAGATTTTGAAAAACATTCAACTCGCCTAATTTTCGATATATTTTCAAGTATTTCCCTTTGGCGCAACGGTTAGCGACGTAGTATTTTTGAATTCGGTCCGACTGGTTTAGAGTTCGATCCCAACCAACCTCGAAGATTTATTTCTACATTTCGAGGGGAAGGGGAAGAGAGGTAGGGAGGGGACGACGGGGAAGACACATATTAATACAATAGCGTCTGAGATGTTGTGTGTCATGCTTACATCAAAAGCAACGACTTTCCGAATCTTTGTATGCTACTCATGAATTGGCTTGGCCTTTTGGCTAAGATCAAAGTGTAGTATCTGTTCCGATAGATACTGCACCCCATAGACTGGTATTGTATTGGCCTTCGAGGCTTGATTTACGCCGGTCTATGTGTATGTCCTGTGCAGTTCTAGGAGGTCTACCCTCCCAGGCTTCGCCTCCCCTCTTTGGGGAGGAGTAAGTTTATTGTTTACTGCCTTGGGCGCCCCTACCGGGGAATACAAACGGGGCTGCCCAGGATATTTTTAATGGCCAGAGTACTCACCTTCTCGAGCGCTGGCTTTTCAAACCCCACTTTCCCTACCCAGTCTTGGGTCACATCTTACTTGTGGGAGTTAGATAAAACTGGCCTTGTGCCTAACTCCTGGAGAGGAGTAAATAAATATTAATGAATTTGAGCCAAATTTAATTTAATCGAAAACATTTACAAAATAAGGTTTAGTCGTCGAAATATTACCTTCACTAGAAATATTGTATATACAGAAGTTTTGTAAATTGTTTCATGTTTGTTCAATTAAAAAAATATATATATACAAATCTTAATCTTATCATATTTTATTCAAACATGTATAGGTTAGGAACAAGATAATTAGTATAAAAAACATCATTTCGTGTAATTTACACGGGTCCCGCTAGTTGAAACTATTGTAATAAGAAAGTATAGCTTACTATACAAAATAAAATCTTTTTTCGACAGCGATGTCGATCAACACTTAATGCGTTTATTTCAGAAAAATCTGATTTTTTTGTCGCTTTTAATAATGTTTGCATTTGAGTTATAACATTTACTTTAACCTTTTTAAAATTCTACGATTTATGTAAAAAATGAATATCTGGTTACGCCCTCTACATGACGTCATACTTTAAATATATACTGTTCTACTTCAGATATCCGATTTTCAGCCGCTTACGCAATCTAACACTGTCAGTACTGGTTCAGACAAATCGGATTAAGTTTGGGGCAAAATAGCAGAATTCACAATTCGGAAACAATAATAACATTGCTAATTAAGGTTTGCTTTCAATATTCTTAACACTACACTCTTTTGTTTACATTCTACATACTCCTTCGCGCATAATTATAACATTTTTTTTATCTTTGAAAACACTGGTTTTATTTCAGAAATCAGTTTACTTTGAACAGGATAAAATACATCGTAATTTAACGTGCGTCTTAACACAACATGTTGTCATTTGCATTCATAGAACAATCAATGTTTTGTTTGCTTATGTTAGCCCCAAACAAGTCACACTGTCACTGAGACGCATGGGCTACTGTGAAGTAGGAGAATCCTATATAGGGAGTCGTGCAGGGAGATGCTTGTTCACCTTACATTTAAAATTATTCATTTTAGTACAGGCACGGAAACAGAAAGCAAGAAGGGAATTCCAAAGGCTACCAGTACAAAGACAGAAGCTAATAAAATCGAAAGCTCTCCGGCATCTGGGTATATCAGCAGTCTAGGGCTGATATCGTTCTTACTGACTAGTTGATCGGGGTTAATTATGTAAAGGGAGTTTTACCGTAGCACATTCGATGGGGCAAATTCGATTAATTAATTGTAAAACATGCACAGGGATTCAACATTGTGGCGATGGAGCAGTGGTTGGAGCATGCTCGATAATGAGGCGCCTATTAGATTAGAGCCTCTTTTCTCGAGCCTCGAGGGAGAGGCTAGTGTTTGGTGCACCAGCCCAGATGTGATTACAATACCTCATGTATATGCTAATGGTAGCTTTGTAGATATATCGGATACTGGCAGGTGTTAAAAGTTTACTAGCTCGGTAGAGGGGACCACCTTCTTTGCAGCACACTTGGCAATGTCTTCTATGTATTAATGTCAAGACATGTTATCAATGAATGCTAACCTTATTAGTTTGAATGATAAACTGTCATATAGAGTACTATTAGTTATGGCAGTCGGAGGTTGAAACATTTCTTATAAGTGTTGAAGTATATGAGTTTGATCTGAGAAGCATTAAATGCTTTTATCCACTTATGACTCCATTCTACCACAGATTGGAGGTCATTTTCTAAGGATTCAGCCATTGCCTTTGATCTGCGTGTGTTCGTTTACCCTACATGTCAGGTATAGGGAGTGGTGGGATCAGCAAATATGCCAATCCTGACCACAATTTAATCAGGGAGGTGTTTTATAAAGATCAGGAATTATAACAGTCCACTGGTCGACCCCTTAATTAATATCATTATGTTTAAATGTACGACAATTAAGGACAACCTGGACCTTTTTATGGCTAAAGAGGATCTGATTATACTTAATATTTGCCCAGTAATACCGTACGACTTAATTTTCATGACAGAAAAATCATGTCAACCCCTGTCAAAAGCCTTGAATCTATCAATCGCTACAGCGTTGGATTCACAAGCTTTATCAAATGCATGATAAAAGCTTGTCGAGATGACTGTTAGGATATGAGCAGTTGAGAGTGCTAGCCCAAATCCATACAGTTGGTCAGAAAGAAGTTTAGCATCAATGAGCTGGTAAACTATCGCTAGATTTATTAGTGCTTCAAAGACTGTAGCGAAGAGCGGGAGGAGACTTATAAGGCGATACTTTTGCAGGTCAGTTTATTCACTAGAATACTTAAACACTTGTACTACAGAGGTAATTTGCAAACTGTCGGGGAAGCAAGATTCGGCAAGGAATTTGTTGTAGGGTTTAGAAAGGGCACGGGCCAGCTTAGCATTGTATATTTTTAAAGAATATATCAGGGATAAGATCAGGCCCCTACGCTCTAGATGTGCCAATGTCTTTTATGATATCTCTAACGTTGGAAGGGTTGATGAATAGATCCTGAAATGGGGCTTCATTCAGCAGGGGAAAGTTTGTGAAGGGGTGGTTTATGGAGTCCAAGGTACAGTTCAAGCCGAATCTTTGAGCAAGCAGTTAAGCCTTATCAAGTGCATTGCAGGCAATCTCATGATGTTTTTTTAGCGTGAACATTGCTTATTGCCCGTTATTAAATGGGCTATTGTAAATCTTCCAGGGATCATTAGTTCGTCATTTCTGTGACTCAATGTGTTTTCTGGTCATACCAGTATATATTTTAGCTGCGGATATTTCACTCCTGCATTGATTTCTAGCTTCGATTAATTTTGTCTATTTGCCTCAGCCTTTTGATGTTTATATTGGAGAATGTCTTCTGCCGATATGTAATAGCAGCTGTACAGGTTTAGTGAGGAGACGGGGCTTGCCAAAGAATTTCAGCGCAGGGACATGTGCTTAAATACCGACCTTGAGCTATTCAGTCGTCTCATTTGCACACTGATCAGCAATCATATTAAATAGTGCATTACATTGGGCGTATCTGATGTGATATTCAGTGATTCCTTATCAGCGTTTTTGATGAATCGAGTTGTTTTAAGCAATGGCTCATCAGCCTGGGGTCGAGGTTTTGACTGATATCGACCATCATCACAGTGTAATTAGCATACCGCTATGGGCTTTGAACATTTATCACACAAAGCCCGGGCAGTTTCCTCAGGAATATGTCGAGAAGTGAAGATTGCCGATCCTCATGGTCTTGGAGGCGGGTCTGGAAAGTGACAGATGGAGAAACAATAAGTGATGTTACCAGCTGTGTGAGTCAATCCAGTCTCTGT
>OY744542.1:60503019-60510519 GCA_963556195.1 Sepiola atlantica
TATACATATATATATATATACATATATATACATATATATATATATATATATATATATATATAAATATATATATATGTGTGTGTGTGTTTAATAAGAGAATCTAACAAGTTTTGTTTAACTGCATTCTGTTGTTGTTGTTGTTGTTGTTATTTTTATATGTTTGTTCTCTGCCCATCTTTAGGTGACCACCAACTCCTGCTGGATATCTTCATTTAATCACCGCTGGATGGTTAATAGTTACGCGAGCACAAACCAGCGGTCGCCTCCAGCCACATACCCGCAAAACTATCACAGGAAATATATAATGTGGACAAGCGAATTATGTCAATAAAGAGCTTCACAAAGGAACACTAGAATCAACGGCTGAGCTCAAAGAACAGCAGGGTTTGTTAAAAAAAAAAATAAACACAGAAAACAAAGTAAACACATGCATACATACATACAAAAAAATAAATAAATTGGGTCTGCAGCATTATCCACCCTAACAACTGCTCTGCCGGTATGAGCAACTAAAATTGTGTAAGCAGACACTACGGTTTATGTGTAACAATCTGAAAAAATAAAACTTCCTTTCAGAGTATATATGTTTTGCTTTATTTTTTTCTTTTGTTAAACTGATTAATTTGTTTAAATATGTTATTTTAATGCTGTCGATTTCACAAATGAACTAAAAGCAGCAATGTAACATGCGGCACTTGAGCTGAAAATAGAATTTATGTTAGTCTATAATGTGTATGTTTTAAATAGAATGTTCGTTGGTCTGTAACACTTACGTTTGAAATAGTATTTCCATTCATGTGTAACAGGAAAGCGTAAAATAACATTTACATTGGTATGTAACGCCTAAATCTCAAATGGCATCATTGTATTAATCTAATGCAAAATCTACATCCCTGCATAGTTGTATAGCACTAGCGTTACTGATTTGTGGACACGCTTGAAATCTAGAAAAGAATATACATACTAAATTTAAACACTTGGGTACAACTGATGACGTCATGCAAAAATAATGACGTCAGCAATATTTTAATTGATGGAAACTGTTTCCTGTAGTGTTGTTCGAGGTGTGTGACAGGTTTCATTGCCGTTTAATTAGTGGTTCGCCATACAGTAGTTGAAAATGTCTATTTGATTTAATGGAGTCATTTAATAATTCTAGCAACAGTTAACGCAAAGTTCCAGCAGTTAACAAAGATGAAGATACAGACATGTGTATTTTTTATAGAAAAAAAAGCAAGTGCACGCCGGAACGATGGAATCTATACCTATCGATCACGGGTCACGTGATTGTCCATCAATAAACGCAAAGTGCTCTCATGTACTCGTTTAACAACACGAGGTGCAAAATGTATGCTGATATAGTTAATTTATTAAGTATTTGATACTTTGAAGAGGAATCAGTGATAGAGAGATGGTGAATCGTCACGCACATGTCGAGATGTTACTACGCACAGCCCAAAGTGAATCCATTCATATGGATATGAGGATAAAGTTAGACACAGAATCGTTGTGTTAGGTGGCGGATATTCAGCTCACAGAATCGTACCATTCTAGATGGGACAAAAATATAACTTTCAAGAGACCCCCTTCCTTTTCCGACCGCAGATAGAAAAGATATTACACTTTGATCCCAGGCCTATTCTCGATTTTATTGTAACAACCGGGCGAACGTAAAACGTAATAGGAAGTGTTAGGGTTATGGTTAGGTTAAAAGTTTTCTCTTTTCATCACCGACACAGCCAGAGATATATAAACAAAATGGGAGAGAGAGAGAGAGAGAGACATAGCGACATACATTGTTCTATTTTCAACGAGTGAATCGTGTTCTTTAACATTTTTTAATTTCAGACAAGCGAGAGGCACGGGTGAATATAAAAGTAAATTAGTATGAATCAGAATAGTATAACTTTGTTGACTAGTTTGATTATGTTGTCTGCATTCTTGCAAGAGGGGTCATGTAATGGTTATCAATATCCTTAAGCGAAGGTGGTATTAAAGTATCGACTGGATTCGAACTTGGCACACCCAGATCGTCAGTTCGTGTCA
This sequence comes from Sepiola atlantica, assembly GCA_963556195.1. Taxonomy (NCBI): domain Eukaryota; kingdom Metazoa; phylum Mollusca; class Cephalopoda; order Sepiida; family Sepiolidae; genus Sepiola; species Sepiola atlantica. Next base: position 60,505,066 of record OY744542.1, read on the forward strand.
TTATCCACTTAACCACCGTCATTTCCTTACTGATGAATATATACAGAGAATTAGAACAAAACACGGGCAGAGACAGAATAAGAAAAGAATACAGACGAAGATACAAAGACATAGAGCGAGAAAGAAAGAAAGAAAGAAGCATAACACGAGAGAAAAAGAGGAAGAGAAAAAGAGAAATAGAGAGAGTAGCAGAAGTTTAGTATGACGTCACAATCACAAATATATGGCTATATCGTCGACTAGTGAATCTTGTTGTTATCCCCTTTTCTTTTGGCCAATATCAAAGTGTAGTATCTGTTCCGATGGATACTGCACCCCATAGACTGGTAGTTTCTTGGCCTTCGGGGCTTGATTTACGCCGGTCTATGGGTCTGTCCTGTGCAGTTCTAGGAGCTCCACCCTCCCAGGCTATGCCTCTCCTCTTTGGGGAGGAGTAAGTTTATTGCTTACTGTCCGAGGCGAATGCCGACGGGGCTGCCCAGGCAATGTTTAATGGCCATAGGCCTCACCTTCTCAGGTGCTGGCTTTTCAACTCCCACTTTCCGACCTTGTGTCACATACTCCTATTGTGGGTAGGGGTTGAATACCCTTTTTCCTTTAAGACTAAGAATGTCTGGTCTGTGATAAGTTTTAAGTGAGAGCTTATCAGTTTATCCCACCACTTCCCTTGGCTTTAATTATAACACATGCCTTCTTTCCTACTGGAAATGTGTTTTACTTTCACGTAACGAAAATAAACTGATACTAGACCTCTAAAATCTTAGATGGAATCTATTAAAATGTTCTAAATTCCCCGAATATTACGAATTACAAATACCTACACGTTTTTGCTGCATAAAGGTTTTAAACCGAATTACATAGATAGAAGGACATGATAGAAAGAAGACCGGATATTCATAAGGTGTGTCTATTGAATATACACGTTTATTTATTAACATGCTATTTCGAACTTCAAGATAACAGACCGAACTTAATTTGAGACAGGTTTTGTTAAGAGCTGCGAAGCTTGAGCCATATCACGTAATACAGCTGAGCAGACTGTAGAATAAGATGTGCAGTCTGTATAAAATCCCATGCAATTATTCTCACTCCTATCATGGCGAACCTATTGGTATATCGGCTACCATGGAATCAATAGCTTAGGAAAGTTACGTCATAGACGGGGAGTCTGACATAGCAGAGCAAAACAAATAGTCTTGGGTAACATGCATGGAAAATCAGTTTGAACGAATCACAGCGCTTCTAACAAGTGCAACCCGTGCACTTTCCTTTTCCTATGCCATCAGTTGTTACAAGCAAACACGAGCGTCACTAAAATAAACAAAAAAAAACTGTATCCAAATTCAGAATGTGTTGTTGATTGACTTCATTGTGTTGTACCTGACTTCGATTTCAGAACGAGAATTACCCAGGTTGATTACCAGGGGAAATACCCGGCACAGCTGTGAACGCCGAGACGAAAATAAATCCCAGGTATGATTTTAACTTTTAACTAATACTTATTATAAATGTTGGAGATCTTAATACTCCCTATAACTATTTTCGATATGTAAGAGTCTGGGGCGCTCCGGAACAGGTTAGGGTCCTATATTCGGTAAAACACATTCTCAGATGTTGCCTTATATTTAGTGACTTTGTTTTTCCCCTTTCCCAATCAAATGTTTCCCAGATCAATGGCAAATACACCTCTACACGATCAGATTTCTGATGTTACGCTTCTTTTACGTCGTACATTATTTGCATCGCCTCATGTTAGGGTACTACATATAACGCGTGTGATATTTATTATCATCATTACTTTTATTATTATTATTGTTAGTAGTATTAGTATTATTACTGTTGTTATAAATACTACTTCTAGTACCATTGCTACTACTATTACTTGGCCTTCTGGCTAAGATCAAAGTGTAGTATCTGTTCTGATGGATACTGTACCCCATAGACTCGTATTGTCTTGGCCTTCGGGGCTTGATGTACGCCGGTCTATGGGTCTGTCCTGTGCAGTTCTAGGAGGTCCACCCTCCCAGGCTTCGCCTCCCCTCTTTGGTAAGTAAGTTTATTGCGGGGAATGCCGACGGGGCTGCCCAGGCAATTTTTAAACCCCACTTTCCCGACCCGACCTTGGGTCACATCTTACTTGTGGGAGTAAGATAAAAACTGGCCTTGTGCCTAACTCTTGGAGAGGAGTAAATCAATACTATTACTATCAATCCTATTATTATTAATAATACTATTATTATTCATATTATTACTACTATTTACATTATTATTACTATAACTACGATTTTTAATATATTATTATAACTATTATTATTATTATTATTATTATTATTATTATTATTATTATTATTATTATTATTATTATTATTATTATTATTATTATTACTACTACTACTGTTACTATTATTATAACCATTAATATTATTATTACCATTTTTATAACAACAACAAAAAACAGCTCTTGATCCAAAAATCTAATATTATATTTTTTCTCTTAAAATTTACCACGCATTAATATATTTTTACTTTTTTAGTTTAATAAAGACCAAAACTCCCAATTGTATTTGTTCACTAAAACTCTACTACACTACGACAATTTATACTGATCAAGGTATACATTAATTTGTATGCTATATTATCAAGGTATTTATGTTTGATTTACTAGTAGGCTGGTAAAGTATAGGTGTCGAATACTTTGTTAAACTGCTCCAATTTATTACAGGAACTTAATTCATATCTTTTAAAGATATTATGTACTTTGATAGTGCGGGACAATTTTATTATAATCTATGTTATGAAATGATAATTTGTGGTTACTGTATCTTGCATTGTACTTGTTCCCAATATGTACATTTAAAGAAAAATAGGATTGTTTGCAGGAAACACAGTTCCTAAATAAACAATTTGTTCGTTAAACACTATTTTTTCAACTAGCATTTATTCTAGTCTCTACAAGTACATTCATTATTTAAAATATTATTTTGGAAGTTGTTAATTCTATTTTTATCATCAGTTTTGAATATCTGTCTTTTATGACTTTTAATATTTTTTGTAAGTTGTATGTACAGTTATAACTAAGTTTGATCGTGTTTATATTAAATATTTCAGGCAATGGGAAATATCTATTTAAAAAATGAAGGGACAAATGCTTAATGTTAGATTTAATTAATAGATTTAATGCGGTTCATACTAAATGACTCTTCGATTTATATTTCTTTTTCTAAAGTTCTTATTCGTTCTATTGTTGTATTGAGTTTTGATAACATAATCACTATTTGTTAAGAGGTTGTTTTATGTATAGCTATTACTATGACATTTTTCTCACTATATGAATTATTACTAATCCCATGACTAATTGATATTGGGATATGCTTAATTACATCATGTGGATGATTCAACTTGGAGTTAACATATACTGGTTCGTAGTTATCTTTCATATGAGGTTAATTATTTGATAATATGCATCGTATCGCCGCTGTCGATGGTACAGGAGGGGGATATTATCAATTGTTCATTCTAGTTATCTGTCATTTGTTTTATTTTCCATGAAATAAAATAGTTACCTGTTCTAGTTTCTACGTACCAAACGTAAAGGTGAATAAGGATAAAAAGTCAAAAGAGTGATAGTGAAAACGGCAGTAGAAATAAGTAAATAAGGCAATAAAGCTTATTACAACTTAATATATGAAATCACATCCACAAAACAACATCTGGAATAATATATAGACTGGGAATATATATTAAGACATAAACAAACTAGAATCATATTCTACCCTTCATAATCATCAACCAGCATTCCTAGAAAAGAAATAGGTAATGTTATTCTATTCAGACAAGAAAGCTTATATAGAGGAAGAACGAGACATCTAATAGAGATTAAATAAAGATGTTGATATTCAGTCTTAAATAATGAATAAAGAATGCATTCATGAAAGCTTCCCAGTAATCTATGAGAAAGATTTAGAAAAGTTATAACATTCAAATATACTGCTACAAATGCATACATTTTTTATCCCTTTGTTTATTTAACTCAACAAGATGGAAGCGGAAATATACATATGATTAACACAAAGAACGTTACAACATTAATCATTGTAGGACAATAGTTATGTGTAATGCTCATCATACAAAAAACATAAATACATTTGATGTTTCTATGGGCATACTTAACAAAGCTATATTGTGAAGTAATTGAAATATGATATCATATAACATATCATAAACGTTATACATGAAAGAAAAAAAACTATATGTGTAAATATGAATCATTATAAATACTTAGAAAATAAAGATACAACAGAATTAAAGAAAATCATACACATTTTTGAAAGATCTTGAATTTGTATGAATTATTAAATTGTAATACTATATGTTACCTTCTTTGATATTATTTGCATCTTAATAATTACAGATTGTATAGAAATTATAATATGTTAACTATTTTAATGGCGCAATCTAAGTAATCAGCTAAAAACGATATGCTTACAAGTCATCAAAAAGAATAACAGTCATTTAACTGGTAAATAATGTATGTGAAGAGAAAACTTCAGCACTACTTCAATGTCCCTTAATTAGAGGAAAAGTCATAACGATAGGAAACTGGATAAGAAAACACTACTACCAATTCGGATTTAAATCTATTACATGATTTTTTTCTAAAACTCTCTTAAATGTTAGGCTTAATTTGATAGGGTCTTGAGAGAAATGAAAATTTGGAGAATATCGGTTGATTGTATGTCAAATGACTATGGATCAAAATTAATGCCAATCTACAATATTAAGATGTTAAATTAAGAGGTTGGCCCATATCATGCGACCTAAAACCCTTTACGATATTATAATTGTTGTAAAGTTGTCCCACAGTAAATAATAAATAAAGGAAGTCAAGTCGAGGGTTGGTTTAACAAGTGTATTAACAAAGTAAGAAAGTGACTAGCACTTGGCTAGACAGTTACAAGACTGTGCTTTGTCTTCTCTGTGTCTCTGGTGACTCGCACTATTTATAGTGACAACCGGTGCAGTTTCTCCTGTGTAAGAACGGCCGGTGTAACAATAATAATATTAAAGTTTTTGGAAAATTATTAACAAATGTGTAATACCTATTTTTATTCTTAACATGTCTCAACATTCGGCTTTATCTTATGAGAAATCAGGAAGAAATTGAAATCGACCGACTGTTCCTTAATATATGTCTATTACTATGAATACAATTTAATGCTAATCTGTACAATTTGAATTTTAAGATGGGTTGCTTAACCCATAGTATTTCACCTACAACCCTTAAGAATACTCTATGAGAAACTGAAATGTTGTGAAGATTCATCCATTTCTGTTTAATACCTATTGTTAAGATTTCAATATAATTTGATCGATCTGAATTTTCACAAACGGCTATAATTTGTTATACTTTATGACACCAAATGCACATTTTTTTTCAGTAAGATATGACGGAAC
>OY744542.1:60513019-60540519 GCA_963556195.1 Sepiola atlantica
ACGCCCTCCATTTTTTTAATTTTTTTTTTTTACTTATATTTATTCATTTATTAATTTTCCAACGAATGTTAAGTCTGCAATATTTTGGATTTAGTTAGTTTGTCTTAGGATTTAAACTGCATTTTACATTTTTTTTTAATGACTCAAAGCTTATATATATATATATACTATATATGTAAATATATATATATGCATATATATATATTTATATACATATATACATACAGATATATATATATACACATGTATATAAATATATATATATACACATGTATATAAATATATATATATATATATATAATCAAAATTGTCAAGCCATCAACATTTATCATTTTTTATTATTTATTATTTAATATTTTCCAATTTCTTGTCAACATTCGACGTATTTGCTGTTTAAATTGTATGTGTTAAAGCTACGCCTGTATCAAGCATGTTTTACTATCTTCAGGCATTTATTGATTTTAAAATGTTATTTCCGTTATTTTTCTTTAACGTTCTGTGCGTGTGTATGTGTGTGTTTACATGTCATTTTTTTAAAGCTGTATATGTTTTTTTCTTCGTTTTTCTCAGAGTCCTAAGTGCATACTGGAGTCTACTGAAACGTGCAATTGCTTATATCAAGTTAGTTTGCACTGTGTAAGCTGTAGTGTTATCTTCCCTGATGAGCAGATATGATTCTATGGTGTTAGTTTAGTATTCGAGTTCGTGTAAATTTGTCATATTTCATGTGTGAGTGTGTTCTTAACATTCTCAATAAAGAAGTCGCATTTTTTGTATTATTTGACTTTGAAACTGTATTCCTGAAATCTTGAGAACATTTACAGACCATGTTCTTTGTGCTGCTGTACATTTTGGCTTTTTTTTATTAATATATCGTTATTTTTATCATGTAAGTATTATGTATAATTTGATCCCATCAACATGGCATACCATTTGAAATTCTGCGAGATATTGTGTGTCACAAATATTGAAACTCTATCACATTTTGCAAATGATGTGTGCAGATATATGAGAAAACATTTCCAAAGAATTGCATGAGCGTTGAATGACAACTACATTTTCTAGATTGGACTGATTTGAATTTTGTTTTTTTATCTTAGCTGGATGTGTTAAGGACGCGTGCTATGCTTGCATACAGTAACGTTAAGACAATAGTGATAACATCACACAATGAATTAGAATCATAAGAACGGAAAATGCTTAACTTAAACAAGTACATAATAATAATATTCTATGCTGAGAAATTGGTAAACATCATGTGCCTCCCGAATAAGAAATAATTTCGAAGAGGTGGATACTAATTAACACAATTATTGTGAATTAAATATTGTTCAATATTTATCTAGAGGAATAGACGTCACAAGAGGTGTAAGATTAATTCTTTCAATATAAAAGTGCGCGCTAATTGTATGTTCACTTCAGAAGAGTAAAATCAAAATATAATTATACTTATACGCTAGAATCATTTTTTTAAACTTTGATCAACACCCATTTCATGATGTTTACTCTGGAAAATGTCGACAATTAAAAAGTTACTCTTAAAATATCTTAAAATGCAAGTTAAAACCAGTGAATCTTTGCTTCATTGGTGTGTAATAGCTAAGAATAAAATTCAATGTAAATCTGAAATATTTGAATTTTCAAATGGGATTCTGGGGCAATATTACGTAAAGAAACTGAAATTCAAGGAATATTTATTAATGTATGCACAATACATATTGTTAAGATTACACCAAAAGCTGGGTTAGCGGAATTATTAGGAATAGCTTCCGCCTCTTTATTACCTCCCTTTTGCATGAGACTCGATTCACTAGAAATATAGCCCACATTTAAATCTACGACTGGCGGTAATGTTCCTAAATTAATGATTACTTAATTATTTCAGTAGTTAATCTTGTACATAACAAATATATAAACATATAAACATATAAACCTACCTAACTTTATAACGATTGAGGCTTATAGGTCTATATTTTGCACCTGTCTATATATAAATCGTTGATAGTTATATTATCCTATTGTCGTGTATTCGGACGTCGGTTAACTGTCACACATTAGTGCAAGTGTATAATGATGCTGGTGAAACAACGACAAACGGATAAATAAAAGAATTGCGCTTATTTGTGATTTCATTTACCAAATAGCTCGGTTGCAATATTAGAACACAGTGCCATAAGTAAACACCTGACTAAACCCAGACTATGTAAATAAGAAGGAAACACTGTTACTATTCCACGAATGGGTAGAAAGTAAAAAAAAAACACACCTCGGTAGCAGAGCACCTGCTATATGTTATGGGTACATGTTGAGCGTTCTACTTCGTCACAAATCACTTAGTGTAGGATTCTCACGACGGAGGCTTGGTCTATTTTAACTAAAGCTACAAATAAAACTTACAAAGAGAAGCGTATTGACTAACCAATTAATAGTAAAACCACCTTCCGAGACGTTATAATCCTGGATGAGGGTAGTGCAAAAATATATGCCTCAGATATATTGCCCACTGTTTAGTACAAATTCAAATCCCTCGCCCGCGTGACATTCGTGGGAAGCGGGAAGTAGTGGCGTAAGGCACTTAGTGTAGGATTCGTATAAGAAAAACTTGACCTTTCCTAACATAAACCCACACATACACTTCACAAAGAGAATGATATTAACTGCACACTTCTATATTCAGACAGATTTAAAAAACTATTTTCACAAGAGTGTGAGCAGTGCTAAAATATGCTAGAAATAATTGCTAATGTATTATGACAAACTTTCCTACGCGCATGACATTCGTTATGAAAGAGATGGTATTAGCGTTAGGCACTCTGTGTATGATTCTTATCAGAAAGGATTGTCCTATTCTAACATAACCCTATAAATAAATTTCACAAAGAGAAGTGTATTACCTGGGTAATCCATGTTAAGAAACTTTACAAGTAGCGTGATGCACTTTGTGAAGGGTTCTTATAAAAACAGCTTAACTTACCTAAAAATACCCCAAAACTTACCACAAAAATAGAACACAGAGAGTAAAGCGAACTAACTTTATTCATATATTAGTTAATTATTTCGAGAACACACTGACATATTGTCTATTTATTTCTCGAGTGATTTCAGTACAAGTTATTGCAACTTCTATTAGTTACTGCAGTTTTATACAAGCTCAGATTAATTTGTTTTTTGCAAGTGTGTTTTTATTATTTACTCATAAGGCGTTATCACTTAGACTCACCGGTACTTGGTAGATTACCAATGTTAAGCAACGTTGAGCCTGGTCAATACCAGATAGGTGACTATTTGGGAACACAAACCGTCGTGTTATGAGTGCCTTGACACCCCCTGAAACAATTGCAAAAACCGAACATCGTCATCTCCCTTAACAAGGAAATACATGCGACTAGTGTCTTCTTGTGATTTTGAAATCTCCATGAAACTTCCGCTTTTGGAGGAAGCCGATTTAACCTGCCTAGTGTGAATGCAGTTTTTTTCAGTGTCTATGTGCAACGAATCCTCTGTAAAAATACCAATTATAAATATATCCAGAGATAATATTTGTCTTATACCGCATATATTCATATTCAACAACCTGCTGTCATTGTTTTAGCCACGAACCCGAGTTGCCAAACGAAGAGCACTTGATTTTTGTATCGCACTATTAATTCAGCATATTCACAATTAACCCTCCTCATCTGCAGGTCATTACGCTATCCACAATTTCAACTGACGTTCTAAAGACACTGGTTGATTGGTCTCTCTTTCTTCTTCTCCCTCTTCTTCAATCTTCTTTTTCTTTCTCTTTTCATAACATTCCTCGCGTCCCTACTCCCTTTTTGTTGTTCTCTGCCCGTGACATTTTCTTCCAATCGCGTTCTTTGTATAAATTTGAAAACTTTTCCGTTGTGAATTAAAGTTTATCAACCGAATGAAGATGGCCGTATCTTAACGACCGAAATATCTCGGCAGAACTTTACAACATTAGTTTTTGAGTTTATTTTTGTTAGTTGTTGAATTGCTTATCCTTTATTCCATTTTTATTTTTACATATTATCTGAAACATTGTTTCTTTTTTTCTCATATATATATATATATATATATATATATATATATATATATATATATATATATATATATATATATATATTGAGATAACTTTCTTAGAGAGAAATTCAGAGCTAAATTGGATGCCCCAGATAGATCGGACAATGTTAAATACTAGTTCGAGTTTCCCGCTAGCATGGCATTTGATGTTAAAAGGGAGGTGGTCGCATGAACTCTTAGATTAACATAATATCAAATGCAATTGTACGACATGGAATGCCAGAAAGTGTCAAGTTAACACACACCTCCTACATATCAATTGATATACTTATTTCCACTCGCACCATTACTTTCTGCACGTCTATTTTGCGTCTGATTCAGCTAAAGCTACAATTTCGTAACTCGCACCATTACTTTCTGCACGTCTATTTTGCGTCTGATTCAGCTAAAGCTACAATTTCGTAACTCGCGATATTTGGTTGTGAAGCTTATACGCATATAATTGGGACTCTTTCTTTTCCTGACTATAACCATAGTGAAGATGCCTCACAGGAAAAGAACAACACTGATGCGAGTACAATAATATTCTTTGAAAGTAGACGGCTACAAACTTCTCTAGACAAAAATATATATGTTTTAATAAACTTGGAAAGTATGTAGAAAAATAAGTTTATTTCCATACAAACTGATTATGGTTTTCTATTTAATTGTTCCTTTATTCTTAAGTCATATTCGTTTTCATGGGAATAATAAAACACTATGAAGATAAAATATATCATGCAAGTTCTATCATTCTGATTATCAGGCCGACTATATTTATTTCGAATGTTATGCTCACAAAGTTCCGGTGGATGTCACTTACGACCTTTCTCGGGTGCATTCTGTCGAACTCCGAAATATCTATATTCTACTCGGGGTCTGTACGGAATCTTAAACGGGACCCCTTCATTTAATCTATGAAGTTGTGCTCTTTCCGTCAGCCATGACTAGGTAGGATCTTTAGTGATGTTTATTTCATTCTTATTTACTATCGCCTGTTGTAGTTATTGAGGTTTTACCTACAAGCAGACTGTTACTTATTACTGATTATTAATAGAGACATTTATCCGTTGGGCAAGGTGTAGCTCGAATAATCTAAATAATACAAATCAGGATGAACCTTAACCTAGAACACGAAACGTTAGAACACCAGTTTTATGCTAGAAACCTGGTCTGCCTTGGTCCCTATTTCAACTGCCCGCTACACATAATAACTCTGACGATTGGGAGATATATTTTGGGACTGATGAAGTTGCGTATGTTCACAGTCAGACCTTTCTATGTTTTCTTCTCAATCCTGCGCTTGACGACAGTTGACAGTAACGAAATATAGTCATCTGAATTGAGTCTGAGTCAGGTTTTAGAAAACGTGTTGCGGTCTCGTTGGTAGCACACCCTAAGACCATTCACAGTTAGAGGAAAATTAGGCTTCATGAAACTTGATCTTCATGAAAATTGGGCTTCATGGAACTTGAGCTTCATGAAAATTAGGCTTCATGAAACTTGGGCTTCATGAAAAGTGGGCTTCATGAAAATTTGGCTTCATGCAACTTGGGCTTCATGAAAATTGGGCTTCATTAAACTTGGGCTTCATGAAAAGTGGACTTCATGAAAATTGGGCTTCATGAAAATTGGGCGTCATCAAACTTGGGCTTCATGAAAATTGGGCTTCCTGAAAATTGGGCTTCATGAAACTTCGGCTTCATGAAAATTGGGGTTCATGAAACTTGGGATTCATGAAAATTGGGCTTCATGAAACTTGGGCTTCATGAAAATTGGGCTTCATTTTATCTCGGCTAAAAATATATGAATAAAAGTTATGTATGTGAATATGCTTAGTTATGGTAATGTGTGCGTGAGGTTACGTGTGTGCGTGCTTATAGGATGTGTGCGTATTTAGGTGTGTGTATGCGCGTGAGTAAAGTTGCCTATATGTATGATATTGTTAAGTCGTAAGTGTCATAATTCTGTCACAGCAGTTATTATTTGATTAAATTAAAGATCCTTCCCCTTCAACCGCCATAGTTAAATATAAGTTTAAAATTCCCCATCTCTCTAAAGGATGTATCAACTTGGTTGCTACCACGACTCTCTCTGGTTGTGTTTGAATTGTCGTAGGGAAATTCAATTTTCTATCAGTCTCAAAAATGTAATTGTCTGAGTGATGCTTAAAAAAGCCGCACGGTTGAAATAAATTATTGCATCGACAATTATGTGATTTCGTGTTTTTATATTTAATGTTATTCTTGCTCTGTTTACTACAGTGAGCTCTCATACCCAGATTTCCTACTGGAATTCTTCCATTATAACACAAATATATATATATATATATATATATATATATATATATATTTATAAATATTTATATATATATATATATATATATATATATTTATAGATATTTATATATATATATATATATATATATTTATAGATATTTATATATATATATATATATATATATATATATATATATATATATATATATATATATATATAGTATTAAAACATACTGATGGAAAGTGAGCTTCAGAGAAACCTTATTTTCTATTTGTGGTGATTTCGCCCAAGAGTGTAATAAGAAACGTTGCTGTATAAGTATATTGTCGTACAACTACTAACCTACCGTCATAGAATTGATCACTACTGGAGTTCATACAGAAACACAAATATATGGACAAAGTATATTATTTCATGATACAATATATATTTGAACAGTAAATATATATATATAAATATATATATATATATATATGTGTGTGTGTGTGTGTGTGTGTGTGTGTGTGTGTGTGTGTGTGTCTGTGTTTATGATGGCATATGAAGTGTGAAAATAAAGTTGCTGTCAGATGAGATAACTTATTTATGGGTGAACTGGAAGTGTTTCATCAAATTGACAATCGTATGAAATCAGATGAATTGTTCATATAAAAACACCGATAAGATGGAAGACGATTTGACGGTTTAGTCTTATAAGCCCATCGATACACACACAATGATACATTCCTCTTGTCGAATTAGTGAATTAAATATATATATATATATATATATATATATATATATATATATATATATATTTATATATATACACATATATGTATATATAAGTATATATTTATATGTATATATATATATGTATATATTTATATGTATATATATACATATATATATATGTATATATATATATATATATATATATATATATATATATACATATTACATACAAGTACACATTGTTTAGAAACAACGGTGATAGCCTGGGCAGTCCTGAAGTGGTGTGCCCAGGCCCACCCAGTCTATCACCTTTGTTTTAAACAATTTGTTCTTGTGCGTAATTTTCTTCAGACAATTATCCTGGGAAAGTCTTGACATGATAACGAAACGTTGATGAATACATGATATTTTTTTTAAATGTCCATTACGACGGAACATTATTCGTTATGTATATGTATGTATATATATATATATATATATATATATATATATATATATATATATATATATATATGGCTTATAAAGTGCAAGTAACTCATTAGTTGTCTAGGTAAATGAAGCATGTCGATAGCTAAACGAATGCACACAGATTCAATGATGCGTTATTATATTTTAATTTAACGGAACAGTATATGTCTCAATTTAATGTGAATTAATTCACTCAATTTAGTGTCTCTCTGTTCATCCTTCCTTTCATCAAACAACATGTTTGGATTAATGTATATTTCTGGCTATATATTTCTTTTATTTTATACTAGCGGAACCCGTCGCCCGACGTTGCACGGGAGAAAGTACTACCTATTGCATGACGTGGAATAAAAAAAAGAAAGTTCCTATTGTTGTTTCTCCCCCCCCCCCTTTACCGTGTAAACAAATGTTATTAATTTAAGTAAAAAAGGAAAAAGTGGTAAAGTAGAAGGGGATCGAACGCTGAAACTGGCGATCGTGAATCCTGCTTTCCTAACCACTGCGTTACGGTTTCGAGTTAAAACCACGTGTGAAAATACGTCAATTAAGCTAAGCTTGATTATGGGCATGCGTGTTATGTTCAGATTCAGACATGACACGGTTTAGGTCATTTGAAGTTGATGAAAATAACTGGATTTGGGCAAGTTTTCTTTAATATGCGTGTTAAAGGTGTATGATTTTGAAAATGTATATGTATCGGGGTCTACCAGTATCTTGGCGTTTATTGAATTAAATAGATGTCGATTCAATCAAGAAATTGTAGCCGCCATGTTGAATGAATATATGTTGCAGGAACTGTGTTCGTTAATTTCATTCGCTTAATTCCGGAATAAATATAAATGTAGAAATCATAGGTAGAATTAGAAATAACGTAATCTGATATTCGCGGAAAATCATCGGAGTGAACGGGAGCGGTCATTAAGTCTTTGCGTATTGCTTTATATTATGAAGTACATTAATACCAGGAAAATAATACATAAGAACCGGTGTTTTGTGAAAATTAAACTGTGTGTATTAGTTCCCGGTGTCGATGAAGAGAGAGTGACAGTACAGAATTGTTAGGGAGAAAAGTTTTTGATACCACCTATATGGAGGTGGTTAGGCGGAGAGACGTTGATGGTGGGCCAAAGTAATATTTAGTGTTAGGTAGAAAAAATAATAACACATTTACTAAAATCCGATCGAGTGAATAAGTTTAGTGTAGTGGTGAGTTTAGTAGCCTGTGATGCATGTGGTTATTTTCCTATACTCCGAGAAGGCACAGGGGAAACATCGCCTCTACGTTATATATTAGACATAAAATCCTATTGACATGAAATAAAAAAGTTTATAAACATGTATCGATACTTGTTTAACCACATCATTATTTCTTGCTTAACAACATAATTAATTATTGTTTGTTTATGTTTCCACGGATTATTTACGGATGGATTTTCTCAGAAAAAAGTTAGTGACGACTAAAAAACGTGTTTGTGAAATGTGGTCTTGCAAAGAGTACAAAAGACGAGGTCAGGGTGTAAATGTTGAATGACTTAGTTGATTTTTTTTAACCATGAAGGAAATATCAAATTAAAGCCGTTATACTAGATTTGCAATAGGTAGATTTCATCTCCGAAAAGGAATTCAATTCTCTCAAATCACTAAGTGGGGATTATTCCTAAAAAATAAACGCTAAACCTTGAATTGGGAGCGACTATGTTTGGAGTGTATATAAATTTAACAACTTTACATGTGCAACTAATAAATAATGATATTCAACTGAAAATGGTAAATAAAGAACAATGAGTCTGCGAATATGTGCTTTTGCGAGAACTTACGTATAAGAAAATGTTCAAGAAACGGAATTGAATAAATGTTCTGCTCACTACGTCTGTGATATTTGTCGCAATGCAGTCAAACCGACGTCAAGCAAATCAGAATTATTTGAAAAAGAGGCTGGAGTCTCAAACCTTTGGGATTATATAGCATGTCTCACATCATCATAAGTAAGCAGGGATTGGGTTACTTTTTGGCAAATACCCGCTACCCATAAAACGCCAATGGGGAACACCACGGACCAATCAATTAATGTATTAAGAACTCAACTATCTACTTTCCTTAGAATAATAAAAAAAATCATCAGAGCGTAGAAACGAATAGTTATACTTTCTGGTCGAAGCCATTGGATATAAATAACATTAACTAATTTAAGATTAAGCATATATTAAATATATTATTTTAATTACGTAAAGCCTTATTTTTGTCATTTGTGCAAACAAAACATTGTCTATTCATGATAAGTACTTTTAAATAAAAAAAATAACATTATCTTATCAAAAGCTTTACAAAATGACTAGCGTTTCAAAATTTGGGCATACTTTCAATTTTAGAAAAACACCTTTAGAAGGTACAGGTTATAAGCAAAGCATTACAACAATGTTAAATTGGATCTACAATCAGTTCTACAGAGCACACACACACACACATACATATATATATATATATATATATATATATATGTTGTGTTGTGCGGCTTAATAAAAATGACAACACAGTATCTTGGGAAAATATAATATGTATATTTATTTGTCCGTAACGATGAGGGTGGTGACGATGAGGGTGGTGGTCTGAGAGGCTTGTGCACATGGAAGCAGACGGTTGCTTCTCTCCTAGGTTCGATCGTTTACTAACTTCTTTCGATTTTTGATTGGAATTATATAACAATTTCATCGCCACCTCGACGACCTCCGAGGTTGCACCCGGTGACAGCTTGCACTCATTTGAAAATTAAACAAATCTGTCTATCTTTCCTGTCATGATACAACCGCCCTGGCAATATGATCTTTAACCTTTCCGACATCTCTGTTTTCTTCTGACATCACTGTTTAAGTGATTCTTGCAGGTGCATCCTTTTATTTGGTCGGAAGAAACTTATCTTTTGACAATCGATCATATTGTTTTCTTCTGTGCAGGTGTTTGTCTGGTTGTGAGTTTTTTGTTTTATTTTCAAACAACTTTTTGGTCATCCGACAATTATCTTATAAACTGACAATCGCCAGGTGCATCTGTTTTCAACAACCTCGGATATATATATATATATATATATGAGAGAAAGTAAGGATGAAAGTAATCCGACGTAATGGAAAATGAAAAAGGAAAAAACGAAGTATATTTTCATATATTCATCAACGTTTCGTCTTTAGTGTTAGACTTCCTCAGGATAATAATTTGAAGAAAAATATCATGCAATCATAAAAATGCTGAAGGCAATGCAAAGAGCCGGATTGATGAGAAGCTGAAAAAAACAATAGATTGAATGGTCTTCAATCAACGTCAAGATTTGTTAAATTCAGCTGAATTCCACATAGAATAATTTCCAATTTCCAATCATCCGGACATTACACACAGTAGACATATTCCAACTTGATGGAAAATAAAAACGTAAACATTACACATATTTATAAGTATGTACTAGTATGTTATTTCTTCTAATCACTCATCTTGAGTAAGTCTTACAATAAAGACGAAACGTATGAATGTATTAACAATTTTTTTTCTTTCACAGATACATATATACACACACCCACACACAAATATATATATATATATATATATATATATATATATATATTTACACTATTTATACGTAGAATGCTTTATTATTGATGTTTCATGGTTTAAAATTGGTTCTTTGTAAAAGCTAAATATTTAATATAATTCATATAGTCTTTCTAGTAAGTTATATATATATATATATATATATATATATATATATATATATATTTATATTATATATATATATATATACAAAATTTAAACGTATATTGCTAAATTATTGAAATTGTTCATGATTTAAACGTTTTTCTTTGTAAAAGCTAAATATTTAATATACTTATTATAGTAATTCTATTAAGTTATATATATATATCTTTATATTATACACTATATATATATCTATATATCTATATATCTATCTCTCTCTCTCTCTATATATATATATATATATATATATATATATATATATATATATATATATTAGCAGAATTTATTCGTAGAATGCTAGTTTATTAGAATTTATCATGGCTTAAAATTGTTTCTTGGTTAAAGTAAAGTAGTGAATATAATTTTAGAATAATAATTCTATTTAGTTATAAATATATATATATATATTATATATATATATATATATTTATATATATATATATATATATATATATATATATATATATATAAACACAATTTATTGGTAGAATTCAAAATTATTGGAATTTATCATGGTTTAAAATTGTTTATTGGAAAAATTTTAGTATTGTAGAAAATTCAATATAATAATTTGAATGTTTCTTTCTTTGAGATCATATTGTAAATCATATAGTATAACGCATTTTATAGAAGAAAAGTAACCCTTTATATTGTAACGATTATGACATGATAATATGCATCATAATTTAAAGATAATCAAGAAACTGAAAGATGAAGAGACATTTGATTCCATAATGGATGTTGATGATTCAAAATGTCAGATGATTGACGAAAATAAGAAGGTGTATAATTCTACCATGAGATAAACATACGTTTACGTCGAGGATCTCGTGCAGGAAGCAGACTAAAGTGATTCAGAAGAATGAGCCGTGAAGTCTTGCAGAACGGTTAGAATCTGCGGGCGATTGTGGAAAAGACAATTGAAGAAACAGTTCACTTAATAGATCGTCTAATATAATAAAACATTGCAGTGTGTTCAGCCGTATATGTAATTATAAATTATTGTTCAATAGCTAATTCAAAATTAGATGAGTTAGTTTTCGTCTATTTTCTACATGATGAAGAGAGAAAATTATATAATGAATCGATTATACAATTATATATATATATATTTAATAGAACACAGATGTGTTTTTTTTTTTTTTGGGGGGGGGTCCGGACATCTAAAATCCTTAATACAAATTATAAAGTCACTGCTTTACAACAGATTAATGAGACAAGTACAGCCACTGGCGTAGCTAGGGGGGGGGGGAGGGGGGCGGGCCGCCCCGGGCGGCACACCTGAGGGGGCGGCATTTTGAGAGGGTAAAAATGGAAAGTAGAGAAAAAAATTTAAAAAAACAAAAGTTAACAAAAAATATGAAATTTTTATCGAATAGGTGCGAAAAGAAAGTTGGATATTTGGGTGTATATACACCGACATCAAAGAGGAAATAACATTAGATGCGAAAGTTTGAATTCATTAATTTTATTAATGTCCAAACGTTTGTTTTTGTAGCATACTTTTTATAACTCCTTGTAAACTTTACAATTGCTAGCTGGGGGATCGGACAAAATCACCTCGGGCAACCCCCACCATCTACTTAAAACAAAAGGAAAACAGATAAAATCTCAAATGAATAAAAAATATTAAAAATCAGTTTTCATATTTTAATTTTAATTTAATTGAATTTAGGAAAATTAGATACCGTAGAACTAATTTCCGCAAGGTATGAACATTAAGAATAATGTTAACTTAATAATAATGGACCAGTTTTCCTACCTAGCAAAAAATTTTCCATGGACGAATTATCCATGGGCGAATTATCCATGGACGAATTTTCCGGGCACCCAAATGCCGGGGGGGGGGGCGGCAAATTTTACTACCGCCCCGGGCGGCAAAAGGTCTAGCTACGCCACTGAGTACAGCCTACAATGGCGTGCATTCCGTAGATAAACAGTAATATTATTTAGAAAATTACGTTTATTGACAATTTAATTAACTAATTTACTTCAATACAGACATGAAATATCAGAAGTTTAAAAGATGTTTTGAAGTTAATTAATCATTGTTTAGAGCTTCATCCAATTCAATTCGTTAAGTAAAAAAGAATAATTAACATTTTATAAGACTTTCAATTTGATTGAATAACTTTCGGCCGTTATTATTAAAATTGAACTCGATAAGACTTGCGTTAATTCAAATCGTATTAAGATTTCAATTTAATAAAGGTGTATATGTCTTCGCAGAAGGAGATTCAAACGAATATTTCCGTTTTCGTTCGGTTCGAACAACATAATTTGATTGGCTTCTTGACGCAACATGAAAATATTGAATTTGAGTTAGTTTTAAGGATTTTACGAATTAATAGCAATTATGCATAAATAAAAAACAAAAAACAGACAACATTTTGTTAGTTTGTCTGTCATTTACATTTCATCTTCGTATTGGGTGATGAAAATTGTTGCGAACCTGGTTGTAAAATAGTCTGCCCGTGATCAAATCGTCATTGCTCAACCCCGTAGGAAATGTTTTCTTTATATTCCATATATTATTTCATAGTGAAGATCAGAGACAGAGAAGAATATATATATATATATATATATATATATATATATATATATATATATATATATATATATACGTGAGCAGCAAGTCATTATCCAAGCAAGCGTTGTTGAACCTAAAAACCTAATCTTGAAGACGACTAAGCGTTCGAGAAAAATGGCCGAATCCAGAACAATCGGGGAAATGCACTACGGATTGCCACCAGAAACCAGAAGGATAGCTCGACGGTTTGAGAACCTCACTAAGAAGATTTACAAACGAGAAAGTTCTGTGACGTTCAACGACGCTTGCTTCGATATATATATATATATATATATATATATATATATATATATATATATATATATATATATATATATATATATATATATAAAGAACTGTAGTACAGCGAAACAATTTGCATGTGAATGACTATATAAAGCTCTCTTTCCTGGGTAGAGCTTATTTTTTATGATATCGCAAACTGCCATTAACTCATTGGGTAAAACTAAGTCGAGCTCCCGCCACTTGACAATGTTTATATTGAGATATCATTTACATTCAGTCAGTGTCGTATGATAGCGCATGGTTAGAGGCGCCGACTGTCAGCTCGACGGTTGAATTTCAATCTCGGCTTGAGCACTAATCTAGCCACACTGAAGAGATGTGATATGACGAAACAGTCTGTATGTGGATGACTATATATATATATATATATATATATATATATATATATATATATATATATATATATATATTAGCCTGAAGATTCTCCCGGGGATGAAACTCAGGAGCCTTTGTGTAGCTTAATTGCCATAAATACATGTGTATAGCTTACCACCATGCTCTACTTACGTATCGAGCACTGTTGAAGTAAATACTGAACATTGATACATTAAAAATTATATCTATTTATGAAATTGCATGTGGATACATGAAATAATAATATATATATATATATATATATATATATATATAGTTAGCATTCGCCCTAGATGCATAGGGTATAAGCAGGTTTTCAACCGGGGTTTTGAGTGAATGAGAAACAGTCTATGTTCTCCAACTCACTTCCTCAATGTGTTCACTCCAATAGCTCGTCCTTTAAGAAGACGGTACGATTACTCCAATTTTTTAATTCAGAAACCACCAGTGTCATAAATACGTCTGATGATTCTCGTCTTGGCGAGAAGAAATAAATGATTACGTCAAATGATTGGATGGTTAGTTTGAGTAATTTTCGAACCAACAGTATTATAAAAAGTATGGATTTACTCCTCTCCAGGAGTTAGGCACAAGGCCAGATGTGACCCAAGGTCGGGTCGGGAAAGTGGGGTTTAAAAATTGCCTTGGCAGCCCCATCAGCATTCCCCGGAAGGTGCGCCTCAGGCAGTAAGCACTAAACTTACTCCTCCCCAAAGAGGGGAGGCAAAGCCTGAGAAGAGTGACCTCCCAGAATTGCACAGGACAGACCCATTGACTGACATAAATCAAGACCCGAAGGCCAAGACAACACTAGTATGGGGTGCAGTATCCATCGGAACAGATACTACACTTTGATCTTAGCCAAAAGGCAAAAGAACTGATAACAAATAAATGGATAACATGCAATAGTTATTAAGCGAGTATGACATTCTACTTGTAAGACATCGTCTTGTGTTCTTAGTAGTTAGATGACTACACCCCTTGTTGAGAAGAGTATGCTATATTCCACAGTCGGCCTTCACCGCCGTTTGCTTAATCTGTGATAGATAATAACATTTCCTAGTATGTGACAAAGTGGCTCAGTGGCAGAGTACTCACCTCGCATGCAAATGACTCGAGTTTCAAATCCAGAGTTCGGATATGTTCTACTGATGAACCCAAAGGAAATGCGAAACACGAGTCTAAGACTTCCGGTGTATGGTTTCCATGGTTCATGTGGGCTGCAGCAGGGTCTGATGGCATGGATATATAGATTATCTCACATTCAAAATCGAATATATATATTTATATATATATAAATATTTATATACATACATGCATATATAAATAATGTATATATAAATATGTATTACGACTCAGTAATAACCATATATATATATATATATATATATATATATATATATATATATATATATATATCATTCACCTAAAGTTTTTTTTAATGATATGCACTTCATAGAGAAAAACACCTATGTTTTTTAGCATGATATAAAATAATTAGATTTGTTTTATTCGTAGTAAAACCAATTTAAGATTCTATCCTATTTAATAATATAATACTATTTACTGAAATGGTTTCGTTCAAACACTTTAGTCTTATATATAGACCATACGTAAGTCATATATGAGGTCGCAAATAATAGCTTAATTTTTATCTTCATAAAAATCATTTTGTGTAAACAGGTTTATATTTTGTAGCATTTATATTCAACTCAGTTGAAGTAATCCTCAATCTGATAGATTCGATTTTCAAATCAATAGACCAGAAAGACATTTGACTTCTGTTGCTGTCGTTATAGCTACACTATTATTGAACTGGAAAACCTTACAGTCAGACATTATAATTTTTTCAGAAAATCATCTTCAATTTTTATGTGAACTTCCGTTTAGCAAAATAGAACTAGACAGATATCTTGTTTTATTCTCTTGTGGTCAATTTTTTACCTTTCTGTGTTTTATACACACACACACACACACACATATATATATATATATATATATATATATAGTGAAGATTGTACCATCGGTCATGTATGACAGGAAAAAAACAATGTAGATACAGACACAACATACAACTAAATTGATTACTAAAGTGGTTCAAAATATAAAAGCATACAAACATATTTAAGAGTTTCCGTAGTATTAATTAGTAAGAGTAGGAGGGCTCATCAGTTGACTACAAGAGCAACTTTTCAGGTAATTTAAAGACAATACAGTATGAAATTATCTCATTTCTCGAGTGAACGATATTTTTCTCTCTTGCAGTGCTGATTATCATTAGTGCTTCAGAAGTGCAAAGGTGGCAATATTTTACGCCTGGGGTGTAGGATTTCGATTTTTTTAGGATTAACCATTTTAGAGAGAATGGTATATTATTTAATTTAAAGTATTTGTACTATGTTTGTTAGATAGGTTTTATTATTGGTGTTGTTGTTGAATGAATACATGTGGGAGGGGATGCGTATTTTTATTGATTTGGGCGTAGAGCCTATGTAGCTGTATATAGCAGGTTTAGTTCTTCTATTAGTAATCAGGTTATCACTGTTGTTTGGTGGTGTGGTGTGATGTTATGGGTATTGTTTGGATGCGTGTTTCTGGTGTTATATAGTGGTAATAATTGGAATGGTGGAGATTCGTTGGTATTGTTGAGATTAGAAGTTTGCTGAGATAATTTGCTTACAGTGTGGGCATATACCACATATGTATGCAATTATAATTGAGTGGGCATAGATGCGGGTTATGGCAATTACAATTATTAGTTGGACTAGAAGGGATAGTGATTTATTGGACTTGTCTAATTTTCTCATTGTTAGTCGTTATTATAATTTGGGTCACATTCAGCATTGTGAAGTATGATATATTAATGGTGTTTTTATTTGGGGTAGTACTATATCTGTGTGGGTATTTCAATGAGTTTTCAATTATTTTGAAGAATTCCTTAGGGATATCAGTTTTAACATTATTGTTGTATGGAGGATTACACCAACTGTTTTTTTTCCTCGTTAGACGTTTACGTTGATTTTTAGTTTGAAGTTTTATATGTACGTCCGCTTCTATAGAAGTATTGGGTTCATTATATTGGGTGTTATTTGTATTATATATATTATTCGTATTAGTTTCATTAGTATAAGATCTATTTCTGGGATTTCTGCGTGTTTGTGTCATATTGTGTGTAATGATATTGAGGGGTCGCTTTTGATGTGTGTGGTGTTCCTACTTGTGTGTTATCTTATCAGAGTATGTATTTACCTCTCTCCAGGAGGTTAAGCACAAGGCCAGTTTTATCTTACTCCCACAAGTAAGATGTGAAATGAGGTTTGAAAAGCCAGCGCCCGAGAAAGTGAGCACTCTGGCCATTAAAAATTGCCTAAGCAGCCCCGTCGGCATTCCCCGGTAAGGGCGCCTCCGGCAGTAAGCAATAAACTTACTCTTTCCCAAAGAAGGGAGGCAAAGCCTGGGAGTGTGGACCTTCTAGAACTGCACAGGACAGACCCATAGACCGGCGTAAATCAAGCCCCGAAGGCCAAAACAATACCAGTCTATGGGGTGCAGTATCCATCGGAACAGATACTACACTTTGATTTTAGCCAAAAGGCAAAGACGTAAAATTCAGAGAAGCCTGAGTTACGTAGTGCATTATTATAGAAGTTTGCTGATAGCCATAATATTCTATTTGGGATTATTGACTTTATGATGGATTTAGTGTGATTGGAATATTTATTCACATATAATAAAGTCAGGTTAGGTTTGTGGTTGGGGGAGTAGGATCCAGAGTTAAGGTTTAGTGTAACTTCAAGGTAGTTGGAAGTTTTCTTCCCTGGGGTAATAGTTATTGAGAGGCCGAAATTATTTAAGAAAGTCTGTAATTGGTCAATAGTTTCATTGTAACTTTCGAGTCTTTCTTTGGAAACAAACAAGGCATAATCTCTGTACAAGCCTCCCTGGGTATTATTTAAATGTATGTCCTTATTCGTCCAGGGGGAAAGGCCTGACTAGGTCTGTAACTTTTGTAGAGTCAGATATATATATAGTATTTCATGTAACATTTTATAAGGAGATATCATTTTTTATGTATCAATTTTCAGTATGTATTCAACAGTGCTCGATACGTAAGTAGGGCTAGGTCGTAAGCCATGGAAATATATTTATGACAATTATGCTACACGAATGTTCCCCCGTTTTATCCACGGGGGGGAATCATCAGGCTAAAATGCCTATATATATATATATATATATATATATATATATATATATATATATATATATATATGTAACATAAAATGTAATACTATTCCTCATAATATTGTTTATACCTTCAAATACTAAGACGAGCGCTTTCAGAGAATTATGAATCCGAACTTTTAAATTTGCATACCTAATGCTTATTACGGTCTACGAATCGTTGACCGCTGTTGCCGTCAGCCTTCTCCGTGAGTTCCCATACTTAGACATGAACATATCTTATTTATTTTCCTTTAATGTCGTTGCTTTAATGGCCGCATAGTCCGACGCATCATTACAAAATGATTTCGAATCTTCTGACCGGTCGAACAATCACCTTCAACACTGATAGTTTTCAGTGAAAAGGATTAAACACATGTGTCTGCGGATACGGATTTGATGATATTTATTGTAATATATATATATATATATATATATATATATATATATATATATATATATATATATATATATATATATATATATATACATATATATATATATATATATATATATATGGACAAACCCAATATCTTTTTACACGAACTTTTTTCACCCATCATTTAAAAAAATATTTTTTCAAATGTTGAATTTTGGCTTTTCTATTGCAAAGCTATCTATCTATATAATTCCTCTGAAGATAAGATCTCGATCTTTGAAAAGCCTTGGCTTAAGGAAAGAATAATAAACATAATTTTTATCACAGAATATACCTTGCATTTAACAATCGAAGTTTGTTATTAATTTGGACATTCGTGCATGTTTATCACTCTTCGTCCATCTATCTTTATTTATATATATATATATATATATATATATATATATATATATATATATATATATATATATATGGTATATAGTATATATAATATATATAAGGTATGGAACTAATATACTTTGAGAAATCAGAAGCTATCGTAGAGTGAGTACAGCTCGATATACAGAATAGAGCATTTATATAAATAAATTAATGAGAAATGTAAAAATGACAAATTTATTTCATCTTCTGTTTAATTTACTTCACTTTTAATTAAACAACTGTAGATGAAACAGATTTGCTCTTTTTACATTTTTTATTTCTCTTCTTTCATTTATCTATCAATCTATCTATCTATCTATCTATCTATCTATCTATCTATCTATCTATCTATCTATCTATCTTGCTCACTTTCTCTCTTTCCTTCTGTATCTCTTTCTCTCTCTCTCTTTCTCTCTCTCTCTTTCTCTCTCTCTCTTTCTCTCTCTCTCTCTCTCTCTCTATATATATATATATATATATATATATATATATATATATACGAAGAGTTCGAATGCAAAAACGCGATAAACGCCATTTAAAAAAACACAAAACTGTCTCTACAAAAAGTGTTGAATTTCAACACTCGACGACACGCCAAAACTATGTGTTACATAATATGATACCGAAATAATTCCTCTTTGATTTAAATTAAAATCAGCTTTCAGTCGAAGTCTAAATTAAATATATTCGTGTTTTTATTGTTTAAGGTCTCAATTTAAACGAATTGGATTAATCGCGCTTTGCCTTCGAACTATTCATATACATATATATATATATTAATATATTTATATATATATCAATATATATATATATATATATATATATATATATATATATATATATATATATATATATATATCCTATGTGTGTGATTTCGATCTTCTGACACAATGAAGAGATTCCATCTTTTTATCTATTCAAAATCGATTAACACAGGCAGCAACATCATCTAAAGAATCTACCGAAGCGTTATATTTCTTTTTAACCAAGGAATAACAAACGAAATTCTACTTTCATTATGAAAATGAAAATCATGAAACGAATTATTCTTGAAATCAAAGGATATATTTTATTTTCTGTTTAATCAGAATCTCTCCCGGTTAGTTGTTTGATTACATCTTACATGAATTAATCAAGAAAATCATTTCCAATAAAAGTGTTGAAAGAAACATTTCAGTTCATTCAAAGAAATAAAAAAAAAATAAAGTAATATTCAATTTTATTAAAACGTGTTCTACGTTAATATAAACTTCAAACCGTCAAACATTTTGGAAAAAGATAATTCCATTTTGATAAATTGCATTTTACACTTATCCTGATTAAGAGTCATGAATTTAGTGTTTCGTGGGCTGGGTCAATAGGTTCTCATTAGGTTATTGGTTTTAATGGTAAATCGAAGTTTAATAGCGAAACACAATACAACGTTATAAATAATACCACAGGGTTCATTATATAAGATTCATTGAACATAAGTTTGGCGGCAACCTTATGTCTAATTAATCTTATTAATCAGACCCTGCTGCAGCCCACATAAACCATGGAAGCCATACACCGGAAGTCTTAGACTCGAGTTTCGCATTTCTTTTGTGTTCATCAGTAGAACATATCCGAACTCAGGAGTTGAAACTCGAGTCATTTGCATGCGAGGTGAGTACTCTGCCACTGAGCCACTTTGCCACATACTAGGAAATGTTATTAACTATCACAGATTAAGCAAACGGCGGTGAAGGCCGACTGTGGAATATAGCATACTCTTCTCAACAAAGGGTTGTAGTCATCAAACTACTAAGAACACAGGACGATTTCTCACAAGTAGAATGTTATACTCGCTAGGACGATATCATCCAACACGCTAACCCTGCGAGCAAATAAATATTAGATTTTGAATGTTAGATGATATATATAATTATTCCCACCATCAGAAACTCGAGTTGATTATTTCTGGTGTGTGTGATTTTCATGGTGTATGTGGGCTGTGGCGTTGTCTGATCGTGGAAGTAATTATATATATATATATATATATATTTCTATGTATATCTGCATCACTCTTTACCGCTCAGGACCTGATTCTGGTATACTTTCAACGGGAATAGACCTCTACCTTTAGAGGGGCTATTCACACATACATGTACAAGCGGTACCCCCTCTCCAGCAAAATATGCACCATCTTTATTTTCAACAGAAGAAAGGAAATTGAAAATAACATTGTTTCTTTTTTCTTGTGAATCAGATTATTCTAGTGTTGGCATTAGTTTCCCAAATGCTTTTCTAGTTAGAAATATTTCTGGAAAGACATCAGGTACTTACTGGAAGGACCACGAGAAGGTTGCCAACATCCCTAAGTGAAAGTGGTACTGTGGAACCGACTGGATTCGAACTTGGAACACCTAGGTTTTCACTCCGTTTCGTTATCCACTTAACCACCGTCACCTCCCAATAACATTGCTTTCACTCGGTCACGCTAAAGTGTTAAATAGAATGTTCATTGGTATAAAGCTAACGCGTGTAATTGCATTCGCTTCTTTCAGAAAAGAATTGTCTTTGCTATCTCTATAATTGACAAAAGTGTATCATAGTTAACCATGCAAAACAGGGTTAAAATATATACAACCAATAACTTGCACCAAACACAAGACAAATATATTTATTATAGACCTGCATTGCTTCTCGGTGTGTACACTTTTCGTTCTTTTAACAAGGTGTATAGTAGCCTAAAAGGTTCGTAAAAAAGGATTAATTCAAGATAGCGCATTAATTATATTGGTTTGTAGAGTCTATGCCTAATCTTTAACTAATAAAAACTCGAAAATTATACAGAAATACAACAGATTCCTAGCTTAAAACTCAGTAATATGTTATTTTCAACCAATCTGTATATTTGTCACTTATTGAAACTGTCTTAAAATTATTTTAGCTTTCATAATATGTGTACAATATCAAAGCTTTTGACTTAAAGTGCTCATCTATTTTGTTTTCCAACCTTTTAAGCTGCGATAAAAATTCTGAAAAGATAAACATATACTTTTTGTATATAAACAAAATAACTATGCACGACAATAGAAAAGTGTTTTTTCTTGCGTTTGACAACATTTATTTGTTGTAAATTTTATATTTCACCCCTTTTCAATGTTTACTATAGTAGAAGTTCGCCTTGTTATTTGTGAAATAGCATTTGGCTTATATGTCGTGTTTTATTTTAATATAATTTGCTTAATTAACTCATGCTATTTGATTTAAATAAAATGTTCGTCGATATCACCCAATGTTTGAAATAGTATATTCATTGTCTGTAAAGGTAAAGTTTGAAATAACATTTGTTTAACTCTGATCATTATTGTTTTTAATAGCATTTTCATCGATTTCATATTCATGAGAAATAGCAACAGAGTAGGCCACGCAAATTAAAGAAATAATATTTTTCATTTAAACAACGCTATGTTAAACAAGCACCAGTTACGCTCCCTCCCCGAAGCAATCAATGAGGCTGTAGTCTAGTTTACAGAAAACTAAAAGAAAACATATTAATTTGCAATTTGAATGAAAAATAAACAAAATTATTATTGTCGTTGTATGAAAAATAGTTCATTGCATTATTAAATTTGGTAAAACTAATGTGTTTTGATGTAAATATTGTTCGGATTAATAAAGAAATCGCATTTATTCATTTAAATAGGATTTGCATTTAATGTCACAATAAAGTTCGATATAATGTTTGATCGGTCACGTGAAAATGCAAATAGTAATTTTATCGGTATTGAGCAAATGTTTGAAATGGTATTTACATTGTAGTTGACGCCGAAGTTTGAAATAGCAGTTTCATCGGTATCACGCTAATATGTGAAATAGCATTTGCCTTTTCTGTTCCGCTAAGATTCAAATAACATGTTCTTCAGTATAATGCTAATGTTTCAAATAACATGTTCTTCAGTATAATGCTAATGTTTGAAATAGTATTTCCATTACCTGTGTTGCTCAAACTTTAATTCAGCATTGTTATCAGTATCCTAGTATGTCAATGTGTTTCATAGAATTAATGTTTAATAGAATTTGCAGCGCATGTCTCACGAAAATTTAAATAGTATTTGCATCGAAAGAACGCTAATACGTGAAATTGCTTTTGTATTATCTGTATTGCTAAACTTGAAATAAAATGTATTCAGCTGGTCACGCTAAAGTTTGTAAATACCATTTTCAACAGTTGAATGCGAATATGTGAAATAGCATTTGCGCTGTATATAATCCTAATGTTTTAAATAATATTAATTACGTCGGTTACGCTAGAGTCTGAAATAGCATTTTCATCAGTTGCCTGCTAATGTGTGAAATAGTATTTGGTATGTATGTAAAGTTAATGTTCTAAATAACATTAATTCAGTCGATCATGCTAAAGTCTGAAAGAGCATTTTCATCAGTTGAATGCGAATATGTGAAATAGCATTTGCGCTGTATGTAATCCTAATGTTTTAAATAATATTAATTCAGTCGGTCACTCTAGAGTCTGAAAGAGCATTTTCATCAGTTGCCTGCTAATGTGTGAAATAGTATTTGGTATGTATGTAAAGTTAATGTTCTAAAGAACATTAATTCAGTCGGTCACGCTAAAGCTTATAATAGCATTTTCATCAGTTGAATTCTAATATATGAAATAGCATTTGCGCTGTATGTAATCCTGATGTTTTAAATAACATCAATTAAGTCGGTCACGCTAAAGTTTTGAAAAGCATTTACGTCAGTATCCTGCTAATGTGTGAAATAGTATTTGCGGCTATGTAACGTTAATTTTTTAAAATAAGATTAATTCAGTCGGTCACGCTAGAATCTGAAACAGCATTTTCCTCAGTATCATTCTAATGTATGAAATAGCATGTGCGGTGTATGTCAATCTAATGTTTTTATAATATAAATTCAGTCGGTCACGCTAAAGTCTTAAAAACTATTCTCATCAGTATCCTGCTACTGTGTGAAATAGTATTTGCGGCTATGTAACGTTCATGTTTTAAATAAGATTAATTCAGTCGGTCACGCTACAGTCTGAAACAGCATTTTCCTCAGTATCATTCTAATGTATGAAATAGCATTTGCGGTGTATGTCAATCTAATGTTTTTTTAATATAAATTCAGTCAGTCACGCTAAAATCTGAAAAACTATTCTCATCAGTATCCTGCTTATGTGTGAAATAGTATTTGCGGCTATGTAACGTTAATGTTTTAAATAAGATTAATTCAGTCGGTCACGCTACAATCTGAAACAGCATTTTCCTCAGTATCATTCTAATGTATGAAATAGCATTTGCGGTGTATGTCAATCTAATGTTTTTATAATATAAATTCAGTCGGTCACGGTAAAGTCTTAAAAACTATTCTCATCAGTATCCTGCTAATGTGTGAAATAGTATTTGCGGCTATGTAACGTTATTGTTTTAAATAAGATTAATTCAGTCGGTCACGCTACAATCTGAAACAGCATTTTCCTCAGTATAATTCTAATGTATGAAATAGCATTTGCGGTGTATGTCAATCTAATGTTTTTATAATATAAATTCAGTCGGTCACGCTAAAGTCTTAAAAACTATTCTCATCAGTATCCTGCTTATGTGTGAAATAGTATTTGCGGCTATGTAACGTTATTGTTTTAAATAAGATTAATTCAGTCGGTTACGCTACAGTCTGAAACAGCATTTTCCTCAGTATCATTCTATTGTATGAAATAGCATTTGCGGTGTATGTCAATCTAATGTTTTTTAATATAAATTCAGTCAGTCACGCTAAAGTCTGAAAAACTATTCTCATCAGTATCCTGCTAATGTGTGAAATAGTATTTGCGGCTATGTAACGTTATTGTTTTAAATAAGATTAATTCAGTCGGTCACGCTACAGTCTGAAACAGCATTTTCCTCAGTATCATTCTAATGTATGAAATAGCATTTGCGGTGTATGTCAATCTAAGTTTTTTAATATAAATTCAGTCAGTCACGCTAAAATCTGAAAAACTATTTCCATCAGTATCCTGCTAATGTGTGAAATAGTATTTGCGGCTATGTAACGTAAATGTTTTAAATAAGATTAATTCAGTCGGTCACGCTACAGTCTGAAACAGCATTTTCCTCAGTATCATTCTAATGTATGAAATAGCATTTGCGGTGTATGTCAATCTAATGTTTTTTTAATATAAATGCAGTCAGTCACGCCAAAATCTGAAAAACTATTCTCATCAGTATCCTGCTAATGTGTGAAATAGTATTTGCGGCTATGTAAGGTTAATGTTTTAAATAAGATTAATTCAGTCGGTCACGGTACAGTCTGAAACAGCATTTTCCTCAGTATCATTCTAATGTATGAAATAGCATTTGCGGTGTATGTCAATCTAATGTTTTTATAATATAAATTTAGTCGGTCACGCTAAAGTCTGAAAAACTATTCTCATCAGTATCCTGCTAATGTGTGAAATAGTATTTGCGGCTATGTAACGTAAATGTTTTAAATAAGATTAATTCAGTCGGTCACGCTACAGTCTGAAACAGCATTTTCCTCAGTATCATTCTAATGTATGAAACAGCATTTGCGGTGTATGTCAATCTAATGTTTTTTAATATAAATTCAGTCAGTCACGCTAAAGTCTTAAAAACTATTCTCATCAGTATCCTGCTAATGTGTTAAATAGTATTTGCGGCTATGTAACGTTAATGTTTTAAATAAGATTAATTCAGTCGGTCACGCTACAGTCTGAAACAGCATTTTCCTCAGTATCATTCTAATGTATGGAATAGCATTTGCGGTGTATGTCAATCTAATGTTTTTTAATATAAATTCAGTCAGTCACGCTAAAGTCTGAAAAACTATTCTCATCAGTATCCTGCTTATGTGTGAAATAGTATTTGCGGCTATGTAACGTTAATGTTTTAAATAAGATTAAATCAGTCGGTCACGCTAGAGTCAGAAACAGCATTTTCCTCAGTATCATTCTAATGTATGAAATAGCATTTGCGGTGTATGTCAATCTAATGTTTTTTAATATAAATTCAGTCAGTCACGGTAAAATCTGAAAAACTATTTCCATCAGTATCCTGCGAATGTGTGAAATAGAATTTGCTGTGTATGTGACGCTAAATTTTGAAATAACATTTTCATTGACAGCACACTAAGTTATGCAATAGCATCAATAATACTTTTTAGTTGATCAAGCTAAACTTAAAATAACACTTTTATTGGTATCACGTTAGTAGTAAAATAGCATTTGCATTGTATGACACGCTAAATTTAAAATAACATTTGCATTATATGTGACGTTAAAGATTTAGCTAATATTTTTGATTATAGATTCGTTTTAAGTATGACAGCACTTGATTTATTTGAAATGTTCGGTTTCCTCTATGTCGTCCTATTCTCCAGACGACATCACGTGAGTATCGTCTTTGTCAGTCTTGAGAGGATGTTAAATTAATCTCAATTCTTTGGAGATTTTCTAATTGGAATCAAGATCGAAGAATTGATTTCAACTATCAGTTTGTAGATGTCTCAAGGGTTTTGAATTGAAACAGATTCGGTTCGCCACTTTTGTGTTTGAGCGAATTTCTTCGATGGTAGTTTTTCTTCTTTTCGAAAAGAAAACGGTGAGATATAAGAGTGGAGAGGATCAAAGTGTAGTATCTGTTTCTATTGATACTACACCCTATAGACCGGTATCGTCTTGGTCTTCGGGGCTTGATTCCGCCGATCTGTAGGTTTGTCGTTTGCAGTTCTATGAGGTTACCCTCCCAAGCTTTGCCTCCCTTCTTAAGGGAGGAGTAAGTTTATTGCTTACTGCCTGAGGCGCCTCTACCGGTGAATGCCGACGGGGCTGCCCAGGCATTTTTTTGTATGCCAGAGTGCTCATCTTCTCGGGCGCTGGCTTTTCAAATCCCACTTTCCCGACCTTGTGTCACATCTTACCTTGTGGGAGGAAGATAAATAAAATAGGCCGTTGACGCTTTGTCGACGTTTAGACCG
>OY744542.1:60545519-60550519 GCA_963556195.1 Sepiola atlantica
ATATGCGACGATTTTAATTGTTCAATGCAAGTTGTATTCAGTAATAAACTAGTGTTTATTATTCTTTCCTTAAGCCAAGGCTTTTCAAAGATCGAGATCTTATCATCAGAGGAGAAATACAGATAGATTAGTTGGCTTTCAGAAAAAACCAAAGTTCAAATATTTCAAAAATATATAAAAAATATTATTTAAAAAATGCAGTGAAAGAAAATTCATTGGACATCTTTTCAACGGAAAATTACCACCCGGACAAACCACATATCTTTTTTACGGAACTTTTTTGAAATAAATTTGGATAATCGTCGCATATTTATCACTCTTTTTTTTTTCTCTCTCTCTCTCTCTCTCTCTCTCTCTCTCTCTCTCTCTCTATATATATATATATATATATATATATATATATATATATATAGAGAGAGAGAGAGAGAGAGAGAGAGATTTAAAAAACTGTCTCTCTGTCTCTTTGTCTCTCTCTCTTTCTCTCTCTCTCACGCTCTCTCT
The DNA here is from genome assembly GCA_963556195.1 of Sepiola atlantica. Classification (NCBI taxonomy): domain Eukaryota; kingdom Metazoa; phylum Mollusca; class Cephalopoda; order Sepiida; family Sepiolidae; genus Sepiola; species Sepiola atlantica. The sequence continues at coordinate 60,546,021 of OY744542.1, forward strand.
TTCTCTCTCTCTCTCTCTCTCTCTCTCTATATATATATATATATATATATATGTATAAATATATTATTTATAGTAAGACGTTCCAGACTAAACCGTAATAGATGTTAGTTATCACGCTCCAAATCATGTATTAATAACCAATAGCAAGTGTGAAACATTGAGTTCATAGACTCACACATCAAGTAATGTCTTTAATGAACTTACATATGTAAATGGTTTAATGATGTGAGTTTAGATATGTTAGTGTTTATTTTCAAATGATGTGGCTTCGATTTTCCCCGTATTCTTTCAAATTAATCCCACCGATCGAAACTCCGAATATATAACCATTTATTTTGTTTTTCTAAGTTATGATGAAACGGTTCGCCAAGAATAATCGTTAAAAAGGAATAACGAAATGTTTACAAGAATCTGAATTCCTAGTGTTTCTTTATATGTATATATATATATATATATATATATATATATATATATATATATATATATATACAGAAATAGTATAACTGAATGAACTCGTTTAAAAGCAAGAACAAAATGAAATTTTAAACATTTTGAGAGAGAATGTTTTACAGAAATGTGAATTAAGTACGACTTGACTTTTTAATTTAATATCATATAAACATTACTTATACAGTAAAACATTCCATAATTCATTTTAGAACACTTTATTGGTATACAATTGTGTTTTGCTTATTTCGAAAATATATATGACATAAAAATACCGTAAATATTCATGGAGGAGCTTCATCTGTCTATCATTTCCAACAGTCAGTATGGAAAACAAAAATGTATTTGATATTATTTTAATTCATTAATATATCTATTCATTCAAATTCAAAGTGAATCCTTAGTTTATCCTTTTTTTTTGTATATAAATAGTCATGGTGTATAATGTGCATCATATCAGTTTTAATGTTATGTTTAAAGTTTTTATATTCGATGGATAAACAAAGTATTTAATTATTTATTACACACCGAAAGTGTTAGTATAAACACATTTTTCTTATTGTATTTTTCTGCCTTTTCTTCATTTTTTCTACATTTTACTATTTTACATTTCTTCTATTATATCAACATGTGTGCCTGTGTTTTAATCATAGTTGCAATCTTTTAAGTCAGTTTACGCTAATAGGGAACCTATCTTAGGGAAGCAACTCTGCAAGCCGTAATTACTTTTATATTTAAGGTATTATATGAAGAGAAAATTAAAAATGTTAATTTATGATTAAGTATCAATTTATTATGAAGTTAATAATTAATGATGTGAGTTATTAAGCCTGTTTTTTAGTTAAGAATAGGACTCAGGAAGCAACATCAGGCTGTTTAAGAATTTGACAGTTTTTAAACCTGTTGTTTTAATGCCATGAAAGGCGTTTTTTTCTGTTTACAACCGGATTTTATATATATATATTTTATATAATTTCCTAATATAATTTACTGGTTTTGGTATCGAGATTGGCCGTATTTAGCTTACTGTATAATAGGAAGGTTATAATTGGAAAATTACTTCCCGGCGAAGAAGGCGCAAATATAAGAGCAAATCTGGTATTGTATGAAATTATTTTGAGTTTATGTTTTTTGCAGGGGGGTGGTGATTATCGAAAGCACTTCATGTGTACCGGTCAGGCCAGTTTATAAAAAAGTGCTTGTCTCCTATGGATACATCCTTAAAAATGTTGTCCCTGATGTTTATAATCTGTAAGAATCATGTCCATCTGGTGGGATCAAAGCTACAGGACTATGTGGTCAACTATGATTATGAGAGCAGATTTGAAGCCATGAAATTGTCACAGAACTAAGAATAGCAATGAGATAGAAATTAAAAACAAATAGGAATAGAGGTACGCTTTGATGGACAGCTTTTTTCAAAGTAGACAACATCATGAAAAGTACAAGGTTAACGATGAATATTAAGCAACAATTGTTCAATGAATACATCATTCCTCGACACTTAATGATGCAGCAATCGAAAAACTTAGAGTGACACGAGAATGAAAGGACGCATTATGCTCGGCATCAGTTTACATGATAGAAACAGAAACACCTTGATCAGACAGAACACTGAAGTAAATAACACCATCACCACTATACGAATGGTAAATCAAAATGGACAGGGAAGCGTTCGATATGTACAGACAACAGGTCGGTATATAGAGCTACAGAATTGGCCCCGTAGTAATGGAAAAGAGCAAGAGGAAGGCCAACATTCAGTAGAGGAACGAGCTGGATAGTCAACTAGGTCCTAATTGGCCACGCCTAGCCAGGGATAAAACAAGGTGGAAAGAAACCAGGAACGAGTTCCTCCACCAGGAGTGAACAAAAGGTCATGATGATGATGATGATGATGATGATGATGATGATGATGATGATGATGATGATGATGATGATGATGATTTGAAAGAATAAATGTATCACGTTAAAATTAATGAACATACAAATTTTGAAAAAAATTAAAGATTTTTTCCTGAAGTGCAGCAATTCTACAGAGAATTAATCATGTACTGTAAAGAAATGCTACCGACGGTTGAAATATAATATCAAAGTCTGATTTGTGGACTGTTGGTGTTCTATACATGTATATATTTCCACGTTAATACTCTGATGAGTGTGGACGAAAGCCGGCTTAGTACATTCATTATTTAAAAAAAGTTCCTCTCGTTTTTATACTGGTTCAATTTCATTCTACCTCCTCAAAAAATGTCCCAAACGTCTGCATTCCTCGCCGTTATAAAATGTTGTACCACGAAAAATGTATTTAAATATATATATATATATATATATATATATATATATATATATATATATATATATATATATATATTACTCTGTCCATATCTATAAAGTCAGTTATCTGTATGTGTGTAATATATTTTTCGAGCTGTATAGGATGCACAACTCACTTGATTAACCGATTAGTATGATTTACGGAATATATATTCTAGGTAACACGATGAGTAACGTAGACAATTAATTAACGGTAGACTGTATTTCTAGGGATTTTGCGCTTGAAAATCGCCGGCCCCTGAACTTTCAAATTGGCATAATACAAAATATGTGATAGAGAAAAGATTTCCTTGTCATTAACATATGGACGTATGTAATACAATATCCATTGAACGTCAAGATTATGTGTGCACGAGATAAATTCGTAATACGAATTGAATCGTCATTAAAAAGTATGGGGCACGTATTCTATTATAAAAATAAATATATATGAAATAAATATATGTATACGAATGTTGAAAAAAACTCGAATTTTATTCTTTTATTATATATATATATATATATATATATATATATATATATATATATATATATATATTTGCAATTTCTAGGTGTTATTTCTTCAGACTGATTATTGTGACAATGTCTTGAAATAAAGATGATACGTTGATGAAAACATAAATAATAATTTTGGTTTTACTTTTTTTATTTACCATATATATATATATATATATATATATATATATATATATATATATATATATATATATATACGTTTGTAGAACACTCTCGACTAGTCTTCTATTTGTGCCCGCTGCTAGGTACATATAGATCTTAATTTTCCTTAATTACCTGACAGTTTTCCTTGGTCGAGTTGATAGGGCGACTGCTTGCAGATTCAAGGCTGGCTCTGTCAACCAGGTTTGGTCCTCTCAACCATCTGAAATTATTACTTTTTTGCACTGATGAGAGCAATACACTTGTAACGCTGGCGTCTGTAGGTATTAATCATTATATATATATATATATATATATATATATATATATATATATATGTATATATATATATATATATATATATATATATATATATATATATATATAAAGAAAGATTGTCGAAGAGTGATAATTGCTCTATCTCGTATATTGAGCTTTTACTATTTCACTATAGGTTCTTTCTACTAAAAGTTTACTTTTAGTTTCTTACTTATATAAATATATATATATATATATATATATATATATATATATATATATATATATATATATATATATATATATATATTAATGTGATAGAGAACGTTGTATATGTTCATATGTTGAGCGAGAAAGAGGGGTTGAGAAGAAAGATGGGGAGAGACGGCTATAGTAACAAGTTAAATCATATTAAGACCAGAAAAATCGTCGGCGTTCTAATATTTTTCCCCGGCCATAAAGGTAGATCATCTTTCATCGGTTAATGCAATTTCATAGAATAAATGCTCGACTCAATTTTACCGGAAACCCAGGACATTTTGAGTCGTATTATATTTCATGTCAACTTAACCGAATTTGTCATTTTGTTTCACTCTGACATCTTTCATAGAAACAAAACACTCTTACCACAAATTTACTCCGTCTCATCGAATCATACGAATAAATGTAAGACTGGTCTACTGTTTCCATTGTTTATCGTTAAAAAAATGCCATGGCATTACATGCTATGTATATTTATAAGACAACCCTAATGACAATAGCCGTTGCATCCAAACAATTAACACATCCTGAAACCTGCT
>OY744542.1:60555519-60563019 GCA_963556195.1 Sepiola atlantica
AACATGCTGGAAGACTGGTTAATGGCTCAGTTGGAACAAGCAGAATCAGATGACTTCATTTTTCAACAAGATGGTGCACCACCACACTGGAGTCTTAGAGTAAGGCAGTTTCTTTAACAGAAGGCTGCCTGGTAGATGGATTGGGAGATCTGGGCGAGGTGATGACGTTCTCATGCCCTGGCCTCCTAGGTCTCCAGATCTTACCCTGTGTGACTTTTTCCTTTGGGGCTTTGTCAAGCAACAAGTCTATGTGCCGCCCCTTCCAAGAGATATTGACGAACTAAAGGCTCGAGTAACGGCAGTTGTGGGAACCATTGACGTCAAGATGCTGGAACGCGTTTGGCAGGAAATGGACTATCGACTAGATGTCTGCCGTGTGACGAATGGGTCTCATATTGAGAAACTTTGAAGATTCCCCACAAAACTTGAACTTTAACCTTTCCAACGGTACCAATTTCATTTTTCAACTCTTAATAGTTTTTGAGTTATTAAAAATCGTTATGTTCCCAAGACTTTTGAAACACCCTTTATATATATATATTTTCTTTGTCGTACAAAACTTTAAAATGGCATTGAAGAGACAATATTTATTATTCATAATGAATTTAGGAAATTAAAAAGATGAAAGGGCAGCTGACCGGTTTCGTACCTCGCTCAACAGAGCCAAATATCGAGGTAATGTATAAAAAATATAAAAAGATGCTATGAGAATTATAGCGAGGGAAAGGGTAAAAAAAAAAAATTTTTTTTAAAATTAAAATTTTTTTTAAAAAAGTTCAATCAAATAGAAACAACATTAAGCCCGAGGAGATTTTCTCTTTGTTTGTGTGGTTTGACCCAGATGTCCAATCTCTGTGACGTCATCCCGACGTAGTGCAAACAAAAATTCGCAATGCAAATTATTTACCAACTGACGATTTGAATAATAGTTATGGTTCGTCGATAGGTCAACATCTCATAAATAACCGCACCTGTGCCTCTAAATTCAGTGTCGACTTATTCTCCATTCTTAGTAAGTCGCACTCCCCTTATAATCCTAGAAACAATTTATATTAAGTCCTTGAGACCTTCTCTTTGCAAACAAAGAGAAAATCTCCTCGGGCTTAATGTTGTTTCTATTTGATTGAACTTTTTTTTAATTTAAAAAAAAAAAAATTTTTTTTTTAAATTTTTTTTTTTTACCCCTTTCCCTCGCTATAATCCTCATAGCATCTTTGTATATGTTTTGTACATTACCTCGATATTTGGCTCTGTTGAGCGAGGTACGAAACCGGTCAGCTGCCCTTTCATCTTTTTAATTTCTTAAATTCATTATGAATAATAAATATTGTCTCTTCAATGCCATATATATATATATATATATATATATATATATATGTGGGGGGGGGGTATGTGTGTGCGCGTTAGTAGTAAATGCAAAACCGTAGTATTATTAGTATGTATTATTACTAGAAGCAGGTGCTACCGATAAAGATGGCCTCTATTTTGGTATGCAGTGATGGTCAATAATAAATATGGCATAAAACTGAACAGTAACCCTAGTCGGATGAAAATATAATTAAAGGAATAAAATCGAACTCGATGTTATTGTTCTGAAGAACATGCTGTCACATCTACAAGAAGTGTACATTCCGAATTAAAACATTTATTTTTTGTGTGAGAACGTACTGACACAAATCTTTAAGAAGTAGACCCCGTTTCGCATAATTCAATAGATTTGCTAAGCAATTCTCACAAATATACATATAATTTTCAAGATATCTTTTACATTTCGTATGTGCTACTTTTTGTTCGAGAATATTATTAGTGTAACTATTTTTCTCTGGGCCTTCGGATTATCATATTTCAAATAGTACAGATGATATACTTAAATTAAGCTATTCCATCTCTCTATGTATAAAGCTAGGTACGTGTATATGTTACTTATATAGATATGTTAATGTATATGATTAACTCGTAAACTAACGAAACAATTATTATTGAGTATCTGATATATATTTAGGCAGCAAGGAGGGTAACGTGGGGGAATTATTTTTTAACGCAGACTTTTTAGGTATGATCCGCGCAACCGTACGCCGTCCAAATATAATAATATCTGAGCTACACAATTAATTAATAGATGAAATAATTGTTTTACATGAAATTTGAAGTTATATTATGTCATACAATTTAAGCCGAACCGGGGCACACAGGGCAGCGTATATAATATGTATGCGTGTAATAAACTCATTAACTACTAAACTTATTATTATAACTTATTATAACTTATTCTACGAGACACGGTGAGTAATGTAGGAAGCGTATATTTAAAAAACGTTACCATTTACCTAAAGGTGTTTTCTAAACATCTTACACAATCAGGAAAAAACAATTAAATTTAAAATTAATGCTATACATATTTCTCAAACCGTTTTTAAATTCATATTTTTGCTAGTTTATTAGAGATATTTAAATTTTTAGTTTGTGTTGTACTTTTGTTGTCAGACTACTTATCTCTTTGGCTAAGATCAAAGTGTAGTATCTGTTCCGATGGATACTGCACCCCATAGACTGGTATTGTCTTGGCCTTCGGGGCTTGATTTACGCCGATCTATGGGTCAGCCCTCTGCAGTTCTAGGAGTTCCACCCTCCCAGGCTTCGCCTCCCCTCTTTGGGGAGGAGTAGGTTTATTGCTTACTGTCTGAGGCGTCCCTACCGGGGAATGTCGACGGAGCTGCCCAGGCAATTTTTAAACCCCACTTTCCTGACCTGACCTTGGGTCACATCTTACTTGTGGGAGTAAGATAAAAACTGGCCTTGTGCCTAACTCCTCGAGAGGAGTAAATCAATACTTATCTCTTTATATATTTATAGGGCTCTTCAGAATGTGTTATAAGTGCGTCCGTCTTTCCTCTCCCATTGTTCTGTCACGCTAATGTTAAAAAAAGCAGTTGTATCGACAACTTAAACATTGAAAAGACTCACCTGAAAAATCTCATTTTTTAGTTAGCCTACCTTTTTCTTTTTGCTGATCAAGTTTTTTTTATATATATCTATTCCTTCTTAATTTACTTTTTTTCGAAAATAAAAATAAAAAAAGCATTGGCAATTTTATTTTCGCTCTTTCCTACATGCAAAAATCTATGATAATGTCTACATATTTATCTCTAAGTCGAGAACATTTTTTCTTTCATGTCGGCTTTGAGAAACAGAGAGATAATTATTTCTATTTTGGGTAATTTTGTTCTTTGATTCTACTTTCGGTTACTATAACAATTCGACCATCACCTTCGCCCACTGCTTTTTTTGTAGACAGTTCGCCATCTTCGATGAAGCTACGGACAAATATACTGCCTTGTATTCAATACGTTCTGCAAAAGTTGTTCTCGTTAGAGAGACGCAGTTCTGGAACCGTAACTATTAGCTCTCAGCTATGAATAATACGAAAGTAAAAGCACTTCTTACCTTCCTAATTACTGATAGTAAAATAATTCGGGAGATGAAATAACAATTTTCATACGAACGCCATCTTCTTTGTAAGAGATAAAAGCCGAGACGAGCGTGCAATTTATTGATTTTCACACACACACTATATATATATATATATATATATATATATATATATATATATATATATATATATGTATATAGAATAAATATGAAACTAAAAGTAAGCTTTTTGTAGAAAGAACCTATATTTAAATGGTAAAAGCTCAATATACGAGATAGAGCAATTATAAACGATAGATGAACGAAGGGTGACAAACATGCACGAATGTCCAAATTTATTTCAAACTTCGATAGTTCAATGCAAGGTATATTCTGTAATAAAATTATGTTATTATTCTTTCCTTAAGCCAAGATTTTTCAAAGATCGAAATCTTATCATCAGAGTAATTATAAAGATAGAGTAGTTGGCAATAGAATAGCCAAAATTCAACATTTAAAAAAATATTAAGAAAATGACGAGTGAAAACAAGTACGTGCAAAAAGATATGGGGTTTACCCAGGTGGTAATTGTCCGCCAATAAGTGCGCTCCATCTACGACTTGAACTCAACTTTCACTATTAGATTTACCTAATTCTGAACGCCTTCCTATGCTGCCTCCACGAAACTTTTTCTTCTCCATCAAAATGTCCTTCCATTGGACACCTTATCGGCGGACAATTACCACCTGGACAAACCCCATATATTTTTACACGAACTTTTTTCACCCGTCATTCTCTTAATATTTTTTCAAATGTTGAATTTTTGCTATTCTATTGACAACTTATCTATCTGTATAATTCCTCTGGCTTAAGGAAAGTATAATGAACATAATTTTGTTACAGAATATACCTTGCATTGAACTATCGAAGTTTGAAATAAATGTGGACATCCGTGCATGTTTATCACTCTTCGTTCATCTATCTTTATATATATATATATATATATATATATATATATATATATATATATATATATATATATGTATATATATATATATATTTATATATATATATATATGTGCAATACTTAAAACTTGAACGAAAAACACACACATTACTCGACAGCGTGCCAACGCATCTCTCGTTCGTCACCGGTTTTGAATCCTACCGCCATTTCATAACATCAAGGCGATTACGTCGTACCATCTAAGACGTTTGTCAAATTAACAAAGAAATAAGTTTCTTTATTCTTGTTTTTTGATGAAAAAAAAAAAAAAATGACTCAATACTGGTCACCCCTGAAGAAGGAATTTTATTCCGTAATCGATAGGATTAATGTAAGAAAAAAAAAAAAAATTAATCTTGTATTGCTAATTTGGCTTTTATTTCAATTTCATAAACTTTCCATGCAATACTTAAAACTTGAACGAAAAACACACACATTACTCGACAGCGTGCCAACGCATCTCTCGTTCGTCACCGGTTTTGAATCCTACCGCCATTTCATAACATCAAGGCGATTACGTCGTACCATCTAAGACGTTTGTCAAATTAACAAAGAAATAAGTTTCTTTATTCTTGTTTTTTGATGAAAAAAAAAAAAATGACTCAATACTGGTCACCCCTGAAGAAGGAATTTTATTCCGTAATCGATAGGATTAATGTAAGAAAAAAAAAAAAAATTAATCTTGTATTGCTAATTTGGCTTTTATTTCAATTTCATAAACTTTCCATGCAATACTTAAAACTTGAACGAAAAACACACACATTACTCGACAGCGTGCCAACGCATCTCTCGTTCGTCACCGGTTTTGAATCCTACCGCCATTTCATAACATCAAGGCGATTACGTCGTACCATCTAAGACGTTTGTCAAATTAACAAAGAAATAAGTTTCTTTATTCTTGTTTTTTGATGAAAAAAAAAAAAAATGACTCAATACTGGTCACCCCTGAAGAAGGAATTTTATTCCGTAATCGATAGGATTAATGTAAGAAAAAAAAAAAAAAAATTAATCTTGTATTGCTAATTTGGCTTTTATTTCAATTTCATAAACTTTCCATGCAATACTTAAAACTTGAACGAAAAACACACACATTACTCGACAGCGTGCCAACGCATCTCTCGTTCGTCACCGGTTTTGAATCCTACCGCCATTTCATAACATCAAGGCGATTACGTCGTACCATCTAAGACGTTTGTCAAATTAACAAAGAAATAAGTTTCTTTATTCTTGTTTTTTGATGAAAAAAAAAAAAATGACTCAATACTGGTCACCCCTGAAGAAGGAATTTTATTCCGTAATCGATAGGATTAATGTAAGAAAAAAAAAAAAAAATTAATCTTGTATTGCTAATTTGGCTTTTATTTCAATTTCATAAACTTTCCATGCAATACTTAAAACTTGAACGAAAAACACACACATTACTCGACAGCGTGCCAACGCATCTCTCGTTCGTCACCGGTTTTGAATCCTACCGCCATTTCATAACATCAAGGCGATTACGTCGTACCATCTAAGACGTTTGTCAAATTAACAAAGAAATAAGTTTCTTTATTCTTGTTTTTTGATGAAAAAAAAAAAAAATGACTCAATACTGGTCACCCCTGAAGAAGGAATTTTATTCCGTAATCGATAGGATTAATGTAAGAAAAAAAAAAAAAAATTAATCTTGTATTGCTAATTTGGCTTTTATTTCAATTTCATAAACTTTCCATGCAATACTTAAAACTTGAACGAAAAACACACGCATTACTCGACAGCGTGCCAACGCATCTCTCGTTCGTCACCGGTTTTGAATCCTACCGCCATTTCATAACATCAAGGCGATTACGTCGTACCATCTAAGACGTTTGTCAAATTAACAAAGAAATAAGTTTCTTTATTCTTGTTTTTTGATGAAAAAAAAAAAAAATGACTCAATACTGGTCACCCCTGAAGAAGGAATTTTATTCCGTAATCGATAGGATTAATGTAAGAAAAAAAAAAAAAATTAATCTTGTATTGCTAATTTGGCTTTTATTTCAATTTCATAAACTTTCCATGCAATACTTAAAACTTGAACGAAAAACACACACATTACTCGACAGCGTGCCAACGCATCTCTCGTTCGTCACCGGTTTTGAATCCTACCGCCATTTCATAACATCAAGGCGATTACATCGTACCATCTAAGACGTTTGTCAAATTAACAAAGAAATAAGTTTCTTTATTCTTGTTTTTTGATGAAAAAAAAAAAAAAAATGACTCAATACTGGTCACCCCTGAAGAAGGAATTTTATTCCGTAATCGATAGGATTAATGTAAGAAAAAAAAAAAAAAAATTAATCTTGTATTGCTAATTTGGCTTTTATTTCAATTTCATAAACTTTCCATGCAATACTTAAAACTTGAACGAAAAACACACACATTACTCGACAGCGTGCCAACGCATCTCTCGTTCGTCACCGGTTTTGAATCCTACCGCCATTTCATAACATCAAGGCGATTACGTCGTACCATCTAAGACGTTTGTCAAATTAACAAAGAAATAAGTTTCTTTATTCTTGTTTTTTGATGAAAAAAAAAAAAATGACTCAATACTGGTCACCCCTGAAGAAGGAATTTTATTCCGTAATCGATAGGATTAATGTAAGAAAAAAAAAAAAAATTAATCTTGTATTGCTAATTTGGCTTTTATTTCAATTTCATAAACTTTCCATGCAATACTTAAAACTTGAACGAAAAACACACACATTACTCGACAGCGTGCCAACGCATCTCTCGTTCGTCACCGGTTTTGAATCCTACCGCCATTTCATAACATCAAGGCGATTACGTCGTACCATCTAAGACGTTTGTCAAATTAACAAAGAAATAAGTTTCTTTATTCTTGTTTTTTGATGAAAAAAAAAAAAAATGACTCAATACTGGTCACCCCTGAAGAAGGAATTTTATTCCGTAATCGATAGGATTAATGTAAGAAAAAAAAAAAAAAATTAATCTTGTATTGCTAATTTGGCTTTTATTTCAATTTCATAAACTTTCCATGCAATACTTAAAACTTGAACGAAAAACACACACATTATATATATATATATATATATATATAT
>OY744542.1:60568019-60630519 GCA_963556195.1 Sepiola atlantica
AGTTGCGTAGGTGCGAGTCCGTTGAAACCTTTGATTGCGGTAGGCACAAGCTTGAGATCTGTCCATGCATTTGAGAAGATTGGTTTGTCGGTCGGCCACGTTTTCAGGGTTTAATAGCATTGCTCTCCCTAAACGCCACAATTGAGTGGGCGTATTTCATTCATGCTGCATCTAATCATCTCCGTGAGGGCCTACATTGGTCAATCTCTGTCTCACGGTGAAGTTTTAATTAGTATTGTTATAACAAACCGCACAGATTGAATAGACGTACATATTGAATTGATGCGTAGAATTAATAACGAGCAGTGGATGGGCGCACATTTTGAATAATTCACACCTTAAATGGACGCGTAGACTACAGAAACAACGCACAGATTAAATAGATGCACATGTTTAGCAGACGCACTAATTAAACAGACGCACTAATTAGATGTAGGCGCAGAGCAAATAGACGCATGTTTGTTATCTACCTCCCACAGCGGTAAGATGCGACACAAAGTAAAAAGGTGGGATTTGAAAAGCGAGCGCTCGGGAATCTGAGCACTCTGGCCTACAGAAAATGCCTGGACAGCCCCGTCGACATTCCCCGGTAGTGGCGCCTGAGGCAGTAAGCAATAAACTTACTTCTCCCCAAAGAGGGGAGGCAAAGCCTGGGAGTATAGGGTGCAGTATCAATCGGAACAGATACTACACTTTGATCTTATTTATTTATCTACTTCCCACAAGGTAAGATGCGACACAAGGTCGGAAAGTGGGATTTGAAAAGCCAGCGCTCGAGAATTTGATCACTCTGGCCTACAAAAAATGCCTGGACAGCCCCGTCGGCATTCCATGGTAGGAGCGCCTCAGACAGTAAGCAATTAACTTACTCCTCCCCAAAGAGGGGAGGCGAAGCCTGCGAGGGTGGACCTCCTAGAACTGCACAGGACAGACCCACAGACCGGCGGAAATCAAGCCACGAAGCCCAAGACAATACCAGTCTATGGGTTGCAGTATCTATCGGAACAGATACTACACTTTGATCTTTGCCAAAAGGCCGAGATACATCGAATGTAAGCGCAGATCGAATGTATGCGCAGATTGAAAAGACGCATAGATTGAATTAAAGCCCACATTGCATGAAGGCACTGATTGAATTGAAGCGCAGGTTGAGTGGACGCACAGATCGAATGGACGCAGCTGAACACATACCCATTCTTTTATCTTTTCTAGTAAAACTTTTTGTTCGTATCAGTTTATTAATATCAATCTCTTTTCTTCTCCCCCACACAACCTCTCCATTATTCAGTCTTCCCAGCAAAAAAAAAAAATCTTATGCATACTCCACCCCCTCTCCCACACCGCAACCTTTGCAATCTCAAAACGTGGGTTATCCGTTTCAAGAGTGATTGATTTTATCGATCAATTGATCACTAGGTGATGTTCTTTTTTACAACAGAACTGAGGTGCAAGAAGAATGAATGAAAAAGGGGAGATGTGGCTTTTGTTGCTTTAAAAATATTCACAAGATTTTTTTTTTTACCGAAAAATTAATACCATAAAATTGTACCACCTTTTTATAACGAACACTTCAATTAAAAGTAAGACTTATTGCTACATAAAATACGAACATTGTATGTCTGTATACAGCTATTCACTTTTCCTTTTAGAATGAAAATATAAAACATGCCGAATATTTAACCGAATTTTCAACATCGTTCATAGCAAAAAGAAGCGATTGGGAGAAAGGTGTCCCAGTCTTAGTAGTGACAAGCAGAGGTCCCCAAGTTTCTCGGAGCTCTCGCCCACCGTAAGCAAAAGTAAAACAATCTCTTCCCCGGTTGCCTAAGGAAAAAACTGTCTCTTCTCCGCTGGCCCCATAATCCATGTCGCCCCCAACTCCCTCGACCCACTGTTTTCCCGCTTGTCCCATCAACCCCCTCCCACTCTCCCCTCCTCTCACCACCTCTCTCCGTTTCCCGCTCTCTCGCCCCACTGACTTCAATCTCGCTCTTTCCCGGGTTGCCGGGGCTCAAACTGTCTCTTCCCAGGTCGTCCCTCGTTCCCCTTCGATGTATATTTAAGTCACCGTTAAAAAAAATTGAGCGCTGACTGGGATCAAACCCTTAACCTCTTAGATATAGAGCATTGTCGAAACTCACAGGACCACGGAAACGAAGATAAAGTCTCTCGAAATATAGGGCAGTTAAACGACGTGTGAAGCTGGTATACGTTTTATGCACCCACGCATGCGCAGATCGTACTATCTGCCAGAAGGCGACCCAATTTAGGGATCGCCGTCACACATTTTGGGTCCTCTCTATATAAAGAAATCAATGTTTTATTCCAATTTTTTGATAGTATTCGTCCGAAAGCTAGATGGTTCAGAAAATGTCAACTTTATACTCTCAATCGACTATCTTGGGAACCTTTTCCAGACATACAAACATACATACATATACACAACCATTTCCCCTTAATATACCAACTTCATATAGGTGGTAGTAAAAACTTTTATCCCTAACAATTCTGTACTGTGACTACCCTCATCGACACCGGGAACTAATAAACACAGTATAATTTTCACAAAACACCCATTGTTATTTCATATTTGTCTGGCATTATTTTACTACATAATATTAAGCAATACGCAAAAACTTAACAACCGCTCCCTTACACTCCGATGATTATTCGCGAATATCAGATTACGTTCTATCTAATTCTACCTTCTACATTTAGATTCATTCCGGAATTAAGCGAATGAAATTAACGAACACAGTTCCTGCAACATTTATTGATTCAACATGGTGGCTAAAATTTCTTGATCGAATCGACTTCCTATTTAATTCAATAAGCACCAAGATACTGGTAGACGCGAATACATTTAAATTTTCTAAATCATACACCTTAAACACGCATATTAGCGAAAAATTGCCCAAATGAATTTACTTCATCAAAAAATGACCTACACCATGTCATTGTTGAAGTTTCCATTTGGTCGGCATAATTTAAATGTTGACATAACAAGCATGTCAATAAACAAGCATAGCGTTATTTCCCTATATTCACAAGTACTTTTTAATTCGTAACCGTGGCGCATTAGGTAATAAGAGAGATTTAGTGATCGACAGTTTCGGCGTTCGATCCCATTCTACTCTGCCACTTTTTTCTTTTTTTTTAAATTTAAAACATTCGCCAACACGACGTCATGAAATAGGTACTAATCTCTCCCGTGCAACGCCGGGCGACGGTTTCCGCTAGTATATGATAACATAGTATTTAATATATTATATATGAGTTATAATTAGGTTATATAATGCAGTTAGCCGTAACTATTCTCGAAGTGTTTCATAAACATTTGGAAGCTGACGAATTGATATTTGCTTCTGGGTAGTCAAACCTTTTTTCACACTGGAGCCATGCTATGTACAAGGACCATGTATTTCGTTTAAGCTTTTTTCAAGAAATGATTCGTCTGGCACACATGATAGAAAAAATGGACTCTTTCCCTATTCTCAGTCAAGCTCACTCACTATCCTCTCTAACAATCTTGGAGACGATCCACGTTCGTCTAAAACGTCCGTCTCTGTAAATTAAGGGTGTTACTATTAGGACTAGATGTGATCAGCCTCTCAGATTCATCCTCCATTGTACATATACCATAACGCTATGTTATTTTTCTATACTCTTTCTTCTCGCCCCCTTTATTTAAATCCCTTGTCTTTTGTTTTTTAATCACTCGAATCAGCCTTTGTTACGAGAGGTCGAAACCAGTCGGCTGGCTTTTTCTTCTATTTTTCTCTTCGGTAACTTTTAATCGTGAACAATAAAACTTGTCTTCCTTTCATGCTAGCGATAATAACATTGTGTACTCCCCAAAAAATCTTGAAAAATATATATATATATATATATATATATATATATATATACATATATATATCGTTTGCCTAGATATTTATACTCGCCGCTTTCATTGTAAGTATCCCTTTATTTCTAGTAATAATGTAGCCCCGAATATTCAAGGTGTCTCTGTTAACTGGGTTCGCGGCCTGTGACCGTCTGAGATCGTTATTTCCCTGAAATGATGAGAGCAGTAAGCTCAAAACGACGTCGTCCTTAGGTCATTAGAAAAATATAATTTAATATATGTATCTCTCTCTCATATATATATATATATATATATATATATATATATATATACATATATATACATATACATATACATATACATATTTATATATATATATATATATATATATATATATATATATATATATATATATATATATTTAAATATTTTCTTTGTCGTACAAAACTTTAAAATAGCATTGAAGAGACAATATTTATTATTCATAATGAATTTAAGAAATTAAAAAGATGAAAGGGCAGCTGACCGGTTTCGTACCTCGCTCAACAGAGCCAAATATCGAGGTAATGTATAAAAAATATAAAAAGATGCTATGAGAATTATAGCGAGGGAAAGGGGTAAAAAAAAAAAAGAAAAAAAAAAGAAGTTCAGTCAAATAGAAACAACATTAAGCCCGAGGAGACTTTTTCTTTGTTTGCAAAGAGAAGGTCTCAAGGACTTAATATAAATTGTTTCTAAGATCTTGAGATGATAAGGGGAGTGCGACTTACTAAGAATGGAGAATAAGTCGACACTGAATTTAGAGGCACAGGTGCGATTATTTATGAGATGTTGACCTATCGACGAGCCATAAGTATTATTCAAATCATCAGTTGGTAAATAATTTCCATTATTCCGTTATTTTTTATACATTACCTCGATATTTGGCTCTGTTGAGCGAGGTACGAAACCGGTAAGCTGCCCTTTCATCTTTTTAATTTCTTAAATTCATTATGAATAATAAATATTGTCTCTTCAATGCTATATATATATATATATACACATATATATATATATATATATATATAAAGAGGTGTACTAAAAGCGAACTTTTAGGAAAGGTAAAACCCTATTGTGAAGAGTATACTCCTACGTTTCTTTCCCTACAACTTTTATTTTATTTCATTTTTTCAAATTTTAAATCTTGGCCATTGCCAACTTATCTATCCCAGCGACTTCCTCTGATGATAAGATTTTGATCTTTGAAAAGCCTGGCTTAAGGAAAATTTAACTTGAATAAATTGCCTTTTTGCGGAATATACCTTGCTTGGAACTTTTGAATTGAATTTTGATTTGGCTTTTGCTTTCTCTGATTCCTTTCCATTCTCCTTCATTTATATATATATATATATATATATATATATATATATATATATATATATATATACGAGAGGGGCACATGTGTCAGTGTTTTCCAGGTGAATGGAGGTAATAAGGAATCAAAACCTCCACAGTATATTAACAGAAAAGGACCGGAAACACTCTTTTTACCATATATTTATCACGATATAGAATGTATTCGAATCATCGAATAAAAAACAAAAGGAAATAAATTGTTAATTCATGAGATCTCTATTTTCAAAGGAATATACAAGTAAATCTCCGATCGTCGATAGTGTACACGTGATCAGTATATTAGGGAGTTGGTGTTATTTATTTTGAATAGGAATGTGGCATTTTAATCATACTGTCAGTGCAACCAAAGCCAATATATATATATATATATATATATATATATATATATAAAATTTAAATGGAATAAGCGGAAGACCTAACAAGCTCAACGTTTCGCCCAAATATTATATGGGCTTTGTAAAGAGCAAACGAAAAAATGTCATTTTTTGCATTTTTTCGTTCGCTCTTGACAAAGCCCATATAACATTTGGGCGAAACGTCGAGCTTTTTAGGTCTTCCGCTTATTCTATTTTCATTTAATACCGTCGGGTTATTTTATCCTTTCCTCTATTCATATATATATATATATATTTACACGTTTGAGAGCAAAAAAAATACTAATACTTAACACACATACACTAAGTGTGTTCTTCCATGATTATTGCTGTAAAATCTAAATAATTACTTTTCTATTTCAAGCTTTTAATTGCTTTGCGAAGGAAAAAAAGGTTCTTGCAATCTATTCTGGTATTTACTTTGTTAAGCTGGGGGAGGTTGATGGTGGGTAACATAAAGACATAGAAGGACCGAGTAAGAAAGGGTTAGAAAAATCCTGAAAAAAAAGGGACGGGAAGAGAACATCTGCTATTCTAAGGCCTTTATGTTTCCCTGTTAATTATCACTTTCTCGCTGTGCACACTCACAGGCTGAATCTAAATATTTCTCGATCACGCTTCACTTTGCAATAACATTTACGTTCGACAGTCACGTTTCAGATTGGAATAAGCAAACGCGTTGATTTCATGAAGGTATACTTTTTTTTGTATACAGTAAAACAATGGTCACAAATATTTATTTTAAATATTGTGTCCTTGTAGAATTTCGTATATTTGGACTACTATACTTCATCTTGGATGTTTTTATCACAACTTTTCGACCGATATAACCCCCGACTTTCTTGAGCTGTATCTTGTTGAACTCGGGAATCTTTCTGTCGAAATCAGGAATCTGGCCGGAATTTCGAACGAAACTCTTTATTAAATCAACGGGGGTTACATGCACTTGTTTCATGTCGGAGGTTACATCGGCCGAAATGGTGTGATAAAAACACCCAAGATAGTTACAATATTCTGAATATAACACATTCTACTAATTATCAACACTCATCTAAAGAAATTTCGAAACATTGTGTCTCTGTTTTCAATTTTTAACAGAACTTGAATGAGAATGTTACATACTTTTATAGAAGGAGATTTGCAAACATTTTTACGATAGATTTTTAGAATTAAGAATAAAAGTATACATCATTATATTCTCAAAATTATTCAATACGAAAAAAAGTGATTGAGACTGAAATGTTTCCAGTTTTAGTAGTGGTCGAATTTCAATATACAGGGTGATTCATAAGTCACTTAGCTATTTAAAATGATTACCATATGAAGCACAAACATACTATGAACTTTTGATAATTGTTATCTTACTCTGTAATTACTGCTTTTTGTTATTTTAAATTTGTTCCTTTATATATTTGTTTCTATATATATTTATTTTTATTTGTGTAAATTTGAGTAAATCATCATATGTGCTTTTTTTATGTCATTTACAATTGAAGAGCGAATTTTTATTGTTATTCATATGGCCAAATTTGATGAATCTCCCACACTTGTTAAAAGGCAATGGAAACGTGATGTGCACAGAAAGCCTCCTTCGCACAACACTCAATCAATCAAATATGCTAGAAAGAGTCGTAAATTTCTTGCAAAAAAGAATGGAGCTATGCATGCAGAACGAAGGTGGACATTTTAAAAAATTTGCTGTAATTTTAAACTCCCATGAATGAATTTCTTGAATAAACTTTCTGGTTTGTATTACCGTATTTTTTTGCACTTTAGAATTTCAAAAATAAATAGAAAAGTCACTTATTAATCACCCTGTATGATATGTAAAATTGCTTTAAATCAAGGGAGATAAGACACATCCCTTTTAAACTCTACATAATATTTTAGGGTATTTTCTTGGAAAATATGTGAGTATTCATAAAAGATATGTCTATTAATTTCAAATGGCCGTAGAGTATTTAAGTAAAACAAAGATAAACATGAATAAGTTTATGTTTGAAAACGGGTTAATGGATAAGTCGAGTGACGAAGAATCTGACGACCTCTATTTTCTAATGGAGCGCACTCGCACTGGAATCTCAGGGTTAAACGGTATCTGAACACAACACTGCTAGACATATCGATTATACGGTTTGGGCGTGATGATCGTGTTCTCCTGCCCTGCTCTCCTAGATCTCCAGATCTCACACCCTGCGATTTATTTTCGTGCATCTCTTGTCTTTACGTTACCCATCTTTCGTTCTGTTGTTGCTCTTTCAAAGGAGAATGGTCCGTAGACAGCTTAATTTAACATTACCTCTTTTCGGTATTTTGCGCGAAACGCACGCTGAACACATGCCCAGAATTCAGTTTTTGAAAATTAAAGGGAACAAAACGCCTTTTTCTGGGCGAATGAGCGCCATTACTGGGCCTGAAAAGATATGAAAACAATAATTAGCATTACAATAAACTTAATGTATTCAGCTTTAAAATAGTACCAGTTTCACCTTACTACAGATTATAGTCCAGTACATATGAAAACTTGAAATGTTTCCAAGACTTTTAGAACACACTCTAAATAGAGATGCCCACCCAGGTTGCAAAAGTGAATATCTAGAAGCATTACCACACGTTTTCTAGTACAATTCGCAAATCGTTTTCTGCGAGGGAAAAAGCACTAACATCACAGCAACCGTATAGGATGGAAAGAGTTTCAGCTAAAATTCCTAAGTTTAAATGCATGTAAAACATTGAAAAAGAATGTCTTCATCGTAGACAGTCCTTTGAGGCATTATAACTGACAATCCTGGTTCATGCAACTGAATTTGAGATGAAAACCACAAAGAAGAGAGCGGAATGTTTTCAGACTCCGGCAAAGGACGGAACATAAAAATGAAGATAAAACAGATGAAAAGAAAGCAAGTGATTGCTAGCAGGTGCGGATTTGGGCCGAGCATCTCACTATCGTCTACAAAACACTGTCGGAGGGTGTGGTCATAAAGTGTTTAAGCACAACTCAGTATCTGTGGTAGATACGAACAAATTGACAAGCCGTGAAGAAGGGCCAATTTGTAGGAGAGTGTCGGTGGGGCGGATAACATATGAAGACACTTTTGAACACAGGTTATGAAAAAATAAAACAGACATCATGGATTTTAAAAGAAAATTGCACCTAAAAATGATAAGTGAAAACCGCACCTTTTCTTGTGTACCGACTTCCCTTACATCCGTGTCAGATTAAATATGAAGTCGGTCGGAAAAATAACAAGATTATGTGTGTTATGGAAGTGATTGGCGAAAGTAAGTGGTGCTGATGGTGTTAGCATCTAACATTTGTGGTGGTCGTCATGCCTTTTTTGGTGATAACTTCCTCCACAAATAAAAATAAAAATAATAATAAGAAGACTTACATGCAAAACCAACGGAAGTGTATTCACTGAAATAAACCATTAACAAATATAGCATATTTCCTTTTGTAATGAGTTCAGAAGTCCTTTCTTTAGTTTCAGGGTAAGTAAAAAGGAGAATGTCTTTTGTTTTGTTGAAATGCTCATATGTTATGAAATGTTAAGAGAGGCAATAGGTAATGTTCGCCTGTGAAATTGTACGAAGCGCGCGAAAGGGGAAATGGAAGAGTGATAGTAAGACGCGTGTAACCTCCGAATGAAAGGTCAGTTGAGAGAGAGGGTTTGATGTTTGTGTGTGCTTAAATACTATTTGGATAGGCTCCAGCTAGCTTAAGGAGAAAAGTTTAGAAAAATGTCTTTGGAGAAATCCCATTGGACAGAAATATCACGTGGTGTGCTCCCTACTACGTCCGCTCGTTTTGAGTTGATTTAATATATAAGGCCACGCCGGAATTTGCGTGGGCGTTATTTTTTATTTTTCACGCGCCAATACAATTATATTCACACTGCGCGCCTAAATTGTATTAATCCCAAACAACAATTTTTATCCGAATCTTAACCGTGTCAACTGGCACACATTATATTTTAGGAAGTTATCTACGCTTTATCCAATCACTAAATTTACATTTAATTACTTATATTGGAATCAACTATTTGTCAGATCGTAAAACTATTAGGATTCTGATACGCTGTATTCTTCTGATCTTGCGAATGTGATTTACACCAAAACACAAAAAAAATATTAGTATCTCTTTCACGATGATTCAAATCACCGTAACACCGAATCCTAAATAAATAAATAACGAATTCTTGCATATGTGCACAGAGCATGAGAGAGGCGAGTAGGGAAAAATACATAAAACTTCCCATTAAGCATCTCTCTGCACAACTCCCGATTTATGATGACCCCCTAAACTTTCAGCATAATTCTCAGTAGAACTTTACGTCTACAGTGGCTACTTGCCTTCTTTGGGATGAACAAATTAAAAATAAAAACTCGAATTATGATCACTTTAAAATAACTTGTTCGATATGTAGTACATTTATTTTCGAACATACATTGTATATCTTCATACGATGGTAATAGATTTGGTTACATCGATCGTTCAGATATAAATTCTGAAATGGGTCGATGAAGCTTTACACAAAATACTTGTCAAAAAGAAAAACTAATGCTTTTATGAATGATATATACATGTATATATATATATATATATATATATATATATATATATATGATTATTTTTATTTACACAGACATGTACAAAATCTGCGACACTGGCATGTCGATGTTATCGATCAACATAGATAACATCGACATGCCAATGTCGCAGATTTTTTACATGTCTGTGTAAATAAAAATAATCATATATAAAGCTCTATTTGATATTGAGCACTTTTTATAAACCCGGATGAAATTCTTCGGATAACTACCTTGTGGATGTTTTACCTGGATTATTATCATTATATATATATATATATATATATATATATAAGTGTGTGGGTGTGTGTGTGTGTGTGTTTGTATTGTTTTATGAAAATAAATACAGAGACGTGTATGGTGTATTACTAGCAAGGCTAATCAGGCAGTGGATAAAATATAGACGGCTCTATATGTGTCCTCAATAATAATTAATATAGAAAGAACATATATATTCTAATTATATACATATATAAAACATATATTAAACTAACTATATATGATATATAAAAACACATATATTTATTATATATATATATATATATGTATATATATATATATATATATATATATATGGGGTAAGGTACACAATAAGTCATGAAAATTAAATGCCGTGGTAGACAAAATGTGTGAAAAGTGCCTTCAAAATAACATTGTATCCAAATCTTCACTTTTTCTGAAGACGTTCGCTAACACGAACGAAACCGGTCAAATCTCTCGTTTTTGTTTTTCTTCTGCATTTTAACCTGTTTTCCATTTGTCATTTTTCACAGACACACACACATATATATATATATATATATATATATATATATATATATATATATACATATATATATATATATATATAAATATCTATATATATTAAGATTTAAATAAATAAACACATACTGAATAAAGAGTACACATGATGGTATCCACATCGTTTCTAATTGTTTCTAGATGAGGTTCATTTTCAGCTATAAAAACTCATGTCACATTTATTTGCAGCAGCGTATTACCCTAGAACATTGTTTTAGAGCACTTTATTTTGAACCTAGTAAAACGGTGACAATGTCCTAGGCAATAATTTTATAAAAATTACATTTCAAGAACAATTACTTCGAGTTTAATATCTATTGTTAACAACTTCATTAAACTATGAAATAAGGGCTAGAAATTATACTGCATATTGTGATCTTGAGTTGTCAATAAACATAATGAATAATACGTTGGTATACTTACAAGAGTGTTAATTTACAGAAGTAGAAACGATTATGTTATTGAAAGACTGCTTTCAGAGTACACCGAGACTTGATCGTAAACTTCTCTTTACATAGTTAAATAGTTACAAAATAGGGCAGATCACTATCACACCATAAAACCACCTGTTTTAGCCTCGCACCGTATGCAGTCAATAATTTGTTTCTTTTAATTTTATTATAATTAAGTCCTTAACCGTACGTGTCGATTTTTCATCTTCGGTGTTAAAAACCTATTGGTTCTGTTGGTATAACTAATGTGTCAAACACGACATCTATTATGGTTTTCGACAGCGTCTGAATATCGTTTCCTCATCTGGTTACTGTGTGGTTGTGCGAAATTCGGGTTCCTTTACTATCTGGGTGTTGTCAACGTGAACATTACAAACCTGAGTATATCGTTTCTTCATCTGGTTCATGTGTGTTTGTGCGAAATTCGGGTTCCTTTACTATTTTGGTGTTGTCAACGTGAACATTACAAACCTGAGTATATCATTTCCTCATCTGGTTCCTGTGTGGTTGTGCGAAATTCGGGTTCCTTTACTATTTGGGTGTTGTCAACGTGAACATTACAAACCTGAGTATATCGTTTCTTCATCTGGTTCATGTGTGTTTGTGCGAAATTCGGGTTCCTTTACTATTTGGGTGTTGTCAACGTGAACATTACAAACCTGAGTATATTATTTCCTCATCTGGTTCATGTGTGTTTGTGCGAAATTCGGGTTCCTTTACTATTTGGGTGTTTACCACGTGAACATTACAAACCTGAGTATATCATTTCCTCATCTGGTTCATGTGTGTTTGTGCGAAATTCGGGTTCCTTTACTATTTGGGTGTTGTCAACGTGAACATTACAAACCTGAGTATATCATTTCCTCATCTGGTTCCTGTGTGGTTGTGCGAAATTCGGGTTCCTTTCCTATTTGGGTGTTGTCAACGTGAACATTACAAACCTGAGTATATCGTTTCTTCATCTGGTTCATGTGTGTTTGTGCGAAATTCGGGTTCCTTTACTATTTGGGAGTTGTCAACGTGAACATTACAAACCTGAGTATATCATTTCCTCATCTGGTTCCTGTGTGGTTGTGCGAAATTCGGGTTCCTTTACTATTTGGGTGTTGTCAACGTGAACATTACAAACCTGAGTATATCGTTTCTTCATCTGGTTCATGTGTGTTTGTGCGAAATTCGGGTTCCTTTACTATTTGGGTGTTGTCAACGTGAACATTACAAACCTGAGTATATCATTTCCTCATCTGGTTCATGTGTGTTTGTGCGAAATTCGGGTTCCTTTACTATTTGGGTGTTTACCACGTGAACATTACAAACCTGAGTATATCATTTCCTCATCTGGTTCATGTGTGTTTGTGCGAAATTCGGGTTCCTTTACTATTTGGGTGTTGTCAACGTGAACATTACAAACCTGAGTATATCGTTTCCTCATCTGGTTCATGTGTGTTTGTGCGAAATTCGGGTTCCTTTACTATTTGGGTGTTGTCAACGTGAACATTACAAACCTGAGTATATCATTTCCTCATCTGGTTCATGTGTGTTTGTGCGAAATTCGGGTTCCTTTACTATTTGGGTGTTTACCACGTGAATATTACACAACTGAACATATTGGTTCCTCATATGGTGCATGTGTATTTTGGGAGTACACTTGGACAACTTTACCGTGTAAATCATGTTTCCAATCTGTTAATCCACTATCCCCGAGTTTCATTACAATTTATTGTTTTACACCACCCGAAAGAAAACATTTTTCTCTAATTTTGAAGCCTTCCGGTCGTGACATGCTTCATGTTCTGGTTTCGTATGGATTGGCAGTAGTCAAGCAAACAATGTTTAAATACTTCTTGAAATATGGTTATTTGGGTTCATCCTATACAGTGTACACACCCACAAACATTACTGATTTGCCTTTTCGGTAGGTGTACTCCACGCTAACTTAAGCGATAGTTTAAACGTGTCAACGCACTGTTCCCGCGATCGTAATGTACTACTATAAAGGTTTTGCAGAATACTTTTTTATTCAGTGCACGTTAATTGCTTCTCGTTGCCAGTCAATGATCCCGAATCGGTTAATAATGTAAAACCCTAATGATTATTATATAGTGTATAGTTTCATTTTAATTTTGCAGTATACAAGAAACTTTCGCAGCCAGAATAGAAAAATAAATCTGCGTGGCTTGAAATCATCCAGACGAACATGTGGAAATAAATAAATAAGAGCACTGTAAAGTTGTGATCTCTTCGGAAAAGGAAGCCCTGAATAA
This sequence comes from Sepiola atlantica, assembly GCA_963556195.1. Taxonomy (NCBI): domain Eukaryota; kingdom Metazoa; phylum Mollusca; class Cephalopoda; order Sepiida; family Sepiolidae; genus Sepiola; species Sepiola atlantica. The sequence continues at coordinate 60,581,743 of OY744542.1, forward strand.
TTCAACTTTAAGCTTTAAACCTTTGGCAGAATATATATATATATATATATATATATATATATATATATATATACATATATATATATATATATATATATATATATATATATCGATTATTGACACATTTCGCGACTGGATAACTTTGACAGCTCCTTCAATTTCTCGTATATGGACTGTTATTTCCTGATTATGTTTTTCAATTTGTATGACCTGGATGGATTGTATAGATTCAACAAAAAAGTATGTTTTTGGGTTGATATATTTGATGTTATGTATTTTTATGTATTTGTGTATATAATTTTATATATTTTGAAAGCTTAATTTTATTACCTGTAGTAGTATAACTGCGGTAATGGTCCTCTGAAGAGAAGAATTATCTTTGAAAACTCATGAGCTAAGGACTTAAGGATACTTTGCTTGAACTTTGAATTCTAATAAAATTAGATTGACACCTTATTTTATTACTTCATTTTATATTATAATATTAATGCTCTATCCAGTATATTGAGCTTCAGTTTTTATCCGGATGTTTCACTAATTATAAGATATTAGTTGACGCTTATATCTTTTGTTGGATTGCTTCATATATATATATATATATATATATATATATATATATATATATATATATATATATATATATATTTATATTTATACATTTTGACGTGTGTATATGCTATATATTTGGATGTGCAAAATTCACTCGAAGATTATTAACCGATCATTATGAAATTTAGAAGACAGGCGTAATGAGTCAGTATGTGGGCTATATTTTGTAAAACGTAATTGTAAGCAAAAGGAGTAAACGGAATTAAAAGCAATCCGTGAACATTCGGATACATCCAAGTTTTGCGAATTATTCACAATACGTATAAAACATAAAATATGAACTATTCCCGAAATGTTACTTTCTTTGGCATATTGTAACAGTTTCTATGGGGAATAATATAAGCACAGAGTCCCACTGATCTGATGCATAGTTCTTAGACTTCCACGTGAATAGTCAACACAATACTACGTTCACTCTATGCGATACCCTACTTAAGATATCTCTGCTAGTTTTATTTTATCTTAAATATATTATTTCATTCCTTTACTTCCACTAGAAGCTGATAACTAGAAATAACTCACTTAATTTGCCTTGTACCAGCTATCAAATGTTAGATAAATAAAGCGAGTGATGGATGTCTTAGATTTGTTGATCAATTTCATTGGTTCACCATTTATAATTTGCAAGACATAAATTTATGATGATTTTATGAATTCCGGTTGAGGAATACTTTTCTTCGTTTTCAGACAGTTTCCTCTTTCTCTGTTGACATTAGACAATGCAAAATCATATTGCCGTCATCTTTCATCTGTCGATCAACGTCATATCTTTTACATCTTAATCAAAACCTATTAGGCAAATCTCCAGAGGTTTGCGCTCGTATGTTTATCACAAACAAGAAAAACGATATCATGTGTATAATAATTCAGTCTTCTACAAAATAACTTGTATTTACTATTTTCCCCAGATGTCTTTCGATTTATTAAGCAAAGGAAAATATAGATATAAAACAAAAATGGACGACTCGTATTTCTTCTGATTGGAACTAAATAAGCATAAGTAAAATATTTTTATACTTATTTACTTGTTATCGTTTTCGGGTTTGCATTATATATTTTAAAAGTTTTCTTCTCGAAGAAGCAATCTACATTTTTACGTTTGATTATAGAATCAGAGTGGTGTATCTGTTTTGGTACTTTTCCGAAGTTGCATTCTATAGTAATATTGCTGCTTAACTTGGTTCGTCGTTGGTGTTTGGTGTATCTCGGACTCTAAACAATTACACTGGACGCTGGTCTACATAAATAAGTTTTATTTCAACATAAAACAGATGAAAACAACTTGTATAATAGAAAGAGCGAAAGAGAGAGAGAGAGAGCAGACTGAGAGAGAGAGTACAGGGGTATTACTCGAAGGAGAATTTATCATCTAGCAGCTGGTCCATTTTGGGTCCCACTGTGCTGCAAGAACCCCCGCTTCGCACGTCCTTCTTTCTTGGTTGTCAGGAACAAGAGATCAACTAAAGCTCCCACCGTAACGACGTCACTTCCGATTTCAGTTTTGGCTCCCACTCTCTCGTTCAGGGAGCCTGCTTACTCTCTGGACCCCTACTATCTAGCACTATTATAATTAGTAAAATAGGCAACATTTAATGCTAGGGGTAAATAAATAAGCAACATTTAATGTTAGGGGTAAATACACTTTTATGTTTGTTACACGATCAATAATCTGAGAGCAAATCCATTTCTATAATTTATCACCAAACTTCAAGCGCTCAAAGATACCAAACTCTGTAAACATTGACATTACTTCTAAGGCCAGGATCAAAGTGTAGTATCTGGTCCGATGGATACCACCCCCCATAGACTGCCAACATCCCTAAGTGAAAGTGGTAATGTGGAACCGACTGGATTCGAACTTGGAACACCCAGGTCTTCAGTCCGTGTCGATATCCACTTAACCACCGTCACCTACCTTCTATGGCTGCGATATTAGATTAAATATTTAATTCATAAAAAGGTGTTCTAATTGCTTTCTTGTAACATGTATCCCTTCTATTGTTGGATAATGGCTGTGTGAGGCCGGACGCATGTTGAGTGGGTGTATGTGTGGGGGATCGTTTGGTTTGGCTTGCGCGATTTATTGCGGGTGGACTCGTACAATCAACTGCAGAATAAAGCTTGTTCTAACATACAAGTAGACAGCCTAAACGTTACACCATGAATAACTTTTTAACCTATTGATTCACTATTAGCTTTTTCTACACCTTTTCTTCTACTCCTACTATTCTCTACATCTACTCTTCCTGCTCACGTTGTAAGATTCAAGCATATTCCAATAAATATGTATGAGTGCAGTTTTTAGTCGTAATGCTTAAATTATTGCCACATATTTACTCTGATGAGTGTGGACGAAAGCCGGCTTAGTATATTCATGTATTGTTTTTTCCCTCTCGTTTTATACATTTTAATTTCATTCCACCCCCAAAGACTGTCACAACGTCCACATTCCTTGCTTTAATGGAATCTTGTACAACTAGAAATTTATATATATATATATATATATATATATATATATATATATATATATATATATATATATAATGGTAATAATCCAGGTAAAAAATATCCACAGGGGGGTAATCCAGAGAATTTTAACCGGGTTTATAAAAAGTGCTCAATATCAAAATAGAGCTTTATATATGATACTTTTGTAATTAACACAGACATGTACAAAATGTGCGACACTGGCATGTCGATGTTATCGATCAACAGTTACTATAAACTGAGATCTCATCAGGCAGAGTAAGAATCCGATCTTAATCTCAGATCATATTTGGAGAGAATGAAATGATATGAGGTTAAGATCGGATTCTAACTCTGCCTGATGAGATCTCAGTTTATAGTAACTGTTGATCGATAACATCGACATGCCGTTGTCGCAGATTTTGTACATGTCTGTGTAAATAAAAAAAAATTAGCATATATATATATATATATATATATATATATATATTTATATATATATATATACAACAGAACATGATGATTGTCCAGAAAGGAGGTACGTTATGTTATATTTGGGAAAACGTGATCGCGTGAACCTATCTGCTTAAGGAGTTCAAGTTATACGTTGCCCGTCGTCGTGCTTAATTCTAGCCTTTTTAGCGTCGAAGTAAAGGTTGTTCTGTGCAAACTGGTTCGGGCTTTTCTGTCGCAATGCTATCGGGCAGATAACAACAAAGGTTGGGAATCCGTGATTGAGTGATGGCTAAATCCGAACTACCGTCTAGAACGCTGTGGGATTCAGTAAATCCTGCCCAAGATGGTGGGCAACAGGGTAGGGACGGACGAAATGTTTCGGCTCTCAGTGACTGCCATCCAAATGTGTTGTCACTGACGGGTCTTATTTACTCCTCCCCAGGAGTTAGGCACAAGGCCAGTTTTATCTTACTCCCACAAGTAAGATGTGACCCAAGATCGGGTCGGGAAAGTGGGGTTTGAAAATCCAGCGCTCGAGATATGAGCACTCTGTCCATTTAAAAATTGCCTGGACAGCCCCGTCGGCATTCCCCGGTAGGGGCGTCTCAGACAGTAAGCAATAAACTTACTTCTTCCCAAAGAAGGGAAGGCGAAGCCTGGGAGGGTGCACCTCCTAGAACTGCACAGAACCAGACACCCCCCCCCTCAATAGACCGGCGTAAATCCAGACCCAAGGGCCCGGACAATACCGGTTTATTGAGGGGTCACTGCTGGTATAACAGGAAGGGGAAAAGCTGGAAAACAGACCGGGACACAGTGTGAGGTAGCTAGTATCGGCTGGCTCACGTGATCACTTAGAGAATTAGATTTGGGTTGTTATTAGCAAATCATTTAGACCCTAAATGTCAAGGCAACAACCAATCAGTAAGAGATCATAAATAACTTCCTATAAAAAGTGGTAAAACACATTTCTGTAGTGGGAATTTATATTAGCCGTCTTGGGACAGGTATGGTTCTAGTTTTCCTATATTTTCTACAATATTTTATCACGACTATTCGATTTCCCTATTAATTTGAATTCCTAAGACGAGTAGACAACGATGTATACACACGGCTGTCGAATGTTAGGAATGGAGAAGTTGGTAAATAAGGTTGAGTAAACGCTTCGTCGGGAAAGGTCAAGTGTGCAAATAGATTGAGACGCCGCCGATAGACGACGAGGAGAAAATTGACAGCTATTTGTGAAGATGGCGATAAAGTGAATTTTAAAAATAGATTTGCCCTCACAAGTCATTATTTGGATGTCAGACGAATGTCCGCTTCGAGGGAAAGTAAGAAAAAAATTACGGGGAAGAATATTGGGTGAAAAAAATATATTCACTGGGGAACAGGTGGCGATAAGGTAATGAGACAACCGGTTTGGGAAATTGACGAAGGAATAGACAGCTGGCCATCAACAACAGGGTGGAGGAGTATCGGAGAGTAAGACTCAGTGGCGGGGACGTGCCGATAATCGGATTAATGTTTTTTTGATGTGAAGGCTAGAATTATGAAAGGGAAATTGGGGAAAACGACAAGGAAAATGTTGAAATAAAAAGAACAGTCTGTAAACGAAATATATACATAGAGAGATGCTGAAAGGGAGGGAATGAATAAGATTGGGAGGGGGGTTGGGGAATGGAAAGACGGTGAAAATAGAGAGACACGGAGAGACACGAAGAGACACGGAGAATGTGGGGAGGATGGACATCGGTAGAAATACACGACGTGAGAAGATAGAGAGAAATAGAGAGATAGAGAAAGAGAGGGAGAGAGAGAGAGACAATGTATGGAGTATTCCCATTTCCAATGTGTGATGAGGGTAGATGCAGAGAGATGCAGTTAGGAGGAGATACAGAGGAACACTATAGAGGTGACCGCTGAGATACAATGTGGGTGTTTACAGTGACATGATGTAGTAAATCCTAAGAGATACAATGTGACGGTCCAGAAAGACACGGTATGAGGGTAGATTCAGAGAGGCACGATGATGGAATCAAGAGAGACATGTTAGCGACAGTTTGTATTGGAACAATACATTCAAACATGTTCGTTTTTTTTGTTATTAAACGAACACTAAATGTTGTAGCGTTTTAGAAACACCCCTAAGGAACTGAATCAACTAGTTTTTATACTATGAATGTATATACAGATTGTATTAATTATGATTTAATTTCGTTAAGGTATTAACCTCTCAAGTTTTACCTTTTCTCTTCGAGAAAGGGTTGCTTTATGGCAAATGCCAATAGTGTCAGTCGACCGGTTTCGCACACACTTTACGAGAACTATACGGTATGAGTTTTGAAGGGGAGAATGTAAAAAAACAACAACAAATAAACAGGAAATTATATACTTAAAAGCAAAAAGAACGTTATGTTATTAACAATAGAGAGATGGTGTTCGAAACCATCAACTCAAATAGACACTCCCTCTGTTTACAGTGGGAGGGGGCGTTTTAGACGTGCGTGGATAGTCTTCAAGATTTTAAGATAGAAAATTGAGTGAGCACAACTCAAGATGGTAAATGAGTTATTGCTGAAGTTCGTTGCGCACGACGAGTTTTTTAAGCAAATGCTAAGTTATGTAGATTTAATTCTAATGACACTGTGAAAAAGGCGACAATCACCAATCATATTGTTTGAAAATTTATTTTTAATAACGGCGATTGCTTATAGTTATTCTGTCTTACGACCGTTTCACTACCTGTTAGCAAAAATAATAGTCCTTAGTTTTCACGGTTAGCTCAGCAGACTTTTGTTTATCAATAATACAGAAAAAAAAAATTAAATATAAACACTCACCGGAATTATATATACATCCAACAAATATGATTGTGGATTGACGTCTCTCTTTTCATTGATTATTGGTATGACATCTCAAAATATTTATGCTCTAAACCCTGGAAAGATTACTTCATTCAGCTTATAATCTGAAACAATTTGAATGATATAATAAAGGATATGTACCTTAAAAGTATATTCTCTTTATATAAATCTTAATATATATATATATATATATATATATATATATATATATATATATATATATATAGAGAGAGAGAGAGAGAGAGAGAGAGAGAGAGAGAGATAGAAGGAAAAAAGTGATAAATATGCGACGATTGTCCAAATTTATTTCAAATTTCAATTGTTCAATGCAAGGTGTATTTTATTCTTTCCTTAATACAAGGCTTTTCAAAGATCTAAATCTTATCATCAGAGGAGAAATACAGATGGATAAGTTGGCTTTCGAAAAAACCAAAGTTCAAATATTTGAAAAATATGAAAATTGGCTTAAGGAAAGAATAATAAACACTAGTTTATTACTGAACACACCTTGCATTGAACAATTGAAATTTGAAATAAATTTGGACAATCGTCGCATATTTATCACTTTTTTCTTCTATCTCTACAATTGCCCTATCTCGTATATTGAGCTAATCCTCTTCACAATAGGTTCCATCTACTAAAAGTTTTTACTTTGGTTTATATTTGATCCTAAATGTATATATATATATATATATATATATATATATATATATATATATATATATATATATATATATATATACATATATATATATATAGAGAGAGAGAGAGCGAGAGAGAGAGTGATAGATAGATAGATAGATAGATATGAATTTAAAACAGTGTTTTACTGATTTACACACGAGAGAAAAACAAACAAGAAGATAAACTCACAAACACGTACACGAGATGCACCGACTGTCGTCTTAATCGTCAAGTTTTGATTCCGGCTTGAGACAGTAGCTTTTTGAACGCACTAGACAGCTGTGGTACAGTAAAACCGCATAATTTGGGACGACTAAATATGTTCTCCTCTCGGATGAGCTTTCTTGTAAGTGAAATCGTAAACTGTCACTAGCGTATAAAGTATGCTCTTCGTGAAAACAACTCGATCTTTCGGCATTTGACAATGTTAATCATTGTAGTATCGCTTACTCTTAAAACTAGTCAGATTCAGGTCAAGTAGATCGAAGCGCCGACTGTAGACTAAACGGTCGAGTTTCGATCCTGACTTAAGACACACCACTGTCTTATGTTACCGATTAGATGTAATATAGCATAGCCATTTTATTTTGTCAAATTCCTTGCATAGTCGGGGAATTCTTCTGGTATTGATTATTTTTGACAAAGGGAAGTTTCTTTTCCCGAAATATCAAATAATGATTTTTCAATCATCCGGACATCACACAAACAGCTAACACCACTCTTGCTGTTATGTAAGATTTTAGGACAAATAAATAGTAAGTCATATTTCGTATTCGATTTATTGTTTTTGTTCCTTACAACTTGCATCTTACCCGAGATTTGCATTGCCCACACCCTTTAAATAAACATACTACTACTATACACAGCAATGCTTCAAGCAAATTACCATTCTCTACCATATATATATATATATATATATATATATATATATATATGTGTGTGTGGGGGGGTGTTATGACTTTTTGAAAGTACAACATATTATTATCGCAAGCATAAAGGAAAGACGAGTGTTATCGTTCATGATTAAAAGTTAATCCAGAAATAAAAGCCAGCCGACCGGTTTCGCCCTCACTTAACAAAGGCCGTATCGGAGGATTAAAAAAACGAGAGATTTAAAAAAGGTGTGAAAAGAGTGAGTAGAGATAAAATGAAAACACGTCATGGTATATGCACAATGGAGGATGAATCTTAGAGACTGATGGTTTTTTATTTCTTGATTAACTTTTAATGATGAACGATACCACTCGTCTTCATTTCATGCTTGTGATAATACACACACAGACACACACACACACACACACACACACACACACACATATATATATATATATATATATATATATATTACTAATACCTTATAATAGGTATAAGAAACCTTAACTATACATTTAAAAATATTTAAATAATTTTATTCAAATGAATTACATTCACATATCATTTTTGTGGTCAACCTGTGTCTACTCCAACTTCTACCTATTATAGACTTTAAGTGTCTTGGTCCTACTTAATATCTATATATGTATATATATATATATATATATATATATATATGTATATATATATATATATATATATATATATATAAATATGTATATCTATGTATGTATGTATATATATATATATATATATTAATATATCTATCTATGTATGTATATATATATATATATATATATATATATATATATATATGAACACCTTTAGTCATTTAAATGCGATAGGTAATCAAAAAAGACACATTCACACATATACATTTGAAAGTAACAATACATAGTATATATATATATATATATATATATATATATATATATATATATATATATATATATATATATATAAAGAAACCGCAAATATTTATGTCAAGATATGACGATTCACATAAACACGAAATCAAACTTTGATAATATTGCTTTCAGAAATATTAGATCTTATCTAACTGTGTATTCACCCGTAAACAATATTACGCTATCTATATTAATCTAAAAGTTACGCGTGTGATTTGAAATTTGATATAACATAACATACACGCATCGCCTGTTCATTTGTTTCTGTTTACGCATTTTGTAATCGATGTATTGAAATACAATACCCATATCGATTTATAGAAAATATAAGTCTGAGACTAGGTGAACGGTTACATACTGTTAACCGGATTCGCGCTCTATGACCGTCTGTGATTGTTATTTCCTTGCACCTATGAAAGCCATGAGCTGGTAACGACGTCCTTCGTAAGTAAAAAAAAATGTATTATTAATATATATATATATATATATATATATATATATATATATATACATATATATATAGTCTTGGAAGTTTCTCAACCATTAAAAGTATATTAACCCCCCCCCCCAAAAAAACCTTAAGTGCCAAGTCGTTCAGTGGAAAATCACTCATGTAAGTTAATTTAACTTTTTCAGTTATTATATTAGTTTGCATCTAACATTATTTAAGGGATCATCAGTTGTTTATCATGAAAAACTGTTTCGGGAATTTAAACTCTAATATATATATATATATATATATATATATATATATATATATATATATATATATATATATATATATATTGGTCTAGTACAACAAAATAGTAAAATAAATCTACATAGGAAACATGACAAGTGGAAAAAAACTGAAGGCCTTATTGTCTGAACCTCTAAGAGGAAAAGTCAGAATAATGAATTAAAAAGTCAGCAAATCGGATGAGAATTGAATGGAACATTGTTTAAGTCGGAGAAATCAATTGAGAGAAAAAAAAAAGGGTAAACCTCTCAACGTGATGGAGTATTTGAATCGTGGAAAATCTTCAACCGATGTTTCAAAATATTTTGTCTACACACACACGGTCGAGAATTTGAAATAACTAACGCCTCAGAAATATTAGGATGATAGTTCGACGTAGCACTGTGTAAAACAGAAACCCACCCATGGAAATATTGTTCAGAACACATTATTGTATCAACTAAGTTATTACCGATAGAAGATTTATGTGCTCGAATATTCCCGGCTGATCTCAAAACTTTGTGTAAACGAATATCACGTGGCACATGTTGGGATATTCTAATATCAAACATTTTTTATGTCTTACAAACGTTAGTCACCTCAACACTGGCATAAAAATTTATAAACAACGGCATTTTTTTGAATGGAAGGCAACACATGCTTTCGGACAGAAGAACACAAGTTTCGAGTCGTGTAAATTTCTCTCAGTATGGTTGCTGGAAAAAAGCGTTGAGTTCAATAAATAAAAGCTATTGATAATTTCAAGTCCGTTGGCGCCTACTCATGGAAGTTTCAAATAGATAGGACTCAGTGACGGGCAAATAAATTGGTCACAATTCTATTGATGGGGTATCCATTGTCTAAATAAATATCGGTAATTTCACTTACTTCCGAAATGATCTGTGTTGTTGAACAGATCCTAAGTACTCGATGCATAAGAGTACAACTAAAATGTATCTTTCTTGATTTAGGGTCGAAAAAAATACAAATTTAAATAAAGAATGGTCATTTTTTGTACACATAGGTGTAAAACGTTTTACTAGTTTTAGACACTTAAATATCAAGGAATAGTTTAAAACCAGAAACTTCGACCTCCATAGTAAATTGCAATGTTGGATGCAAGTCACAAAAATGACGTAAAAACTGTTCACCCTCACTCCGTGAAGGAAATCAAGCAAAAGTGTCATACATGTAACGTGGTTAAAAAAGCTGGCCTATTCATTATAGAAAACAATTGGTTTACCAAAAATTCAATGTTGGCTGATGATGATCCAAGAGAGCTACACATAGATATGCCATGGATTTGCCGATACATTGTACTTTTTAATCTGAAAGAAACTGATTTAGTAGTCAGCTCCAGCTGTCTAAAAAAAATACGTGCAAGAAATTTGTATGTATATATATATATATATATATATATATATATATATGATGTTCACGCATAGATGTTCAGTTATACTAACATTTCTATTGATCGAAGCCTTCGCGCGCGTTTATTATCAGACATTTTCATCTTAAGAAACAGTTTTTTCTTTCGTTAAAGGTAAGCCAATTCTGCAGGTGCGTTTTGATTACCTCAATGCCGACAAAACATTCCAAAACATAACGGAAATCATTTATCAGCCGAATTGCTAACATATTTCACACTATCTCGCTTGTTTGTCATTTCTTGTTAACATGTAAAAAAAACTCTATATACATACACACACACACACACACACACATATATATATATATATATATATATATATATATATATTTAGTCATCCACAGGCAAATTGTTTCGCTGTATCACAGCGCTTCAGTGAGGCTAGACAAGTTAGTGCCTCAAGCCGGGATATGCACTCAACCGTCGAGCTGGCAGTCGGCGCTCCTACCCCTGCGCTATCATACGAAACTGAATGAATATAAGTAATATCTCAATGTAAACATTGGCATGTGCCGGGGAGTCGAATTAGTTTTACCTAATGAGCTATGCCTTAAAGCTAATTGCTGTTGGCGATATCCTTACAAATAAGCTCTACCCAGGGAGGGAGCTGCATATAGCCATCCACGTACAGACTGTTTCGCTGTATCACAACTCTTCAGTGCGGCTAGACCAGTTAATGCCTCAAGCCGGGATTGAACCTCAACCGTATATATATATATATGTTTATATATATGCTGATATATATATATATATATATATAGAGAGAGAGAGAGAGAGAGAGAGAGATAAAAACACATACAAAAACACATATACATATACATGCACACACACACACACACACCAACATATAGTAAAATATATGCATACGTATACATAATCACAACATACGCATACTCACGCAACACACACACATACATATATACAGAAAGAGATACTGTAATAGATTGCTAGAGAGAACATTTCTCCTTTTATCTAATTTCATAGAATACTACACAGCAGGAAATTGACGATGGTGGGAATATAGAGGCTGTCCGGCAGGGATTTGCCATATATTAAGGTAATTTGTAAACATATATATATATATATATATATATATATATTTATAAATAAATATTTATGATCTATTACCTACAGACATCGAAGTTTCATGCTAACGCAATCTTCAGCAGGCGCAGAACTCCGATCACAAGAGCGTTAACCCCTCGGACATAGGGAATTAGCTAGTAATTAAAGAGGAATTTAACTTTGTAAATAGCGAGTCGGCGTCTAATTTTACACGAGCAGTTAAAGTGATCCACAAACTGTATTTTTTGGATCTTGCATGAATATATATATATATATATATATATATATATATATATATATATATATATATATATATATATATACGTGTGCGCGTATACGTACATCGACAGTGTATAGCCAATGGTAACATGCAATATTTATTGTATACGAAAGAAGGCGAAATTATGAAAAACATGAACACATTTACTACAAAAAAATTGCTAATGAGAAAAGATCAGCTATTCTCCCATCGTACACACTCATCGCTGAAGGAAAATGTTCTGTCAGTGTGTGTGTTCACAGGATTAATAATAATTGAGAGGTCCATAATCATTATTCCGTCCTGCGAAGTGTGAGTTGAGTTTAAGAATGAATGTGGCTTCGTGGTTATATATATATATATATATATATATATATATATATATATATATATATATATATATATTAATGCATGTGTTGTTGAAAACGACAGAACTTTAATGTTTAGTGATTCCTTATTTTTATTTTTTCCATTCGTCGAATGATCTTTTTGACGTTGAAATGGAATGAATTAATGTAGGATCCGTGTGTTTGACTAACGTTTTCGATTCTCTCCGGAATCATCTTCAGGTCTTTAATGGCAGAAATGAATAAAAAGCGAGTGATGTTATATGAAGGTTGTGTCTTAGAAACTAATCACACTCAACCCCAAGAGTCACTCCAACAGACGCTAGCACTTGACGCTTATTGCTCTCAACGGTGCAGGAAAGTAACACTTTCAGACGGCCTACTATTAATAGTTATATAACTAATAATAACACTTAAAATACGGCTCTATGTAACAATAAGACACAGCCTCCTGAAGACGGTCGAGAGACCAAAAGCGCTAGAGGAATGGCCCACGACACAACGCTAGGTGCCATACTCCACCGGTTAACACCCTAAAACCGAAGAATCGCTCACCGCGTCGAGAAATGTACAAGAAATATCGTGAAGAGAGAGAACTCCGTGGTCTTTAATGACGCTTGCATAAAAAGTGTTGCTGCCGAACTATATGTAAATATATATATATATATATATATATATTCATTTATTTATTCATTAAATAAAAATTATTTATATTTTTTATTATTTTAATTTTTTAAATTTTGTGTTATCATCATCATCATCATTGTCGTCGTCGTTGATATTGTTATTATTATGATGATGTATGTATGTATGTATGTATGTATGTATGTATGTATGTAAGCAATTTAAACTTGAAATTGAAAAATCACGAGTAGAATAATTTAATATTTTGGAGATGCGTTCATTTACTTCACATGTATAGTCATCAAAATGATATTTCAAGCTGAAATAGAACGTCTGACGGAGCATCTGATGTGTATATGCGTTGATTAAAAATACCCAATAAAACGTGCATTTAGCATAGAATGAACACAGCCTACGACTGAACGGACAGTCGATACGTATACATTCTTCTTTTATTAAGAAAACATCAGTTTTCAGTACTTCTGGCAATTTACTTATCAGAAAAGAAAAAAGAATCCACTCTCTTTTCAACCATAATCACGTTCACGACTCCCGTACTAACGCATTTCTTTATCTGGAGGCGAAAATGTCCAACTGCCACATAAAAATATATATAACTCCGAGGAAAGAATTCTTGTTCCGCAAAATATGCATACAATATCGAATGGTTCAAATCTGTGTGAATACAAGCAATTTTTATCAAAAGGAAAACATCACTCACCAGATTTGGAGTATGTTAATAGGAAGGGCAAAATTAAAAAAAAGTTACAAGAAGAAAATAAATTAAGCATTTTCGTTATCAGGATAAAAGAAAAATAGCGAACATATTTACTGTTTGGAATTCTCATATTTGAAGAAAATCTTATTATAAAGATAAATGAAATTATATAGTTACTTATGGCAAGCAATTTAAACTTGAAATTGAAAAATCACGAGTAGAATAATTTAATATTTTGGAGATGCGTTCATTTACTTCACATGTATAGTCATCAAATAACAACATACGCATACTCACGCAACACACACCGATACATATATACAGAAAGAGATAATGTAATAGATTGCTAGAGAGAACATTTCTCCTTTTATCTAATTTCATAGAATTCTACACAGCAGAAAATTGACGATGGGGGGAATATAGAGGCTGTCCGGCAGGGATTTGCCATATATTAAGGTAATTTGTAAACATATATATATATATATATATATATATATATATATATATATATATATATATATATATATATATTTATAAATAAATATTTATGATCTATTACCTACAGACATCGAAGTTTCATGTTAACGCAATCTTCAGCAGGCGCGAACTCCGATCACAAGAGCGTTAACCCCTCGGCCATAGGGAATTAGCTAGTAGTTAAAGAGGAATTTAACTTTGTAAAAGGCTCCACCTGCTACTTACATATACATAACTATAACTGGCTTTAGTGTGGATGCCTATGCATGCTCACCAAGTTGGGGTATTGGTAAGGAAAGGACTATTGTCAAATATCACAGTAATGAAAGACTCGAGGGATTCTATGCGCGCCAGCGTACTAGCCATCTCCATAGTAGAAGCGCACATTCAGAATTATGATTTCATCGTTAATAAAGCAGTAACTTCTGTAGCGGAAAGTATATTTCTTATGGTCAACCGTGACGTCGGTTTTTTTAGAAAGGATACACGTAATTCTAGCTGTTGTTTATTTACCGGGTTGCATTCGTTCTTAGTGTCTCATTAAACGCTAATTGTATTCCATGAAAATGCCAGTATACTTAAATCATATACCCTTAATAGGGTTAAGATGAACATTCATATACACTAAACACTAAATTTACAAAAGCAAAGAAATTCCTAAATTTTTACACTTTTATTGTCATTAAGGGTATGCGAGCACAACAGGGCTATGTATTTTACTGGTAACCAACGGAATCAAAGCCAACAATGACGAATATTAAGACTTGAAATAATACGCTCACTCAAGTCGCATATTTCTGCTAGTATATATGACAATACATAACAATATCTAAAATGATCGCATCATTACGAACGAACATACAGTAATATACCCTTAAAGGATAAGAAAATGCCTGGGAGGATAATCTTCTGGCAACATAACAGATACTATACGAATTAAAAGAACACGCAATGCTGTAGAGGCTGGTCTAATGATCACATAATAAATACTCGACTACACACCTAAGAAAATGAGAAGTTAATTCCTGGAAGAATGGTATCATTACCACAAAACAGAAACATCAATAACACCACTAGGAGGATATAATGCTTGAGAGTGTAGTATCATGGCAAGAAGAACATATACTACATTACCTCTTCCCTTAATTAACCATGTAAAGCTAGTTCATTTGACTGCATTTTGCAAGAGTAGAGTATACGAGCCCTGTAACGTTCAGTGTAGTGGAAATTACCGTTCTTCGATCGGTGCCGGCTTCTATGTGTAACGACGCCTACACATCGTAGATACTGGCAACATAACACCAGTCACATATAGAGAAGGTAATATGGTGATAACTTTCTGCTATCACTTGTGTAGAACTTACAATTTCCAACATCAGGTGACTGTAAACGTGCCAAATCTGCTATATGTTTACGATCCACCTGGCTAGAACACTTAAGCTAATGCATGTGTACTATTAAATAAAAATCAGTGAAAAAAGTAATATTTAAAATAACTAAATTAACTGCCTTAAAACAAGAAAACGAAATTACTATATTCATCATAATTTATCATGGAATATTATTAGTGTTAAACAACGTGCCGATGCGTCTATCAAGATGAATACCGGAATTCAACTAGGAAACAGATGCGACAATATGTAATTATAATGCAAACGTACGATTATTTATGAAAAAATGTACATTTCGGCTACAATATTTTTATATATATATCATTATCAAACAGTACATATTTTTGCCATAAAAGTATTTCTTTTGTTTCATTCTACTTCAGTCGAAGTTCTCAGAAATCATGGCGCCCTTTTCTGGGGCTAACAGTTCATCTCTATATGAGATACATAGATATTCTAATATTCTCCTTTACCCCTTAAACGTTGATTTTGTAAAAAGTAAAGAATATAAATGTTTCTCTCCCCAATTGACCCGTGAACGATGTTATTCTATACCTTTTTCGTGATCTCTCGGTCTTACCAGATTCAAGAACAAGAATTCATCCGGTCTAGTGGAGTATCCAGCGAAGTCATATTACTTGGGATAACATTACTTAGAAAAGGTGCACCGTTCTTCGTATGAGCCAGTGTATCGTCGTGTCGATGTGATTTTATTTGGGCTTCGAATACTATGTTATTTTGAAAAATTGCTTATGATTGTCTTGTAATAGGGATAGTGTCATCATGTCAGGTTATCATGACAAACCATTGCACAGAGAGGCCGAAGACACTGGAAGATTTTGTCTAGTAGGTAATTAAAACTAGGTTATTATAATCTGTGTAGCCTCTTGTATCATTTTAAAAGTTTATGTATCATTTCATACCGAAACAATACATAGTGTAATCGATCGATTGCATACAATTAGCTGAATGCAACATGCTATTTAACACATTTTTGTGCTAACACATTTCTAAATAATATTAGACTATATTAGGTACCTGTGCCTCTGAGAATTGGGTCTTAAAGGCAGAGGAGTATTGATTTACTCCTCTCCAGGAGTTAGGCACAAGGCCAGTTTTTATCTTTCTCCCACAAGTAAGATGTGACCCAAGGTCGGGTCGGGATAGTGGGGTTTTAAAATTGCCTGGGCAGCCCCGTCGGCATTCCCCAGTAGGGGCGCCTCAGGCAGTAAGCAATAGACTTACTCCTCCTCAAAGAGGGGAGGCGAAGCCTGGGAGGGTGGACCTCCTAGAACTGCACAGGACAGACCCATAGACAGGCGTAAATCAAGCCCCGAAGGCCAAGAGAATACCAGTCTATGGGGTGCAGTATCCATCGGAACAGATACTACACTTTGATCTTAGCCAAAAGGCCAAGGCCAGAGGAGTAACGCAGATTATATGTGCTATACAATAGCTGTTTGAGAACCATAATTGAAAAAATACTGTCCGGATTTCTGTAAGACTCGCTAAATTACAAGAACACATTCTTGGGTTTTGAATTGATGTAATCGAGGTTATGAAAGAAACAATAAATGATCGGTTTTGACCACATGGTTTGAAAAGCCATGTATACTAGTATTCAAAAGAGAAATGCCGAGTATCAACATTGTGGTAGGCTCTAAAACGATAGATACATCAGATTCGAAGTAATATACAGCTTGCTGTTGCTAACAGTGGAAAGATTGGTGTACTCTCGAAGAGTATAATATGGTTTCCATATCCAGAAAATGTGCGAGTATCCATTCCGGAGCATGCGATAAAGAAAACAGTAAGTTAAACAATATTGAAAGAGAATACGCCCGCTAAGATTTAAACTCAGTATAAATGTGTCACCCTATTTTTAAAGGTTTTATTTTAAAAAATGAATAAAGTTACGGAGCTTTTATTTAAAATAAAAAAAGGCGTCCGTATGATTTTTTATCTTTTTATAGCAAAGTATTTAATTATTAATCGAAATTCACGTAAAAATTATATTTGGTTTAATAAATTCATTTTCGATTTTGTTGTGCCTCATGCCAGTCGATGTATTTATTTAATTTTGAGCAACATAGCATAGGTGCATTTCAAGATAGATATTACAAAGTCTATTTTCCATTTCAAGAGTTCGAATCCAAAACGCGATAAACGCCATTTTTAAAATCACGAAACTGTCCCTACAAAAAGTGTTGCATTTAAACACTCGACGACAAACCAAAATTATGTGTTACATAATATGATATCGAAATAATTTATTTTAGATTTAAATTAAAATCAGCTTTCATTTGAAGTCTAGATTTAACATATTCGTGTTTTTAGTGTTTACGGTCTCAATTAAAACGAATTGGATTTATCGCGTTTTGCGTTATAACTCTCAATTTATTGGCAGTTAAAATAAAAGTTTTGGGTTCGAATTCGCTCGGGTTATATTTTACTACAACCTGTTCTCTTTTAGGACATAACAATTCTGTCATTTCTGGTTTCCATTTTGATGATGTAAGTCACAAACCGAATTGTTATATTTTCTTGGTAGCACTAAACGTGACCATCCCCTTTTGGCCCCATTTTCTAAGGATTCAGCCATTGCCTCAAGGTGTTTGCCTCACCGTCCAGCTTACATACTCATTAACCCTTATCCTCGAGTGGTTGTGTGGCCTTGATAAGAGGTGACTCATTAGTACACAAATAAAAAAGTAATTTCTCACCTAATAAGCCCCGTGCTGTCTACGAAGCCCCAGCCTCTGTCACATCACCACAGTGTTGCATATCTGCGCTTGTTTTACCAGTCCTTTCACAGAATGTTCTCCGATGAATTTACTGCACTTGTACCCTCTCAATGATCCCTCCCTTCCCGGACAAACCTGACATGCAGCAAAACCCCACCCCTTCAATGTAGAAGGCCCCGGATGCTGGAAGGCTTTTTACTCTGATAGTTTCTTTCCTCGAACCGCTTGTCTTTGGAATTCCCTCCCTGATCACTGTTTCCAACATGCAGAAATTTAAATCTAATGTGAACAAACATCTGGTTTCCCAACTCCCCACCCATCTTGCTCCTTCATAAATCTGGCCCCCATCACAATTGTCCCTTATGCTTTACTGGCAAGTTGCCTTGTTTGGGGTGAATTAAAGTTGTTTTTTTTTACATTTATAACCCAACATTTACTTGACTGATAAATAAAATCGCTCCAATATGAAACACATCACTCCAGAAACAACTGATAAAAACTCATGTGAAATCTCCGAGTGAATAAATAATATTAATAATAAATGGTGTTCAGCAATGGAAATAACTGTAGCAAATAAGTTTTTTAAATAACAAATTATTAATAATAAATAAGTTCGTAACATGTATCTAGTGGTTTTACTAATTATAAACACGTTCTCCATTTCGCCCGAATGGAAGAAGTGGTCCATTGTATAGAGTCTACATAGCCAGTTAGTTATGTTTGTTTAATAACTATTTATATATCTTATTTCTTATTTATTATTTTCTCTTTCCCAGTTGTTTTTTTTTTCATTTATAACCCAAGATTTACTTGACTGATAAATAAAATTGCTCCAATATGAAACACATCACTCCAGAAACAACTGATAAAAACTCATGTGAAATCTCCGAGTGAATAAATAATATTAATAATAAATGGTGTTCAGCAATGGAAATAAATGAAGCAAATAATTGTTTTAAATAACAAATTATTAATAATAAATAAGTTCGTAACCAGTATCTAGTGGTTTTAGTAATTATAAACACGTTCTCCATTTTGCCCGAAAAGAAGAAGTGGTCTATTGTATAGAGTCTACATAGCCATTTAGTTATGTTTGTTTAATAACTATTTATATATCTTATTTCTTATTTATTATT
Organism: Sepiola atlantica; assembly: GCA_963556195.1. NCBI lineage: Eukaryota > Metazoa > Mollusca > Cephalopoda > Sepiida > Sepiolidae > Sepiola > Sepiola atlantica. The sequence continues at coordinate 60,601,511 of OY744542.1, forward strand.
TTCTCTTTCCCAGTTGTTTTTTTTTTCATTTATAACCCAAGATTTACTTGACTGATGAATAAAATCGCTCCAATATGAAACACATCACTCCAGAAACAACTGATAAAAACTCATGTGAAATCTCCGAGTGAATAAATAATATTAATAATAAATGATGTTCAGCAATGAAAATAAATGAAGCAAATAATTGTTTTAAATAACAAATTATTAATAATAAAAAAGTTCATAACCAGTATCTAGTGGTTTTACTAATTATAAACACGTTCTCCATTTTGCCCGAAAAGAAGAAGTGGTCTATTGTATAGAGTCTACATAGCCATTTAGTTATGTTTGTTTAATAACTATTTATATATCTTATTTCTTATTTATTATTTTCTCTTTCCCAGTTGTTTTTTTTTTTTCATTTATAACCCAAGATTTACTTGACTGATAAATAAAACTGCTCCAATATGAAACACATCACTCTAGAAATAACTGCTAAAAACTCATGTGAAATCTCCGAGTGAATAAATAATATTAATAATAAATGATGTTCAGCAATGAAAATAAATGAAGCAAATAATTGTTTTAAATAACAAATTATTAATAATAAATAAGTTCATAAACAGTATCTAGTGGTTTTACTAATTATAAACACGTTCTCCATTTCGCCCGAAAGGAAGAAGTGGTCCATTTTATAGAGTCTACATAGCCAGTTAGTTATGTTTGTTAAATAACTATTTATATATCTTATTTCTTATTTACAAAAAGACGTCGGATTTTCTCTGTTGTATGAAGATCTGAATATCGTGTTCGTACTGAAATTTAATATCCAGTGCACATTTAATATTCTTCGATCTTCAAAGCTGGCTTTGCAACACCGACTTTGTTACTGCACTGCATAACATATCTGTAGATGTTAACCGGCTGGTAATGCCATGAAACAGGGGGCGGGTCTGTGAAGCTCGTGGTCAGTTCAAGAGAAAACTGTTGTCGCCATGAAGAAACGTTCTTGCTTGACCTTTGGCTACTCTTAAAAATATTGGGTTCCTTATCGATTGAGACATTGTTTCCAATTCGATCGTCCAATAACAGTGTGAGAGGGTAAAACCTTGCGAAATAAACAATCTTCTATACATAGCTATGTGTACATTATACAACATCATATATATATATATATATATATATATATATATATATAAAATTTAGGGTTCATATATTTTTTTAAGCATCTAATTGAAATTTAATAAAGAATAAGTTAAAATAAATACCATTGAAGCATTTAAAGATGCGATATCAATTTTAAAAGAAAAATAAATCGAAATCGATTTTTTTTCTTTTTATAAACTTCCATTTTTTTTTAGTTCATAGTGATACAAATATTTCGCCAATCGAAAACTTGGCCTCTTCAGTGTGTCTATATATCCTGATCTTATTGGAATTTGGATTTTCCCGGCTTCTGTTGGTGTAAACGGGCTTAGTGGATGTTGTTGTTTTCCACTTTCAAATATGAGATCGTGAATGCACACCAGATAAGTATAACATTTAGGGTTCATATTTTTTAAGCATCTAATTGAAATTTAATACAGAATAAGGTAAAATAAATACCTTTGAAGCATTTAACGAAATTCCAATAAGATCAGGATATATAGACACACTGAAGAGGCCAAGTTTTCAATTGGCGAAACTATTTTTATCACTATAAACTAATATCGGATATTTAAATGCTTCAAAGATATTTATTTTACCTTATTCTTCATTATATATATATATATATATATATATATATATATATATATATATATATATATATTTGGTACAGAAAAATTTTAGAAATATCTTTTTATTTTTTTATTTTTTATTTTCTATTTTGTTTTTTAATATTTTTTTTGTATCTCTTTAAAACTCCTCTTAATTTTAATTAATGAATTCCAGGAAGAATGTTCCTCGAATTCAACGACCAGGTTGGATCATAAAAAAATTCTCTGCCTGATGAGACGTCAGCTCTTGAGAGCTGTAGATCGTAAACATCGACATGCCAGTGTAGCAGACCTTGTACATATTTGAATAAAAGCATTTACTATATATATATATATATATATATATATATATATATATATATATATATATATATATATATACAGGGTGATTCTTAAGTCACTTAGCTATTTATTTTGGAATTTCTAAAGTAAAACAATACGGTAATACACAACAGAAAGTTTATTCAACAAATTAATTAATGGAAGTTTAAAATTACAGCAAATTTTCAAAAGTTCCACCTTCGTTCTGCATGCATAGCTACATACTTTTTTGCAAGGAATTTACGCCTCTTTGTAGCATATTTGATTGATTATGGTGTTGTGCGTAGGATGGTTTCTATTCACATCACGTTTCCATTGCCTAACAAATAGTAGTAATTAGAGAGTAAGATAACAATTACTAAAAGTTCATATATATATATATATATATATATATATATATATATATATATATATATATATATATATATATATATATATATATATAAGGTGAGTCAATTAAAAATAGTTAGACCTGTAAATGGAAACAGATCGATATCTTCAGTTGTTCAGAACAAGGAGCATTTAGTAAATAAAAATATTTATTCTTCTTCTCTTTCAATTGTATTCCTTAAGCACGGCTTTTCAAAGATCAAAATCTTATCATCAGAGGAAGTAGTGATGGATAAGTTGACAGATAAGAACAGTCAATATTCAAAATTTGGAAAAAGTTTTTTTCTAAAAGTTCTTTTTAAAAAGTTTTTAAAAGTTCAAACGGGTGTGTAAATGAAAGTCACCAAATACAGAGATCCAAGTTGTATAGGGTTCAGATGTAATTGGTAAATCCAGAAGAATTTGCAAGGAAATCCAACGGCGAAGATTCCACCCAAGTCCTTAATCCTTAGAGGGGAGATCAGACAAAATTAGCCATATTAAGAAAACGCATTTCTTCCTGTTTTCAAGTAAACCGATCCAAAGGCAAAAAGCAGCGAGCCAAACCTCAATGAAAATTGGAAATCCGAGTTGTTGTAAAGTGTGAAACTTACTTAGAATTGTGGGAATGTGTAGGGGAGGGTGAGAGTGAGAAAAAAGTGGAAATAGCAAAGGATGTAGGGGGTTAGGAGCCGAAAAGACAGAAGAAAAAGATGGGAAAAGACAACAAACAAAAAGGAAAAAAAAGGAAAAGAAAAGAAAAAAAGAAAAAAACAGGAGAAAAGGAGAGAAAAAAGAAATAAGAAAAGAGTAAGGACAAAAGCAAGAGAGAATGAGGAAGGGGTGCCCATCCTATGAGTGGGGAAAGGGGTTAATGGTATTTAGGCAAAAGAAGGAAGAAAAAAATAAAGTCTTAGGTGGTCAAAATAAGGAGTGTTATAGCTTTTGGTCAGGGCTTGAATTGAATTCCCGTAGGGTTTAAAGTTTAGATTAAATGCAGATAAGCTTCATATGTTATAATTCGAGATGGATTTTGCTAAGATGAATAGACTTATTGGCGGGGCACAGAGAAATGGCTGTGAAGATGATTAGATAGAAAAATAAAAAACTTAGGTGTGGGATGGGGTCGGGAGGGTTATGGGGTTCTGAGAGGTGAAAAAAACGGAGCTGTTTCTCCCCCCCCCCGTAATGTAGTTAAAAAGTCATAAGAATTCAATAGATATCTATGTATAATAAAATAGATATCTGTGTATAATAAAATTGTTCTGAAGGATTTTGAACTAATTGTCATTCTATAAATTAAATTGACAATGTAGGTTGTTAAAATATGAAAACGCGAGGAAGGATGTTTTAGCAGATACAGAGTATATTAATAAAATTAAATAGTGAATAAGCAATAGAAAGTGAGAAATAGAAAAATAAAATAAAGGATAGAGAAATAGGATGAGGAAAATATAAAATATATTTTAAAATGGCGATAAATAGGTATATAGATGTATAGTTGCACTACTGCCCTCAACCGCTCAGGGCAGTACCCCACAGCTCCCTATGTCAATGAGCATCCAATACAATCGGGCATGAAATGTACACAAGCACATGCGCGCAGCCATGTGAGCATAATCACATATACATACAAATGCACATGTAAAATCCACACTTGCACACATACATACCCGTACATGATCGAAATAACCTCTTGAATAAACGAGATGAACTTATGGCTAAGTGCAGACATAAATATAAATTTAAAATAATCAACGACTAGTAATCCGATGGACCTCTAGACTTATAACGGTGAAGATACCAAATTAAATAACATTATTTAAGGTAACCCCCCCCCCCACCACCACCAACATAATAGTTATAATAATATCTGCTATAGACACAGAATTGCCGACTTGGTGATATATAGTATTTGTGTGTATGCGTATATAATGGTATTTTGAAATATTTATTTATTCAGATTATTTACTTAAAATAGGATAGTGTTTTTAAAAAAAATTCTGCGGTTATTGAATTAATATAAGTATAAATGCCAAATATTACCACTAGACATTATTAGACTTGAATTGGTAATCCGATGGACCTCTAGACTTATAACGGTGAAGATACCAAATTGAATAACATTACTTACGGTAAACCCCCCCCCCATAATATTTATAATAATATCTGTGATAGACACAGATTTACTGACTTGGTGATATATAGTATTTGTGGATACGCGGATATTTATTATTTACTTAAAATAAGATAGTGGTATGAAAATTCTTTCTGCAGGTAATACACTAGTTTTTGAATTAATATAAGTATAAATGTCAAATATTACCAATAGACATTATTAGACTTGAATTAGTAATCCGATGGGCCTCTAGAATTACAACGGTGAAGATACCAAATTGAATAACATTAGGTACGATAACCCCCCCCCCGCATGATATTTATAATAATAGATTATCAAATTAATCTAAAATATAAATAAGGTAAGACTAATTTTTAGAACTCATATTACATCAGTAAGAATATAGAGTGTTATGTAAATATTGTGTGTAGGTGTGTGGATATATATGTATGTGTGCGTACGTATATGTGTGTATAAGTGCGTATATGTATATATGTGTGTGTGTATGTATGTGTATGTATGTTTACATGTGTGAACAACTACATGCGTATGCATTTGGTCAATATTTCAAATAGATTCAGAGATATATATAGGTGTATTCATGTATGTATATGTATGTATATATATATATATATATATGTATATATGTGTGTATATGTATGTGTGTATAGATATGTATATGTGTGGGTGTGTATGTGTATATATGTGTGTGTATGTGCGTATGGATTTGTATGTATACATATATGTATGTGCGTGTAATCTTATTTCAACCCAGACGGACTGAGAATTTATGACACGCGGTCTGTCTATATATTCTCTGTGCCTGTTAATCGTTTCTTTCTTTCTTTTCTCTAACCGAATTTGAGAACACGAGTTTCGCCGGACGCATTCTGGCTGGAGATGAATAAAAGTTGCGTATGTGATTATGCTTAGTTATTATAATGTGCGAGTGAGATTATGTATGTGAGTGCGCATATGATGTGTGCGTATTTAGTTTTGTGTATGCGCGTGAGTAAAATTGCCTATATGGCTGATATCGCCAAGTCGTATGTGTCATAATTTTGACATGGCAGTTTTTAGTTGATTAACTTAAAGATCCCTCCCCTTCGCCCGCCATAGTTAAATATAAGTTTTAAATTTTCCCCCTCTCTATAAAAGATGTATCAAATTGGTTGCTACTACTACCATCTATGATTGTATTGGAACTGTGGTAGGGAAATTCAATTTTCTATCAGTCTCAAAAATGTAATTGTCTGAGTGATGCTTGAAAAAACCGAACGGTTGAAATAAATTATTGCATCGACAATTATGTGATTTCGTGTTATTATATTTTATTTTATATATATATATATATATATATATATATATATATATATACATATATATATATATATATATGTATATATATATATATTAGGTATGTTTATATGTGTTGTTATCACAGGATAAACTCCCCAAAATGTATCCCGATTATAATGAATTTTGCGATGAGCTTTTAGGCGTAAATTGTGTTAATAGAGGCTATATTTAGTTGTAATGTATTTTATGTAATTAGGTTACTAAAATAAATACTGGAAGAATTTTTTTGAATATTCAGATATTCTGATGTTCATAAATAGTTAATAACAAGTGTTAGTTAATAATAATTGATATATATATACATATATATATATATATATATACAGTCATCCACATACATACTGTTTCGCTGTTTCACAGCTCATCATACGACACTGATTGAATGTTAGAAGTATCTCAATGTAAAACTTGCAAATGCCTTAAAGCTAATGACAGTTGGCGAAACCTTTACAAATAAGCTCTACCCGGGGGGAGCTTCATATAGTCATCCACATACATACTGTTTCGCTGTTTCACAGCTCATCAGTTCGGCTAGACGGGATCGAAACGCAACCATCGAGCTGACAGTCGGCGCTGCTAACCCCTACGCCATCTTACGACATTGACTCAATGTAAGAAGTATTTCAATGTAAACATCGCAAATGCCGGAAGCTCGAATTAGTTTTACCTAATGAGCTATGCCTTAAAGCTAATGCCAGTTTTCGATACCCTTACAAATAAGCTCTACCCGGGGGGGGGGGAGCTTCATATATTCATCCACACAGAGACTGTTTCGCTGTTTCACAGCTCATCAGTGCGGCTAGACAAGTTAGTGCTTAAAGCCGAGATCGAAACGCAACCGTCGAGCTGACAGTCGGCGGTGCTAGAAAAATATATATATATATTATATTTTCATTGAATTTCATCAATAGTTACTCGACACCGATTAAGCAAGATTCCCTGAATTTCATTTTTCTTTAAGAATCATTAAGCATTGTATCTTTATTTTAATCCTCGTAAAAAGGAAACAAAATGGTTCAAACTGTTTCTGTTCGAGGAATCACTTACACTCGTCATGTGGCAGGTATTTTTCTGGTATCTTCATAAACTTATGTATGTTTACATGTTTCTATATTTGTATGTACATGATTCACTCCTAAACTAATTAACCGATCCAGAGCTTCTGTTAAATCAACAAGGGACAACTCCGCTCGGTTGTATATGTTTATTTGCTCTTGTCTTCTTATTGGGCTGCATTAGTATGCTGACTTTTTTCTTCCCATTGTTGCAAATATAAAAGATTGACTGAACAAATTACTGGTGATACCAGATCAGGCTGCCCTGTGGCTCCCTGAGACGAAATTCACCTACATTGACGTTTTTTTTTTTTTTTCTTTTTTTTGTAAAACTTAATTATGTTCTACAAAACCAAAAACAAAAACAACAGCCCCTCTCCCTTTCTCCCTCCCCTTTTTTATTTTATTTTTAGAACTTGAAGCATAAATCTTTTACTATAATGACCAGATTCGGCATTAAATAACCCAAAAAGGGTTGATATGCCGTAAAACAAAACTACCAAACCAAAAACGATGATTAAACATTTGAAGATATAAAGAACTTGAAGCATAAAAACTTTTACTATAATGACCAGATTCGGCATTAAATAACCCAAAAAGGGTTGATATGCCGTAAAACAAAACTACCAACTACCAAGACTGAACAAATTGGTGTTTGAGGGTTCTCATAGAGCATAAATCACATCGTGTATTGAAGTACATCGACTCCGTATTTATCCTTTGCATAAATAACACAGTTTATTTCACACGGGGTAATAAGTTCAATTCTGACTGATTGCCATTAATATAATTATATTAATTCCTCAAAAAATTCTTCGTTTATGAAACAGTGTCTATACCCGTTGATCTATCTGGCTAAGTAGTCCAAAGCAAAAATATGTCTAAGCAATAACGCAAATGTCTAGACGGTTTATTCTACGTAAATCTGTCCTTCTTAGAATTGAAATAAATCATAACTTTGGAAATGTTATAATCTAAATAAATAGATAATATTCTGAATATTGATTTCAACAAAATTAATTTAAGAGAAGCATTTAGGAGACTATTGATTTCGAGCCGAATAACTTTCATTGATTATTTAACAAAATACTCATTTTTCTGCCGTGGGGATAATTTAATTGAGAATGTAACTTTGTATCGATTTTATAAGACGAGCCTTGGTCAGACTTTCGTATGATTTCGTATTATGATTTTGTGGGAGACGTTGGCCACGAGGAGTCTTCGATTCGAACGTGTAATGCATATATATATATATATATATGTGTATCGAGGCAGCATTTTTTCTTTAAGACACGTATTATTAAAAATGACCGACAATTTTTGTCTGGCTATTTTAGTGTTGATCCCTTCAATTTTCCGGATTAAAATCTTAATCTCGGAAGGAAATTGGCTGATGAAACTGCCATAGTGTAAATGTTGGTCCAGAGTACTTTCTGACCCGTCTGGGTCCATCGTCAGTGGAATAATGACAAACCGGTAAAGACCTGGAGTGAGATTTATAATTAATTATGGCGGGAAAATTTAACTATGTTTGTTAGGTATTATAAGCATTTAAGTATATTAGTGCTAGTGTTAAAATTAATCTTGTTAATAGCAGGTTTTTTAGTTTTAATGAGTAAAGCTTCTAGTATGTGGAGTTTTTGAGTATTAGTATTATGTTCTATGATTTTAGTATTGTATATGAGAAGTTTTCGGATTTGAGAGCGGGGACAGGAATGTTCATATATATATATATATATATATATATATATATATATATATATATATATATATATATATAAGGTGGTTCATAAGGAACTTAGCTATTTATTTTTGATATTCTAACGTTAAAAAATACGGTAATACAAAACAGCAAGTTTATTCAACAAATTCATTGATGGGAGTTAAACATTACAGCAAATCTTCAAAATTTCCACCTTCGTTCTGCATGCATAGCTCCATTCATTTTTGCAAGGAATTTACGACTCTTTCTAGCATATTTGATTGATTATAATATTGTGCGAAGGAGGCTTTCTGTTCACAACGAACAAATTTAAAATAACAAATAGCAGTAATTAGAGAGTAAGATAACAATTATCAAAAGTTCATAGTATGTTTGTGCTTCATATGGTAATCATTTTCAATAGCTAATTGAAGTGACTTATAAATCACTCTGTATATATACATATATATATATATATATATATATATATTATGTTTACTATTATTATAATCATTAGTATCATTATGATTCTTATAATTATTTTTATGTTTATTGATATATATTCTTAAGTATGGAAAAAAACAAATTTATTTCGTTTTTATTAAGACTCATAACTGCGTCTATGTTTAGCTTTATCACAGAATTACCACGTATGGACATCAGTCATCCCAGTCACCATTGAATTATTTACAATTTAACGTCAATGCCAACGCATCAAGGGAAACAACAACATGAATGAAAATAGAATATACCGTATTATTGTTAATGCAGAGTCACTTATCAAGGGAGTGAATCGTGTATTTTCGCACATGAACTATATAATTCTCATCAAAATGCGCAGACTTTATATATATATATATATATATGGGAAAATGAAAAAGGAAAACCAAAAAATGGATGTTTTTTATGTGTACATCAACGTTTCGTCTTTATTTATAAGACTTCATAAGGATGATAAAATAGAGAAAAAATGTCATGCAAGTACAGATACATGTAAGGTAGACATATTGGGAGGAAAAATAAAATGAAATAATTGCCCCTCCATTTTTTGATTTTCCTTTTTCATTTTCCAATAACGTCGGATTACCTTCATCCTTCTTTTCCCATATATATATATATATATATATATATATATATATATATATATATATATATATATATATATATATATATATATATTCAGGACCGGCGGCACAGTTATACAAGTGGGGGAGGGGCTCTCCTAAAAAGTGGGGGGGGGCGTTTAAACACATGCATATATAACTTCATTATTGATGACCGTAAAGTGGGGGGGGGGCAAGTCAAAAAGTGAGTTAGCTTGCACCTCCTCTGCCCCCCCCCCCCCTCGTGCCGCCGTCCATGTATATATATATACCGGGTTCACAATTTAATTTTTAGTTTTGTGTTTTAAAGGTTTTATTTTTTTGTGTTCTATTTACATGTTTGGTATTTTAAAAAATCATCTACAAAAATGAAAATAAAGGGAGCTCGCGTATACCGTTAAAAAGCGGTGCATTGTTGACGTGCCTCTTTCAAAATAAGTACTGGGTCAGCTAAATAATATATAGGTCTTAATCGTAATTGAGTTATATTCAAAAGTGTGTTTATATTTAAGGATAACTAAGTGGCAACATTTATTGATTAGGCTCTGGGTAGGATTCGTTAAACACTGTTATTTATGTATTTGTGTGGTTTAATTTGTTGTTTAGTATTTTCCCGAAATTTATTTTTATAAATTATATATATATGTATATATATATATATTTATATATATATATATGTATATATATATATATATATATATATATATATGTATATATGTATATATATATGTATGTATCTGTATATATATATATATATATATATATATATATATATATATATATATATGTATATATAAACATATATATGTATATATATATATATATATATATATATATATATATATATATATATATATTTAGGCAAACAATATTAAATAACACGGAGTGGTTTGGTTTGATGCCACTTTTTTTATTTTTTCAATTTTCCCAATTGTCCATCACGCTCTCATGTACACTTCAACTTTACAGACGCGTTTTCAAGTTATAAACTACTTGCCGTTATAATTAAAAAATGAGCACAACAGTAAAGTCGTAATTTGTAAAGACACTAAAACTAATACCGCCTGAAGATGATTTCACGAATCAAATCGAAAGTACTTGCAAAAAAGAAAAAAGAAAAAAGAATGGAACAAGAAACCCATGGATCATATTTACATCAATTTGACCGAAACATTAGATGGACAATTCGGAAAATTGTAAAAAAAAAAAAGTCTCATCAAACAAAACCACTCCGTGTTATTTAATAATGTTTGCCTAAATAAAAATATGCTGCCTAAATACACACAATATATATATATATGTATATATATATATATATATATATATATATATATATATATCTGTATATATATATATATGTATATATAAATATAAATGTATATATATAAATATATATATATATATATATATATATATATATATATATATATATATAAAATACAACGTGGGCCAAAATAAGGGTCTTATCTTTAAATTTGAATAACTTGAATTTGAATAACTTCCACAAAATAAAAGTTAAACCCACCAAACTTTATGTGTGTGTAGACTGACCCTTCCGAGATTTTTAGAAATAAACAAAACAAATGTTAGCCGAAAAACACTTCTTAAAACTTACAAAAACTAAAGTATTGTTTTTTACACTGTTTTGAGTTTTTTAAGCAAAAATAATGTTTTCTAAATGAGGGTACGTTCCTTAGGGCTAATACGGCTCATGCTTGCTTCGGAAGGGGTCCTTTACTTATTCTAAAAAAAAAAAAAAATCAATAAATAAAAAAGTTATGAATTTTTAAAAATAGGACCCTTATTTTTGCCCACTCTGTACAAATACTAATTTCAAGGCAACGACCTGAATAGTAAGACCGGTATAATAGTCTATGTTCATATCAATTATATAACCCATGTCCTTGCATATATTCCATCGGCAAGTAATAGTGTCGTGCAACGGAATCAACAATCATATTCAAGTAACCCAAGTAAGAAACCACTCGACACGTAATTCTGAAAAAATATTAAGATCATCTTTTTTTGCTTTTATCTTTTGTTTTCATTTTACTTCTGTAAAAAAGTTGTCAAAAATCTAGGGACCTTTTTTTCTGGGGCTATATCTAGATTTCTATACGAGATACATAAATGTCCGAGTGTTTATTGAGGTTTTTCCTCTAACACACACACTTTGAGTTAGTAAATCATTGAAGGACACACATTTTCCATTTCCCAATTTACCAATTAATTGTCTTATAGTTTATATTCATTCTGGTCTTGTCAGAATTTTAAGGTATTCCAGCACAAAAAAATACATCTGGTTTTGTGAAGTATCCAGCTTCCCTATGTTACTTGAGGTAACACCACTAGAACAAGGAGCACCATTTATCGTATAAGCCAGTATATATCCGTGTCGAATGGGTCTTTTTGGGGGTTCATATGTAATGTTATTTTTAATATTTAGTAAGGGTTTACTTGTAGGCTGAAGTATCTTCATGCCAGTTTGTCTTGACAAACCCTTGTAGAGAGCCCGCAGACAGTCGGGGATTGTGTTTTATAAGTATATGTGCGTGTTTAAGTGACAAGTCAAGTGTAATACATGGTGATTGGCTTACAGTTACCAGCGCTGGTCATCCCGGAGTAGATAGTAAATACATTATCTTTGACCCGCTGAACCAAAAGGACGGGAGAGTGAGCTTGCGAAATATCAAAAAAACTTCTAACTCCTAGACAAGAGAAAAGTGACATAAAAGGAATAGAAGACGAACAAGCTGAAGACAATTGTTAAGTGAAACAATTGAAATAATGATTACACTTCATCCTAAAAATGTAGACAAGAATGAAAATACTTAACATGTTGAGCACTGAACCAACACATGCATGAACTACAGTTGATGCTTCGAAATCTGGTCAGAGATATGACATCAGAAAAGATTCATACAAAAACAATTCCATTCAGATCCCGACACATTCATTCATGTAGTTTTGCCATAACGATGGATGCTAACCTTAATGGATGAAAATCAAATCAATGCCAGCTATATACAAATTTCCGTTAAGAATATTAACTTTTCTTGCATCCTATACCGTTTTCGTTCTAATCCAGAGTGCTCTATTTTGTGGACATGGATTTCTAAAAACTTGAAAACAAACATTCTGTCTTACATTCCATTTCTAGGGAGGAGATTTAATTAGGGCCACTCTTATACTCTTTTGATTATTTTAGACATGAGCATATGGTTCCCCTGCTGTCTCAGAACCATAGGTGCTCAACTGGACTGACTGGACACTGTGCGTCTTATTTCAATTCCAAAATGACTGAGATAAGTCGTTACTACTACTACTACTACTACTACTACTACTACTAATATTACTGCAATAACTACTACTATTATTAGCACTGTATCAATGATTGTACCCTACAAATGTATTCTACTTGCATATAATTCGCCAAGCGTAAGTTTCAAATCGAATTTATATCGGTCGGTCCCGCTTTGACCTGAAAAGTATCTTCCACGGGATCTCCTGCTTCAGTTTCAAATAAGATATACGTTGCTTATATTCGAAATTGCATTTTTAGATACATGTCGGCATCTTCTTATCCCTAATATGTGAGTGGCTTTTAGAGCCTAAAAGTGTTGCCTGATTAGGATTCAAAAACGTTCAGTAAATCCGTCGTTATCTTGGTCAGGCTTTACTTTTAAATGGTATTTCATTCGGCTTGAATTGTAATATTTTAATCATATCGATTTTTTGTTGTTTAGCCGTTTTAGCCAACAGATGTTCTTGAAGTTTGTTTTATAAAAACACAATCTGCCCTCAATACTTGTGACCACCCTCTCCAAAGAATAGGATTGCGAATGACCAGCTAATTAGTCGCTGCTTCTCAAATACGTCATCAACAGTTTAAACGGAAGGACGGACAGAGAAAATAAAAGATACAAGTAAACTCACGTGTATAATCAGGATTATTCGGACTACTGTTCTCATCTTGGACGGTATCCTCACAATGCTTCGCCAGATGCCACCGCTGACTTTCTTGAAATGTGCTTGTCGAGTTTGGGAATGTTAATGTCGAACTCAGAATCTGTACGGAATTTTGAACTAAACTCTTTATTTATTCCTCGGGGCGTAGCTTGGTATTATGCTCTCGGCTATGACCGAATAGATGGCTCAAGTCATTTTATCTTTTGGTAGCGCTTATAGTGAGGATTGAACCTTGAACCTTTAGAAAACTGTAACTTAGAACTAAGTTTACTTAACACTGTATACGTTGCGCAACGGGTGCGAAAAAAAAGGTAGATACACATAGTAAACTATTTGAACAGTTAAAATAATATCTAAATAAATAACTTATGAAGTGCAATAACATAAATGGTTGCAGAAAAAGGGGAGGCGGTGGTAATAAAGAGATAGGTATTTTACTTTTTCCTAATACATGTTATCCTTTGCTCCACTCTGTATTTCTATAATATTTACTTTTCGTTTCCTACATAATTCTTTGCTTTCTACAAATGGTTCTATTTACTTGTCTTATGCGAGGGCAACGTAGACACAAGGTCGGTTTTTGACAACCCATCATCCTATAAAGTGTGTGTAACTCTGAATAGGGATACCTGCATTTTTATAGCCCCGCCAGTACTGCCTCGGGAATGCGCGTGTTTTAAGTGACGAGCGATCAAGTAATATCTTCGTCACAACTGAGAATGAAATGCATAGGAACACGGCTCCATAAATCCGAGCATATACTTAACTTTGATCGCTGCCCTAAGACGGGATTATATTCTCTATCATTTTACTTTTTCTTTTTTTTTTCGTTCCATGATTATACGCCTTCTTTTTGTATATATAAAAGTGATCTAATTCTTGTCATTGCCCGTCTATAAGCAAGCACACGCAGTTTATACAATCAATTATTATCCATGTACGCACTCCGCTAATATTTCTCATTTTTCATCTGGCAATAATTCCCGTCTAATTAACTTCGATTCTCGAGTGGATTTAGCCCGGATAGGTGGTGACCCTAATAGTATAAACATGTGTTTCTTTCGTTCAACGTTACTTATATAGCATTACTTCCTCATCTATTCTCATTTGTCCTAAATTCTCCTCCGTTTCCATCCCTTTTACTCTCAGCATCAATGCACATCTTCTATTTCATTGACGTTTCATTAAACGCGTCTTCCCTTATTTATTTGTTGATGTGCCAAAGAAAAAAACAACAACAATAGTAACAAAAGAAACCACAAAAGACCACAAAAGACTTGACCCCAGCGATATATTATGAAAAAAAGCAGAATAATATTAAATTGTATTGGAATTATAATTAAGCGCAGTGAATTCTAAGTGTCCTGTGATTGGATTGAAATCAGCCAATCACAGACCACTGTTTGAATCTCTGCAGAAAACACAAGTGAGCGCCTATTTTGAAAATATCGGTCTCTTCTCTCCAGCCTTCGCTGCTATCAACATCGTTTTTCCTCTGCTGCAGCAGGTGCGAGCTGGCACATGCTTTTTTAGCATATATAATACGCACGAGGCCATAATGAATAGTCCCTCCGGTCTTTACAACAGTCGGCTATCCAACCCGTTGCCGGGGGCCCTATAGCTGATAACACAGTAGCCACTGTTTTTTCACACTATGCGGGCTAATTCAGTCGAGCGTTTATTATGTGCCCATTTGAGCGAAAGAAGCCATCTTGATGTTCTGAACTATTCTCACAGCCTTGTACACAGAAAGAATCCTGTTACAAGACAACTGGCATTTTCAGTGAGTCCACAAAGGCACTTCTTTTGCAAGCAACATTATCATTCTTTCTTCTCTTTTTTATCCAAATAAATATCGTTTCGTTATCTACCCACGTTGTTTGTTATGTCTGTTCTTGTCTAGTAACTTTTCTTCCAGCGGACTACAGTCTTCGTCCTTCATTCTAACGGGAAAAATCCCAACAATTGATCAAAGAAATAAAACATTAAAAAGCATTTGCTTACTATTCCGATCGCAGAAATGCATAGACATACTAAAAATACAGGGTATTCTGTTGGGAAAGGGCAATTCAGATGAACACCAGGACTGATAGATGCAAAGACATAAAAGAAGACATACACTTGTATTTTCCTCCTTGTCACTGCGGGGAGGATATAATACAATGTCTGGAAGTTGGGGATTGAAAAACAAGCATATAATGGGCGTTGCCCTTTTGCCCACAAAAATGTCTGAATACAAACATGGGTAGAGGAGGGCCTGGTTAGCAATACACTAACCTCTTCTCAAAGAGAGAAATTAATGGCTGGGCGATTTGACATACTAGGACTGAAGAGATCCAAAATAGACGCGAACAGACCGGAAGTAGGGCCAAACGAAAAATGTAATGGAAGTACGAAACGAAACCAGCACATATTTTTATCATTCACTTCACCATAAAAAAGATTAAAAACGTTTTATTTTTTGTATTTTTATCGAGATAACACAAGTTGGCAAATCAACAAACATTTTAAATCAATTACTTTTATATTTCACTACAAGAGTTCGTTTCAATAATTCATGCTTTACAATCGACATTTTCGTATGTTTCATGTCGATATCACGTGTTTTTTTAAATAAAAAATGCCTTAAACATCTTAAAACTGCTTATAGATCGTAGATTCCTAATCGAAATGGTTCGTAGGTAATATTATTTAAAATAACAACAATATAAAACCACTTTCGTTGCCTACAAATAGTGTTTTTTTTAATTAATAAAACTCCGAACTAGACCATTCCCGACACACTGATTTAGATAAACAACTGACGTAGAGAAGTACGCGTGGAAACTTAATGCAGCAGACACAGATACACAACGGAAATGCCAGGGATATATATATATATATATATATATATATATATATATATATATATATATATATATATATATAATATAAAATGAAGTAATTAAATAGGGTGTCAATCAAATTTTATTAGAATTCAAAGTTCAAGCAAAGTATCCTTAAGTCCTTAGCTCATGAGTTTTCAAAAATAATTCTTCTCTTCAGATGACCATTACCGCAGTTATACCACTACAGGTAATAAAATAAAATGTTGAAAATATATAAAATTATATACACAAATACATAAACATATATAATATCAAATATATCAACCCAAAAACATATTTTTTTGTTAAATTTATATAATCAATCCAAGTCATATAATTTGAAAGACGTAATAAGGAAAGACATCCAGTGGGTTGACTGAAGATTAATCCAGGTGATGAGTACCAGTCCAAATACGAGAAACTGAAAGAGCTGACTAAGTTATCCAGTCGCGAAAGTCGTCAACAATCTATGAAGTTAAAAGTATCCAATTTTTATGTTAATTATTACAACGATAAATACATCAAATCAAATAATATAGAAAGTTCAATAAACTCACTTAAAATTCCAAAGCCTTGATCTGGGCAAATATATATATATATATATATATATATATATATACATATATATATATGTATATATATATATATATATATATATAGAGAGAGAGAGAGAGAGAGAGAGAGAGAGAGAGAGAGAGACATAGGTAGACAGAGACAGATAGAGTCAGGGAGAGAGAGAAACAGAGAAACAAGGAAACAGGTAAACAGTAAAATATGGATAGAGAGAAAAGGGAATATACTGTTGCTTAGACACGTCACTGGATGAAATATAGATTGATCTTCTGTTTATTTGTTGTAGCAGTTTTAGGTGTAGTCATCCATATGAACAACTGTAGGGAAAGCTAAAGCTATGTTGTCCGATAGCTAAACTTCTCCCCCCCTCTCTCTCAATCTCTCTATTGCCCCCTCTCTCTCTATCTCACGATCTCCCTCTCTCTCTCTCTTTCCCATCTCTCCCTATCTCTCTCTTTCTTTTTCCGTCTCTCCCTGTCTCTCTCTGTACCTCTCTATCTCTCTTTTCCTGTCTCTATCTCTGTCTGTCTCTCTCTATCTTTCAACCTCTCTCTTTCTTTCTCTCTATCTCTCACTTTCTCTTTCTCTCTCTCTCTATCTCTCTCATTCTCTCTCTCTCTATCTCTCTATTTCTCTCTATTTCTCTCTCTCTATTTCCCTCTCTCTATATCTCTCTATTTCCCTTTCTCTATCTTACTCTCTCCCTCTCTTTCTCTCTCTGGTAAAGGTTGCAGTAAACTACTTATCTATTGTGCAATTCTGTTTATAAATACTATTAAATACCCGATGCTTAAGTGGTATTTGTACAGATCCTGTGTATATTGAGCATCATCTTTACCTAACTTCTCCTGCTTCATAGCTTGTACCAGTTCACATCATTTAAAAGGTTAACCAGCTTCCAATATATATATATGTATATATATACATATATATATATATATATATATATATATATATATATATATATATATATATATATACATATATATATATATACATGAGTCCCGAATACGTTCGTTGAACACTCTTGGCTGTTTACTGCCTGTTAGCTACTTTCGTAAGGCAAACATAGATCTTAATTTCCCTTTTTTACCTGATAACTTCCCGTGGCCGTGAGGTTAGATCGCAAGCTCGCAGAGTTGAGGTTGATTCTTTACTGGCTTCGTGCCCGGCGACCGTCTGGAACTATCATTTCCTACACTGATGATAGCAAACACGTAAAACGTCGGTGTATCTTATTGAAACTAATTTTAATATTTATTAAATAAAATATATGTATATATATATATGTATATATATATATATATATATATATACATATATATATATATATATATATACAGAGAGAGAGAGAGAGAGAGAGAGAGAGAGAGAGAGAGAGAGATGCAGTCAAGGGTGTTGCAAATCAACATACATCCTGGTCTGAGAAATCCCAAATTTTGTTGCAATTTGACAACTGAATTCGTTGTATATACGTTTTGGATACATTAATTAGAATAATCGACGTTGAATCTTTGGAATATTGAACCATTATTTATGAATATAAGATAAATTAGGTCCTGCGTTCTCACGAAGTGTATTCATATATTACTGTATTGAGTTTGACGTATAACGCATGGCAGCTTCGTTTCCTGCCAATTGACTTAAGTAGAAATTAAAAAAAAATATTGTTCTCTAACCTTTCTTGGAGACAGCTATGTTTATGATGATAATGAATCTACCTAGCTGCCTTTGTTTTGGTTTCATACTGATAATGTATTTAATTGTAATCTGACTTGAATCTTCTGCCGGTCTATTTATGGATGTGTGACGGTTGGTAGGCGTTCACGTAGGTGACGCGTTGACCTTTTACTTTTATTTCTGAACGTTCTCGTGACGCACAACTATGTATATTCAGCAACAGATCACAATCACAGTGAAACAAAATTAAATAAAGTGATTATCAACGCAATAATAACATTTATTCATTTATATTTTTTTCTGAATTTTTTTAGGTGATGACTGATAATTCGTATTATGTTGATTATTAGGACACCTGGTCTCATCACGGATATTCTTCTTACAACGTTTGGACCGAGTTAACTCAGTATATTCGTAAGTGCGGCTCGTCGAAGACAAAACTCTTCACGTCGAACTCGGGAATCTATACGAAATTTCGAACCGGACCCTTTATCTAATGCACGGAGGTCGATTGTTCTCATTCTCTCAGACGAGTGTAAATATTAAGTTATTTTAATTTCATTTAAAGTTAGAATTATAAAGATGGAACTGTAAATCCTCAGAAGACTGTCACTGAGAACTAAATAATACTAAACACGTTTATCCGTTGCGCCACATGCCGAACACATTGTAAACCAAACCATCAAATATGAAAACAGAAGTAAAAATAATGCAAATAATGTATTATTTAATTAGATGCACAGTCATATTCGTTTGTGGGAAATCAAAATGGATTATTTTACTCCGGGTCTTGTTGGTAATCCTCGGCCTTTTGGCCGGGATCAAACTGTAGTATCTGTTCCGATGGATACTGCAGCCAATAGACCGGTATTGTCTTGACCCTCGGGGCTTGATTTACGTCGGTATGTGGGTTGGTCCTGTGCAGTTCTTGGAGGTCCCCCCTCCCAGGCTTTGCCTGCCCTCTTCGGGGATGAGTAAGTTTATTGCTTACTGCCTGAGGAATGCCGACGGGGCTGCCCAGGCAATTTTTAATGGCAAGAGTGCTAACCATCTCGGGCGCTGGTTTATCAAATCCCACTTTCCCGACCTTGTGGCACATCTTACCGCTGTGGGAGGTAGATAAATAACTTGTTAAAAATGTTTCACAATACTATGTTGAACATTTATTTTTTTCAGACATATATATTTTGGTAAAGATTCCTGTGTACAACTGTATTTGCTGTTCAACGCTTTTGTCTACAGTGGCAGCTGTAAAACCTATCTATCGCTGTAAATCAGTCACACTATTCGAACTACTGTTCTAATCTTGCGTCTTATATTTAAAACATTTCGGCCGATATAACTGCCAACATTCTTCAGGTCCGTCTACCCTCGATGATTATGGTGTCCATGTCGAAATAAATTGCTAAGTAATAATCAGTTCGAAGTGACAGTTTTCTGGATGTTTTTTTTTTTTCTAAACATAGTTCACCTCAAGTAAGGAAGGCCGAAACTGTAGACGTAAGGGGCTACTGAGAATTAGGGTGTAAGTTTAGGGGGTCATCCTAAGTTTAGAGCTGTGTAGCGAGATATATGTTTACATTAGTTTTAAACTTCTCCATGTCGGTACAGTCGGGGGAACAGGGAACAAGGAGGGAGTTCAAGAGGCCGGCAACACGCGAAAAGAAGCTATTGAAGCAAAATGCTCTTTTGGCATCTGGAGACCTCCACAGTGAATGGATTGGATTTAGATTTTTGTCGGGTGGGTCTGGTGTATTTACGCGGAGTGGGAACTACATCAGCTAGTTCATCGGAGCACAATCCATTGAAGTACCTGTAAAACAAGCACAAAAATGCAATATTGCGGCGATAGGACAGGGGCTGGGGTTTTATGGACAGTAGGAGACTTATTAAGTTGGCGACTCTGTTTTTGACCTTGTCTGAGATGAAGAGACTATTGGATGATGCACCAGCCCATGTGTTGTGTAATCCTAAGAATATAATGCCGAATAACTTAAGATTTCTTTCCAGTCATTGCTGACAGAATATGACGAAGCTATCTCTGTGGATTATATAAGTAGTATGTTCGAAATTTTGTTCATATTCCTGAGGTCGACATTGTTGCATTACCCGTTTTTTCGGGGTACCCGTTAAGATCCAACAAGAATGACAAAGAACAAAAAGTATATGGAAAACTTTGGTTTTCTTTATTTCCCATCACCGGATAGTTTACGCCGGCTACGCATGCACACATATATATGTATACAACTCTTTTATGGTAATAATTTTAAACTGACTTTTCATACCACCTTAGCTGACGTATATACATCATAATAACAGTGAAATACTGAACCTTGTTTTGTTGCATTACCCGTTTTTTCAGGATACCCGGTAAGGTCCTACAAGAATGACAAAGAACAGAACGTATATTAAAACACTTTGGTTTTCTTTATTTGCCATTACCGGATGGTTTACGCCGGCTACGCACACATGTTAAACAATCTTTTGACATACGTTTGTCTCATGAAAGTAGTTTTCTTGCTGAGGTCACAGACTTAGTTTCCGCTAGAAACTCGTTCGTATATACATCCGATTGGAAAGCAATTTGCTCTGCATTGTCTATCCGAGCGTGAACTGAAGCAATTGTTCCACAAGCAATTCCAATTGTCTGTTTGATGAAAGACAAGTCAGAGCATTCCTTCACTGTACCAACTGGCTTATCAGTCGCATTTTTAGCCCGCGGACACAAAAGCCTACCAACAAGATAGACTTGGCTACCATAGCCAATAAAGCTTCATCGGGGCACATAAACATCGGTAAACTCCCATTATTTCGGTACTTCGATACTCCGATCACCAAGCGCTCCGGCTCTTTGCGTTTATGAAACCACCGCTTTCAAGTATCGCTTTCAGTGCGGAACCTTCTCCGTTTTAACAGTTATCAAGTCGATTTCTTTCTTTCTCGACGTCCCACCCATAATGGACTCGTCCACGATTCATTTTTGCCACTCTTCATTATCTTACAGACATGACTATTCCCGAGCTCTACAGGACGAACATGGAGATATTCCAGCTTATATCGGTCGAAACCTTGTGAGAAACACACACAGGATGTAAAATGTATTCTGATAAATCCAAATAACACAGATTATGAAAACTAATTCCGTATTTTATCTGAGACTCTCATGCGCACACGAACACCTTAAATTCACAGATAATTAAATATTTTCAAATTCTGGAATATTTAAAAAATAAAATAAAAACAAATCACTAATAAAAAAGTTATCCGATGTCATCTCAAATGTCTATTTTTTTATTTTGATATCAAACTACATATATAATTCATCATGAATTATAAACTTTAGTAAACTCAGTTTTTAATACGTTAACATATTTATCATGTTTAGTAAAATGATACATGTGTTATGGTGTGATCATGACTTCATAATAAAAGGTTAATGGTGTGACGTTACTAAATAGACTCTTACGAATAATATGGTGCCCCCTCGACGTAAATTTACAAGACCAACTCGACAATCAACTAAATTCCATCCATTCACTGTGGAGGTCCCCAGATGCCGAAGAGCTTTCTACTCAAATAGCTTCTTTCCTCGTGCTGCTGGCCTCTGGAACACCCTCCCTTCCCCCTGTGTCCCCGATGGTACTGACATGCAGACATTTAAAACTAATGTAAACAGACATCTCGCTGAGCAGCTCCCAATTTAGGTTGACCCCACCAAAAACCTTCTCCCCTTTTTTTCTCAGTAGCCTCTTACGTCTACAGTGTCGGCCTGCCTTGTTTGGGGTGAACTATGTTTAAAAAAAACAAAAAAAACTATGCTTACTAGAGAATACGTCGAATTTCGAAGCGATCTCCACGCAATATGGTTGAAGTAAGACGTATGACTTGAAGAAATTGTGGAGGATTCGTTCGACAATCATTTCCGTAAAAAAAACTGGGCATTTCAGTGGCCTTTTATCTGGTGGGCTCAGATATTTGTCCTGGGTAGTTTTGGAAAGTCCACCTTACTAGGTATTGCCATCTCTCTTTGAGGTTGAGTTAGTATTTTGCTAACTGCCTGAAGCGTCCCGACTAGGGGGGGGGCGACTGGGCTGCCCAGACTATTTTAGGAGGCCAGATTGCCTCTTCTTTAGGGGAGCTATCTTTATTTTCTCAACCTACCGGTGTTGTGTAACATCTTCCTGCAATTAGAAGGAAGTAAATAGCCAGTTTCTTTGCAACTGCTATTGCTTAGAGACACTTGATTGGAAGTCACCAGTTGAATATTCATTCTCTACAATTAGTCCTGCAGAAAATTGCCCATTTCGGTTGTCTTTTATCTGTCGGGATGAGGTATTAGTCCTAGGTAATCTTATGAGATCCACCCTCTCAGGTGTCGCCTCCTTTCTTTAAAGAGGAGTTAGTTTTATTGCCAACTTCCCGAGGCGCCGCAACCTGGAAATGCCGACAAGGCTGTCCAGATTTTAATAAGCCAGAATGTCCCCTCTTTAGAGACACTGGGTTATTCTCCCAACCTTTCGGCCCTGTGCCACACGTGTCTAAATTGGGAAGGGAATAAATACCCAATCTCAAAGCAGTCTTTATGTAGCATACTATGCTGTACTTACACACTCTTGTAATTATGCTACCGATGTATCTTAATTAACATCGTCCTTTCAACTAACAGCAACAAGTAAATTTTAAAAAGAATCACCGAATAAGTTATTTATGTAAATTTGATTTCTATTCAATTCGTAAACATTTTTAAAGACTTTTAAATTATATGTGAGTTAAATCTAGTGCAAGTATGATTCCTGTATGTAATGTTTATAAACATTAATTCGGAATATCGTATGTATTAACATGTACGTACATATTTTGCAAAATATATACAAATAATACTTTTGGTGCTTCTTGCTTAAAATGCCGAAAAAAAGATTTCTGTGTCTTTTAAAGTTTAAGAGGTAAATAAGGGGCAATAACTCTTATCACCTGTTGTTATTACATGTAACGTAATTTACTGCGACATTCAATTAATTAGTAATAAATGAACAACAAATTATACGTAAATGGGAAATTTATGATTTTGAAAATTTTTTAGTAATAAATGAACAACAAAGTATACATAAATGGAAAAATTAAGATTTTATTGAAAATTTACGCATTTATGTTGCTTATACTTGGGTTGTTGACTGGGCTTGCAAAAAATCTATCTGCTTTGCTTTTTCTGACGTAAAATATAGCACATCTTCGAACTGGAACAATTTCAAATCCATAATTCCAGTTGAAGATAATATCAGTCTTGTTAAAAATTAACGATAAATTTTGGCTCAGAATAACAATTCAGGATAAAGTCTGGCTCAAAAATAAAATTAAGAGTTATTGCCCCTTATTTACCTCTTAAACTTTAAAAGACACAGAAATCTTTTTTTCGGCATTTTAAGCAAGAAGCACCATACTTTTTTTTCTGTCCTGTTGACTTGATTTAAAGAGTCGAAGAAAATAACAAATTTATGCACATTTTTACCATGCTGGAGACACAGCGCACTTATATTTTTTCTATTCACTTCATATTTAAATGTGATTCATTGTGTTTAAACCTTACTAGACAGGTAGAGATGGAGGTGCAGTTAGAAGTTTCAGCGAAAAGTTTGCATTATAGATCTTCATTCTATTGTAAACATTTTACCGATTTTAAAAGGGAGGAAGAGAAACGAAGAAAATCAAACAAAAAAGAAAACACGTTCTTTTCTTTTGTTTGATTTTATTCGTTTTGTACCTTCACTGGAAATCAACTTTTTGGCTTTTGTTATTCAGAGAGAGTCACGTGATTAATAACGTTTGCTCGTCTGAATCCCCTGCAGTCAGATGGAGAAGACGAATTATGCTAAATATAAAATTCGGTAAAACACAGTAAACATAAATGGAAAAATAAAAAGAGGTCCTGTTAAACAGAAAGCGAGTGAGTTATACATTTTTTTGTTGTCATTTTCATGTCTCGATTTTTATCCTACCTCAATCTATCCGAATATTTATTAAAATACATAAATAGATTTAAACAAAAAATATAATAAAATTAAAAAAATATCCGTTCAAATCGAAAATCAGATCATATATTTACATTTACATAGATTGTCATATTGTAATTCTTTAACAATTCAGATTCATTTTTCATGCAATTTTGAAGAGCGTAATAACGTGGGTTTCGTAAATAGAATACAATTCTATTGAGTCTCTTTTATTTCTGGTTGGTGCAAATCAAATTTAAGAGCGTAATAACGTGGGTTTCGTAAATAGAATACAATTCTATTGAGTCTCGTTTTTTTCTGGTTAGTGCAAATCAAATTTAAGTGCGTAATAACGTGGTTTTCGTAAATAGAATACAATTCTATTGAGTCTCGTTTTTTTCTGGTTGGTGCAAATCAAATTTAAGAGCGTAATAACGTGGGTTTCGTAAATAGAAAACAATTCTATTGAGTCTCGTTTTTTCTGGTTGGTGCAAATCAAATTTAAGAGCGTAATAACGTGGGTTTCGTAAATAGAATACAATTCTATTGAGTCTCGTTTTTTCTGGTTGGTGCAAATCAAATTTAAGAGCGTAATAACGTGGGTTTCGTAAATAGAATACAATTCTATTGAGTCTCGTTTTTTTCTGGTTGGTGCAAATCAAATTTAAGAGCGTAATAACGTGGGTTTCGTAAATAGAATACAATTCTATTGAGTCTCGTTTTTTTCTGGTTGGTGCACATCAAATTTAAGAGCGTAATAACGTGGGTTTCGTAAATAGAATACAATTCTATTGAGTCTCGTTTTTTTCTGGTTGATGCAAATCAAATTTAAGAGCGTAATAACGTGGGTTTCGTAAATAGAATACAATTCTATTGAGTCTCGTTTTTTTTCTGGTTGGTGCAAATCAAATTTAAGAGCGTAATAACGTGGTTTTCGTAAATAGAATACAATTCTATTGAGTCTCGTTTTTTTCTGGTTGGTGCAAATCAAATTTAAGAGCGTAATAACGTGGGTTTCGTAAATAGAATACAATTCTATTGAGTCTCGTTTTTTTTCTGGTTGGTGCAAATCAAATTTAAGAGCGTAATAACGTGGTTTTCGTAAATAGAATACAATTCTATTGAGTCTCGTTTTTTTCTGGTTGGTGCAAATCAAATTTAAGAGCGTAATAACGTGGTTTTCATAAATAGAATACAATTCTATTGAGTCTCGTTTTTTTTCTGGTTGGTGCAAATCAAATTTAAGAGCGTAACAACGTGGGTTTCATAAATAGAATACAATTCTATTGAGTCTCGTTTTTGTCTGGTTGGTGCAAATCAAATTTAAGAGCGTAATAACGTGGGTTTCGTAAATAAAATGCAATTCTATTGAGTCTCGTTTTTTTCTGGTTGGTGCAAATCAGATAAAGCAGACAATTCGGATGGAACGGTTAAACGCTATATGTATAAATATGACGGTAATAATGTATCTCTTAAATTATTTGATCTCTGAATTAGTAATTGTTTGCTATTTAAAACATAATAATGGTTTTGTTTAGGTCGTTTTCAAAGTGGAAGTCGGATAGTGATTTGAAGATAAAACTATACAAAAACTTGTTAAGACTAATGTTGAAGATGGATGAAAAACCTGTCTTGATAGGAAAATATTACATGAAACACAAATACTCCCCTAAAGTTTGAAATTTGTTTTATACGATTAACATGAAACGTTATGTTCATACTGATACAAAATTCTAATTTAATTTGGAACCTATATAAACTACCTGCTGACAGCATTTTTTAGCAATTTGTTAGCAATAAAATATACAGATAAATAATTTCGAAAATATTGTGCTTCTTTCGTCACGCTTGTAAATCAAGCCTCGTTTGTATTTTCAATTTTTTGAAAGCAGATAAGTCGACGGATTTTCATTCCGAACTGTTCGACATTAATCATAGACATCCGATAAGCACGGGTCCCAATGTAAAAAAGCACCGTTTATTTTTATTTAATTATTATATTTGTGTTCACTACATTCATAATTACAGTACATTAACCTTTTAAACTTGAGTAGTATTTAAAATTACAGCTCTTTGTTCCTTTAAATCTAAGTAGTATTTATAATTACAGTTGTTTGCCCTTTAAATCAAAGTAGTATTCATAATTACAGTTCTTTGTCCTTCTAATATTAAGTAGTATGTATAATTACAGCTTTTTGTCCTTTTTAATCGAAGTAGTATTCATAATTACAGCGCTTGCCCTTTTAAATCTGATTAGGATTACTAATTACGGTTCTTTGTCCTTTTAAATCTTAGTAGTATTCATAATTACAGTTCTTTGTCGTTTTAAATCTAAGTATCATTTATAATTACAGTTAGGTGCCCTTTTAATTCTAATTAGTCTTCATAATTACAGTTAGTTGTCCTTTTACATCTAAGTAGTATTAATAATTACATTTATTGTACTTTTAAATCTAAGTAGTATTCATACTTACAGTTTTTTGTCCTTATAAAATTAAGCAGTATTTTTATATCTTTTTCACACATAAATAATTTAAAGTGTAATATCTGTTCTGATTTTACATTTTATATTTTTTGTCCTCGGTTAGTGAAAACAAACTTTCTACATTGAGAACATTTTAATTTTTTACTAATTTCGTGGCCCCATGTTTGGAAGCCAGGAGGAAAACAGTCAGCGGTGTTCGGAAAAGAGACTATTGGAATAGGAAGCTGTATTACAACAGAGCAAATTGATGGAAACTACTAAACCAACCAGTCAAACGAGCTGGAACAAAAGTAGCGGGGAATAGATCACATAATTCTGAAGAACACATGCCATGATACTATTAATATTTTTTCACGCCAAAAATATAAATATGAGGGGGGGTGATATTTGCCCCCCACCGTCCCTATTAAAAAATCGAGCGCGAACGCAGATCCAAACTATATCACAGAACCAGTTTTGATAGGAAGAGGCTTAGATGATTAAAAAATAATTTTTCTATCGTAAGTAGTTTAATCAAACTCGTTTTGTTAACTTGTAACGATAGTTCAGTGGTAGCGTATCGGACAAATTCGTTCTAATTACTCTTTGACGTTAAGGTTACGAGTTCGAATCACGTCGACATTATTTATTGTTTATTTAGTCTTTAATATGTGCCCTCATGTATTATTATGTTTCTGACTTTGAAATAAATTAAATATTAATTACCCGCCCCAAGACGGACAGACAGACAGAGAACCTGCTCGTTATATTATGAGTTGACGAGTAAGTTATATAGAAGCGATTGTGTCTCCTTCATGCAAGAAGTCATCAGGCTTATTTATATTGGTTAGACTTTTAAAGTCAGATCTTTATACCTATTGCTCTTACATTTAAATACTTGATTCAGACTAGCCTATTTAATTTTCCCATCATGTTTCTGTAATCACTATAATTTAATTGGCATCAGTTTTTAGTTGCTAAAAAATAGACACCTGCGTTTTATTAATACACTAGTGATGTGATACTATGAACGCTGTAAGAGCCGAGGTCCGCACATAGATAGGAAGTGACTCATTAAAGCATACAAAAGAAAATACGGGAGTGATCAGGTTGTATTGTTCAGAGGGCAGGGGCGTGTCGGTGACTGACAAAAGACCGGAGTTGACAAGTTTTCGATTCGGGGAGAAAGTGACCAGATTTGGAGTCAGCGTTGGATAAAAACATCGCAGACAGAGTTCGGCAAAGACTTAGCAAGTAATAAGATGAGAGGACGACTTAAATAACGAGAATGTGGGTCTTGACAGTCCGCGACAGTGTCACACACATTCAAAGTTTCTACAAACTTATACAATGTATATGAGTTCGTGTAGGTTTTTGTGAGTTACGTTGTTTTTCTTTGTTTTGTTAACTTGTAATCCAGTGATGTGCCCTCGACGATTCGTCAGTGGATAGACGACTCGGCTGGAACTACAATTAAAACAAGAAGGTCAGAGACACACAACGTTAGGGTTGATGGTAGTCGAGAGGAACCTCATCGTTCAACAGTGACATTTGACGTTACACACTTTAAAATGTTACACTCTTAATAACATTCGTTTTCATTTGCCTATCTTTCATGTGTTTACATTTTAGTCGGACTAGCCTATTACATAGTTTTTTTTGTTGCTTCCACTAGGAAGACTATCCGTTTCTTACTGCGAAA
>OY744542.1:60633019-60655519 GCA_963556195.1 Sepiola atlantica
ATATAATACAAATAGAAAGGTAGAGGGGTGAAAGAGAGATATATGAAGGCAAGGAGAAGAAAATGTAGACTCACAGAGCTATGAGCTCAGCTAAGAGGGAAGTAAAAACAACAAAACAAACAAATGTATTCGTCGTGTAATTGTGTTAAAGTATTTCAACCCTATGCACTTGCGTTACAGCTACTTCAGTGTCATTTTAAACTTCGAAGTAAAGACAGTAGGTTCGATTCTCAGAAGGCCGTATACATTCTTTCTCCTGATTTCAAGATTTGCATTTTACATGAACTGGCTACTCGTCAATCAGCTCGGCCTTTTGGCTAAGATCAAAGTGTAGTATCTGTTCCGATGTATACTGCACTCCATAGACTGGTGTTGTCTTGTCCTTGATTTACGCTGGTCTATGGGGCTGTCCTGTGCAGTTCTAGGAGGTCCACCCTCCCAGGCTTCGCCCCCCCCCCTCTTTGGGGGAGGAGTAAGTTTATTGCTTACTGCCTGAGGCGCCCCTACCGGGGAATGCCGACGGGGCTGCCCTGGCAATTTTTAAACCCCACTTTCCCGACCCGAGCTTGGGTCACATCTTACTTGTGGGAGTAAGATAAAAAACTGGCCTTGTGCCTAACTCCTGGAGAGGAGTAAATCAATACTCGTCAATCAGCTAAATCGCATCCATTCACTGTGAAGGTTCCCAGATGTCGGAGACCCTTCTACTCCAATAGCTTTTTTTCTTCGTGCTGCTGGCCTCTGGAACTTCCTCTCTGCTCCTTGTTTCCCCGACTTTACCGTCATGCTGAGGTTTAAAACTAATCTAAACAGTCATCTCGCTACACTGCTACCAACTTGGGGTGTCACCCAAAACCCACACCCAAATTCTCAGTAACCATTTACGTCTACAGTGGCCGCCTGTCTTGTTTGGGATGAAATATGGAAAAAAGAAGAAGAAAAAAACATCAGCATGTAAAGCGATGTATTTGCTTTTATGACTTTTTTCTTTGTAAATTACGGAATTTAGCAACCAACATAGATGATAAGAATCAAGTCTCAGGATGCCGTTAGAAACATCACGTTTCTGAGTGATTAGATACATATTAAACCATTATATAC
Source organism: Sepiola atlantica (assembly GCA_963556195.1). Lineage (NCBI taxonomy): Eukaryota > Metazoa > Mollusca > Cephalopoda > Sepiida > Sepiolidae > Sepiola > Sepiola atlantica. Next base: position 60,634,121 of record OY744542.1, read on the forward strand.
TATCTAAGTACATCTTTTCTTTTCTTTCCAACGTATCTAAATTCTTGGTACAACAAATATAGTTGTGTATTTATGTAATCTTAATTGGCGTGGCATATATCTCACCAGCTAAAACTCGTAATGTGCGCTTCAGTCGGCCACAACTCAACTCTGAAACGCGTATTACTAGATAAGAGAAAAAACAGCCAAACTAAATTATATAGCAATTTGTTTTTTTTACTTTAAGCCATAAACGGAACACGCCAAAGAAAGAAATGTAAATATATTCTTGAAAAGTAACCAGAAGCTTTTAAAAGGCAATTACTTCGTGTTATTGGCGGGAAACCAGCGGGAAGACATCATATGAATATTTGTGGTAATATATTTTGATAGCAATGAAAACTGAAAGCGTTTAAAAATATTTTGTATGGACAAATGTATTTGTGAAGCTGAAATTTCCTACTGTTATTTTTAATGAAATGATTTTTACATAGGTATGATTTTTTTTAAATTTTAAAGCACACTTTATTTTTTAAATTTGTATATCTTTCTGGTTATATACGTGTAAATTAGAAACATTTTTTTATAGAAAAATAAAATGCTATGTAATTTTCTGCAAATATATTTTGAATTTCAGCGAAATTAAGAACTGAGTTAGTCAGAATTTCAGATTGATAACGTATTGAAAGTGACGATACGGCTTCGTCCGTATTACCGTTAGAATATCTCGCCAGCTAACATTCATCTTTTCTACTTCACAATTTACTATTGTATTAGTTTTATAACTGTATTATTCTACAATCTTCTGTCTTCCGTGATTCATACTAGTGTGTGATTCATTCTCCTAGTATATGTGTTGGTCATACCACATGACCATCTGTTGGTCATAACAACTGACCATTAACTACTATTAAAATCATTTACAACAGTTTTAATCGACGTTGTTTCGGTCGAACCCTTTCCGTATCGCTTGAAGTTAAAGGTCACTGTATGGTAAGATAGAAGACGATGTATATTATTTCATATGTGTAGTAGAAAAACAAAGTAATTAAGACCACATATTGATGGGTTACTGGAAAAGCTTCGGAAAAGTCTCATAATAATATATGCGATAATATATTTTGATAGAAATTATAACTAAAAAAAACCGTAAAAATATTATCTTGGGAAGAATTTATTTCAACGGGTAAAACTTTTTACTGTTTTTTCTTTCATATATTAAACACTTATTACTAATAGAGATTTGGTAACTCTCTAGCTGAAGCTGGAACTATGCTATTTCAACGTTATTGGTTGGTCAAGTTTACTTTACTATTTCAGACTAATATATAATCTTTCAATGGCCAATTCAAAGAAATAGTATAGTAAATGTTATGTGATCATGATAGCATACTCCCAAGGATGACGTTCTCCTTTTTGGTGGCTGGTAACGTAGTATCTATTCAATTATAACTATACTACTCCAAAATATTACCTCTCCTTTATGAGCAGAGTCATATATTTTCGTTCATCAATATGCTATCCTCCCAGGCATTAGTTCCTTTTTTGGAGCAGTGTAAGGTATGTTCTTTTAGAGCAGTGTAAGGTATGTTCTTTTGGAGCAGTGTAAGGTATGCTCTTTTGAAGCAGTGTAAGGTATGTTCTTTTAGAGCAGTGTAAGGTATTTTCTTTTGGAGCAGTGTAAGATATGTCCTTTTGGAGCAGTGTAAGGTATGTTCTTTTGGAGCAGTGTAAGGTATGTTCTTTTGGAGCAGTGTAAGGTATGCTCTTTTGTAGCAGTGTAAGGTATGCTCTTTTGAAGCAGTGTAAGGTATGTTCTTTTAGAGCAGTGTAAGGTATTTTCTTTTGGAGCAGTGTAAGATATGTCCTTTTGGAGCAGTGTAAGGTATGTTCTTTTGGAGCAGTGTAAGGTATGTTCTTTTGGAGCAGTGTAAGGTATGTTTTTTGGAGCAGTGTAAGATATGTTCTTTTGGAGCAGTGTAAGGTATGTTCTTTTAAAGCAGTGTAAGGTATGTTCTTTTGGAGCAGAGTAAGGTATGTTCTTTTGGAGCAGTGTAAGGTATGTTCTTTTGGAGAAGTGTAAGGTATGTTCTTTGGGGGCAGTGTAAAGTATGTTCTTTTGGAGCAGTGCAAGGTATGTTCTTTTGGAGCAGTGTACGGTATGTTCTTTTGGAGCAGTGTACGGTATGGTATTTTGGAGCGGGGTAAGGTATGTTCTTTTGGAGCAGTGTAAGGTATGTTCTTTTAAGCAGTGTAAGGTATGTTCTTTTGGAGCAGTGTAAGGTATGTTCTTTTGGAGCAGTGTAAGATATGTGCTTTATGGAGCAGTGTAAGATATGTTCTTTTGGGGAAGAGTAAGGTATGTTATTTTGGAGCAGTGTAAGATATGTTCTTTTGTGAGCAGTCTGAGGTATGTTCTTTTGGAGCAGTGTAAGCTATGTTCTTTTGGAGCAGTGTAAGGTATGTTCTTTTGGAGCAGTGTAAGGTATGTTGTTCTGATACATTTCAGCTCACTAGCATTACGAACCACTTGATTTCAATTTTGACTTCAGTCTTTGATGTTTCAAAATATTTGAGAGGAGGATTGATATGTTGTATTATTTGTAGTTATCCGAATTATTCGTTTTTATATTCACAACGTGTCTGCCGATAACTATATTCAGTTAAATCTTGTACAACTTGTCAATATTTACTTCGAACTCTGAAACATCTACGGAATTTAAAACTGAACTATTTGTTTAATCAACGGGATAAAGTGTGCACGTTCAGGTAGATATTTTAAGTAAGTATTAATATCCTTTACAGTAAGACATATAGTAAACAGACTGTCAGTTGTAACTAATTGTTCTACAACGACTTTATTCGATGCGCCACGCGGTCTTGTGGATGAAAAATGAAGTCTTCAGTTCGTAATACTATCCAAATGGCTGAATTCGATATAATAATCTCAAAGTAAGAAACTATGTAAGTTAAGAAGGTAACAGGTTATACTGGCTGAATATTGATGAAGAAAAATGAGATGTTATATATTTTGCTCAAACCATTTGATCTCATTCCTTGGTTGAATAATGGCGGTGATAGTTCAGCGTTGAGTTATCTGCTTCTACAAACTAGGGTTTGTGAGTTCGGGAACGGAGACGCTGATTCCGCCAAACAAGGTGCTTTGGCTCACAGGGGAGATCGCTAGCTTTCTTTTGTATATTGAACTAGCAAGACATGTGCACGGGAGTTGCCCGGAAAAATCGAAGAACGAAAGCAACTCCTGTTTCTTTTTTTTTAAATCTCAATATAAGTTTTTTCTATGTTTACCGAACGATAGCATGTAATTGTAGGGGTCTGTAAGCATTACATTTATAAATAATATTCAAACGTGTGTATTATGTTATAACTGCGGTAGAACATCTTCGTAAGCAACGTACTTACGGAAAAGCGAACACAGTTGGTGTGTGTGGTAGAAATGAAGTGTGTATGTACACAACTCATAGAATGAATTGATATATTTGATGAATACGAATAAATGCACGTCATTAATTAACCATGTGACTACTTGTAATTACAGAATTAAAACACGAATAAAACACGGAAAGAATGAGTGCACAGTTTTAATAAAGAAACTATTGAAAGACAATTTATATTCTTAGAAACAGTTAATATAAATTATACTAAAACATATGATACTTCCTCACGAATGAAATCCACCCTACTTCGAAAGAAGGTGATAATGCCTAGTATGCGGCGATCGGTTCTCTTAGCAGATATGTTATACTTTAACAATAGTGTTGATTTTTTAAAACTTCTATGACAAACTCCAAAGCTGTGTAACCATAGAGAAAAATATAATGAGAAGGAAATGATATGTGTGTAGTGAGCATTGAGATTTAATTTGGTATGGTCGACTTCGTCAACACTTCCTCACGGATGAAACAAACAATGCGTAGTTATTCCTGGAAATAAGGTCCGCTGTTATAATTCAAAGTTGAGGTGAATTCCAAATAACAGAAGCGCACTGTGTTTCTTTGTATCTTAACGGTAATCTTAGTCCGAATGGCAATACTAAGACAAAAACTAAATAAATAGATAGAAAGAGAGAGTGTGTTGTCGGCTCAGCGGAGCTGGTAAATGTTAATTTATGCGTATATTACTGTTAAAAGTTACCTTTGTCCAAAAGTAGCTTATCTTCCATGTTAGCAAACATTTTTCGAATGAAAGCTTGGCAAACGATTTTACGTGTCAATCTGTTCTTCCAAATAATCAACTGCAACAATTATTGTAATTATCGAATCTAGTCTAACCTTTATTACGCAAGCGTCGTCGAGTATTTATTTACTCCTCTCCAGGAGTTAGGCGCAAGGCCAGTGTTATCTTACTCCCACAAGTAAGATGTGACACAAGGTCGGGTCGGGAAAGTGGGGTTTGAAAAGCCAGCACCCGAGAGGTGAGCACTCTCGCCATTAAAAATTGCTTGGGCAGCCCGTCGGCATTCCCCGGTAGGGGCGCCTCAGGCAGTAAGCAATAAATACTCCTCCCCAAAGAGGGGAGGCGAAGCCTGGGAGGGTGGACCTCCTAGAACTGCACAGGACAGACCCATAGACCGGCGGCATAAATCAATCCCCGAAGACCAAGACAATACCAGTCTATGGGGTGCAGTATCCATCGGAACAGATACTACACTTTGATCTTAGCCAAAAGATGTCGTCAAGTAGAGTAAAACCAGTAGCAGGTATATAAAGCAATTCGAGAATGTATTCCGTTATTCCGACGCTGTTTTCTGGTTTGAGTGAAAATTGTACATTAGAACGCAATGTTTTAAACGGGAAAAGTAAAATCGTTAGTTAAATGTAACGTATTTTAGACTGAAGTCAAAAGTTGTTTTTTAAAAATAATTTATACTATGCGAAACTTTTTAATTAGAAGTTAATGAATACATTGCGAATGTTTAAGTTAAAAAATTGCAAGCGAAAATTAGTTCCCAATAATGTCATTGACTTCAAATTACATATGGTGTTCGAAAATGTGTAATTCTTCTATTCTGATAATGATAAATGCATGCTTTTGGAGAAAAAAGTGATATATCTGTAGGCATCTGAAAATGTTTACAGTAGGAACAGAAAATGTTAATTAGTTTAATATACTCGATGTGAGCCGGCAATATAATTCGAAAACTGTGATATTAAATCCCCTTGAATTAAATAAAGATTAAAAATAAGAGTAATAAAGCGACAATTCGGCACCTCTCCAATCTATTAATCTGGTATTCGATCAATCGAGAATTTGACAAAGAGCATTTAAAAACACCAATAAAAACGTCCCCAAAATCAAAAATGTGATTGTGGAGTGCTCCATAGTTTTGCCTTAAATGTAAATTAGCTTACATAGATCGAAATACGAACTATCGACGATGTTTCGAACAAATGTGTTTTATAAAATCAGTGGCACTATTTGTAGATGATAACGTAATAAGTAACATTTCTCAGACTTCCTTTATAGGTGGCACCTTTAGGAGAGGATGTCGATCTTGACAATATGTAAAATGTATTAAAAGCGGACAAAACAAACGTATATTCTCTGAGAACCCGAATCAAGAATTTTTTCTAAATCGATGCAGAAGCTGATTTCCATATGACAATCTTAAGTAGAAATAAAATTGAGTTACTCACTGCACTTAGCATATAATATATTACGCATAATGTAACGGCCGTAGTCGTGTCGGTTTACTCAACGGTCACCTGTCTAGTAAACAGGTAATACGAGCAAGCGTTAAAAAGCCAGACTAATTTAAATCGTGAAATTTATATTTTATTCCATGCAATAAAAAAAGAACTCGTAAAAAAACGTAAATGGAAATGTGTTCCATATATTCCCGGAAAATATCAAGAACTTTTAAAAAGCCAATTACTACGTTTTATTGGCGGAAAAGCAGCAGGAAGTATTGGATAAAATGGTTGCGCTAATATATTTTGATAACAATGAAACATGAAAAGTTTAAATATATTCTGAATGGACAAATCTATTCTTACAGTTGAAATTTGATAGTTCTTTTTGATAAAATGTGTATTACATGCGTATGATTTTGTATTGACTTTAAAGTAGATCAATGTGCAAGTATTTATATATGTATATATATATACATATATATATATAGATGTATGTATATATATATATGTATATATATATATATATATATATATATATATATATATATATATATATATATATATATGTTTATATGTTGTTTAATACATGTATTCATAAGCAACATATCTTCCTTAAGAGAATATATTTAATGGAAAAATAAAAGTGAATGCAATTCTATATAAATATTTTTAGAATTTTTTGTGAAGTTGTCCAACAGTAAATAATAAATAAAAGAAGTCACGTCGAGGGTTGGTTTAACAAATGTATTAACAAAGTAAGAAAGTGACTAGCACTTGGCTAGACAGTTACAAGACTGTGCTTTGTCTTCTCTGTGTCTTTGGTGACTCGCACTATTTTCAGTGACAACCGGTGTAGTTTCCCCTGTGTAAGAACGGCCGGTGTAACATAATTAAAAACAAAAAAAATACAATGAACAGAGTTCAGACGAATATCGAATCATGGACGGCCACATCTTAACTTCTTTGTATCTATTTTGTGTTTAGGTTTCTATTGACGAAATTTAACTGTGTATGCAGCAAAATAAGGTAGATGTAGATGATCTCTTGTCTTTTGCTGAAATACCTTTTTCATAGGAGAGACTTTGTTAGTCTTTCTTTCCTCTATCCATAATTTGCAGGATCCAAACTTGCCAAACATTCACAGCAAGTACCGGTCTGCATAACGTCATTGCAAACACTTTCTAACCCCCATTTGTACACAGAAAACCAACCAGAACCGTAACGCTCGAATTTTCTTTCCGAAAAATTACAATATGTGGAATACTATACTACGTTACTGCTTTCCTACTGACTAAAACACGTACTTGTGATCGAATCTTGCATTCTTCAGCCATTATTTCCACTCGTCTCCTATTATTGTTCATCGACCACTTGCCAATGTAATCTGTTACAATGGCGTGGCCTTTGGACGTTCATATGTGATGAATCATTAGTATAAAAAGTGGCTGTATCCATAGAACATGTATTCAGATAGTTCTCTAGTACATTTAGAGATGAGCATCGGATACACTTCTCTCCTTCAACACCTCTCTTCGCCTGTATGTCTGACCGCCGGTCTCTCTATCTGCATGTCTGTCTGTCTCACTCTCTTTATATATATATATATATATATATATATATATATATATATATATATAGATAGATATTTGTCTCTCTATATATATACATATATAAATATATTTTCTATATAAAGTAATTACGAGGTTTCCTCTGTACGTTTGTCAAGAATAGGAAAATAACCACATGCATCATAGGCTACTAAACTAACCACTATATTACGCTTATTCACTCGAGCGTGTTATATAATTTCTTTGATTGTTTCCATCGAACTCTAAAACCTAATTTTGGCCCACCATCATAGACTCTCCCCACAAGATACTCCATAGAGGTGGTAGCAAAAAGGTTTATCTCTTAAGTTTTACTACTAACAATCTCCCCATCTACACCGGGAACTAATAAACAACGGATTTCTTTTTCCAGAACGTAACCCTTATTCTTTTCTAATCATTTGGCATTAATGTATTACATAATACAATGGATCACTCACAAACGCTGATTTCGCGAATATCGGATCACGTTATTTATAACTATTACGTTATACTTATTCTCAATCCGGTTTCTACGGAATACATTTAACTAACATAATCACTTACAGTTTTTTGTGATTCAAAATGGCGGCTTCCATCTCTTTATCGATTCCACTTTAGACCTTTCCCTTATAAGTTTTCTTTCGCTTTACTATAATATTTTTTTTACTTAAACAAGACAATTTTTACTTAAACAAGACAATTTCTAACATAACACATTAAGGCTTACAAATCTTTTTCCAAATACTTACTGAATAAAAGCGAACTGCAGTGTCTATTCTTGTAAAATTGAATTGTTGATACCAATTCCATGGAAGCACGTAATAAGTTTCCCTACGAAGCCTACGCTACTTTAACTAACAGACAACACAAGATCATTATTTCAATTTAGGGTATCCACACAAAACTTTACATTTGTGGTTTCCTTTTAACGTTAGGTATTCGTCTTTTTTATTTATGGGGTGTATTTTACGTAAGACCTTTTCTGTTCTTCTTTACATTTCCCTATTATAGGATTATATTATCTCTCACTATACCTACGTTCTCTCTATATATACACATATCTATCACTCTACATAATCTCTCTCTCTCTCTCTCTCTGTCTCTCTCTATCTCTCTCTATATATATGTATATATACGTTTATATTGAGAGTTTACCAAGACATTTCATTCAAGAAAGGATTCATCACAACAACAAGTGTTTTTTCTTTATTTTGTATTGATTTTATTAAAGTCATTGTTCCCTACACGTGTTTCGCTACAGAGCAAAATACTTGCTTTGCAGTTCATAAGGGGAGATATAAAACCTAAAATATGGACATCAATAACTGGCAATGCCCCACCGGGAATTGACATAATTGAAGTCACTTAGGAAGAAAACGTTAAAAAACTGCGGAATTGTTGTTATTTAGACCGGCCTGTTTTTTTTGCTTCCGCGAGTAAATCAGATTAATCGTTTTTTCTCAGCTTTCTATATTGCTTGATGTCTCTCAATGGAAGTTGATGCTGGATCCTCTAGCGGACTAATTGCATGTTACATATACCAATCTGAAGCCCTGGACATTATTTAAGGATTGCGTTGTGGACGGTTTTTTCTGGGGAAGGGTTCTTTTGTTTAGGTTGACCAATTAGTATGTATACCGCCAAATATGTTGGGATTCACCATTTTTCCCCTGTTTTGGGGGTTGTATCGAGCTTAATTCTTGTGGGGGGCGCATCACAGCCACCACATATTACCAAGTGTTTAAGCTGTTTTTTAACTGTTTCCTCTTTAGTGACTTCAATGACGACTATCCGTCGTGGGGCATTGTCAGTTATTTATGTCCATATTTTAGGTTTTATATATTTCTTGATGAACTGCCAAGCAAGTACTTTTCTCTGATAGCGAAACACGTGTAGGAAACAATGACTTTAGAAAATGAATACATAATACAGAAAAACTATTTTTTATTGTGGTGAACAATTTCTTGAATGGAATGTCTTGGTAAACTCTCAAAATATACATATAAATGCTCTGTACTCTATAATCAGGTCTCATCGTCACTGTTTTATTGGCCTTGTTCCGGACGTTATAGAATATACTCTATTGTCACTGAAACACACATCTATCTGGCAAGTACTGTTAACATTGCAAAGTCATCCTTTCGGAAGTGACGCCATTTTGAGAGGATTATTTTTCACATTATCATTATTCATTTTCATTACGTTGTTAAGACAAGGTGTTTTGTTGTAAATTAAATTTATGCAAAGCATATCTCAGCCATTACTAAATGGGTGACTGTTTTGGAAAACATTTTTTTTCTTTTCGTAACTAAAAATATTTCTATGTATGGGGGAGGGTAAAAAACAATTTTTGGGGTTGGGCAAACATTTTTTTTGTCTTTTTTTTTAACTAAAATATTTCTATTCATGGGTAAGGGTAAAAAAAAATTAGGAGTGGGGTCAAAATTTTTTTCTTTACTTTAAACTAAAACTATTCTTGGTAGGAAACAAAGAAAATCAATGTCTAACCACCCAAGAAATATGACGTGGGCACCATCGGTTTACGGGTGAGCGTTCATTTCTGACGCGGTAGCCTAGCAAAATATGTGACGACCTGGGGGAGCATATATTTGCTAGAATATATAATATATAATATAATATATATATATATATATATATAATATATATATATATATATATATATATATATATATATATTCTAATAGGAGGATATGTCGTTGTGAATAGAATAACACCAAAAAAGATGTTAAAAGTGGTTGACATATACAGATACATGACAGAATAAAGATACTTCCTTGATATTATTAACAGCAAATGATTGTTTTATGCACAATTTAACTTTGCCCTTCAAGAGAATCTTTTTGAACTTTAGAACCTTCTAGTTGAACTTGCGAATCTATGTTAGACTGGACCCATTATTTAATCTATAGTACCTGGTATAGAAATGAATACAATATGAGCAACAAAAAATTAGAAATAGTAGATTAAACCATCAATAAGAAACTTGCAATATGAGTAACGGTAATAAAATAATATACATATAATACTTCTATCGTAATAAGTAGTAATACTACAGATCTAGACAAGATTAGGTTTCAAAATTCAAACTAGAATTGTTCACATGTTTCCATGACGTAATTGTTAACAGCATTGACTAACAATCAGTCCTAACTGACAGTCTTCTGGAGGTTGGATTGGATTGGTTGGTTTTACGGCATATCAACCTATGTGGTCATTTAATGCCGGAGTTTTTTTTGTTTTTTTTACAAGCTTATTTTGGTTTGGTTTGGTTGTTTTGTTTTACGGCATATCAACCCTTTTCGGGTTATTTAATGTCGAATGCAGTCATTTTGGTGAAAGTTTTTATGCTTCAAGTTGTTTATATCTTCAAATATTTATTCATGGTGTTTAGTTTGGTTGTTTTGTTTTACGGCACATCAACCCTTTTCAGGTTATTTAATGCCGAATGCAGTCATTTTGGTGAAAGTGTTTATGCTTCAAGTTCTTTATATCTTCAAGTATTTATTGATGGTGTTTGGTTTGGTTGTTTTGTTCTACGGCATATCAATCCTTTTCGGGTTATTAAATGCCGAATGCAGTCATTTTGGTGAAAGTTTTTATGCTTCAAGTTGTTTATATCTTCAAATATTTATTCATGGTGTTTAGTTTGGTTGTCTTGTTTTACGGCACATCAACCCTTTTCAGGTTATTTAATGCTGAATGCAGTCATTTTGGTGAAAGTGTTTATGCTTCAAGTTCTTTATATGTTTAAATATTTATTGATAGTGTTCGGTTTGGTTGTTAAATCTGTTTCTATTTAACCCATAGTTAGGACCCTAACAGGTACTACCACTCCGGGTCAGGGTGGACCTGGGAGCAATGGTAATTAAGAGGAGGCTCCACATTCCCCAAAGTCCGTAAGCCGGATCTAACCATCGGATGTAGTTTAAGGTCATATCCAGGACCGGGAGTAGGGTAGGAAAAATAAAATAAAAAAGGGGAGGGATAAAGGGAGAGGGGCTGTTGTTTTTGTTTTTGGTTTTGTAGAACATAATTAAGTTTTACAAACAAAAAAAACAAAAAACATCAATGTAGGTGAATTTCGTCTCAGGGAGCCACAGGGAAGCCTGATCTGGTATCACCAGTCTGGAGGTTGAAGGTTCAATCCTTTATACAATAATATATATAGTAATATACTATAATAACTAAGTATAACATTTCTACTATATCATGGCTGACAGAATGAGAACAACCTACCCTCATAGATTAAATAAAGGGTTAGTTTTTAAATTACTTACAGTTCTCTCAAGTTCAACTAGAAAATTCCCAATTATGAACATGAAGAAGCTTAGAGATTACACCGGCTGAAACGTTGTCAATATAAAAACCTCTTGGATGTTTTAGAATAGTCGTCCGAATAATCAGGATTATTAATCTTGATGATACCGTCAGAGACTCCTCATCGAGTTTCGGCGCGATTATATCAATTACGTCACCTTCTTAATTAATAATAACAATCACTCAGCTAAATGGATTCTCGAAATTTACAGCGATTTGGCACTTATTACGTCTACATCTAGATGAACCTATAAAACCTGTCCGCTGAAACTGAGAATTAGTATGCTTATTTGGGATGTGTCATACTTAAAATGCTATATAGGTAGTGTGGCGGTGGCTAAGTGGTTAATGCTGCAGACGAGGTTAGAATACAGTTCGCCCGATAGAAACACTTATATCAAGACCCACACCTGACCGTGTGTCTTACCCCCTGGAGAGGAGGTAAATAACATACTAAAATGACGATATATGAAATATATGTTGATATCTGAAACAAACAAAAATGTAATTAGTATGAAAGGTGTCAATCTTGTAGTGCTGTTTTCTACATTCTGATTGTTGGACGTCGGCGAAAGAGGCGGACACATTTAATATGTATGGCATCATTTTCTAGGTGGTATATTTAAATTTTGTTTCGTACAAAATATACAGAGCAATCGTGTTGCTACACCGAGTTCGATAAGATAACTTAAGCTAAGCGATGTTCAGACTAGTCAGGATTAAATGGGTGACTATTTTGTCAAAAATTAGCGCTGTATGTGGGTTGACCGCCATAAAAAATGCTAAAACTAACTGTCTTTTAATTATATAATCTGAATGAAATACACATGCCAGTATGAACAACTTGTTAATTTAATATTGCATATAAAATGGATAGTTAAGATGAAAGCCAGATGTACCCGTCGCATTTGGAGAGAAAAAAAGATGGTGTATCTCCTGGTACCTGCTGTGAAATTCACCCTTCGTAGGAAGTTTTATAAGAAATATTAAATTAACTAGCTGCTCTAGTCCGATGTATATCCTGGTCAGCGTATGTCTTTGTAGTTTTTTTAACGGATGCGTCGTTTTCCTCCTACACACACCGCTTGTTATTCCAAAAATGGTTCCCCTATATTGTACTTACCGGGTTCAACGTCACTTAACCTAAGAGATCTTATGAAACCAGTGTATCGACGTGATTATGTCGTACATGGCGTCGTGAGTATGTCATTATATATGTTCAGTATGAAGCATAAATTCAACCACATACGAGTATTGATTTACTCCTCCCCAGGAGTTAGGCACAAGGCAAGTCTTTATCTTACTCCACCAAGTAAGATGTAACCCAAGGTCGGGTCGCGAAAGTAGGGTTTAAAAATTGCCTGGGCAGCCCCGTCGGCGTTTCACGGTAGGGGCGCCTCAGGCAGTAAGCAATAAACTTACTCCTCCCCAAAGAGGGGAGGCGAAGCCTGGGAGGGTGGACCTCCTAGAACTGCACAGGACAGACCCATAGACCGGCGTAAATCAAGCCCCGAAGGTCAAGACAATACCGGTCTATGGGGTGCAGTATCCATCGGAACAGATACTACACTTTGATCTTAGCCAAAAGGCCAAGAAATGCATATTATTATTATTTATCTACCTCCCACAAGGTAAGATGTGACACAAGGTCGGGAAAGTGGGATTAGATAAGCCAGCGCTCGAGAGGTGAGCACTCTGCTTTAAAATTGCCTGGGCAGCCCCGTCGGCATTCCCCGGTAAGGGCGCTTCAGACAGTAAGCAATAAACTTACTCCTCCCCAAAGAGGGGAGGCGAAGCCTGGGATGGCACACCTCCTGGAACTGCACAGGACATACCCATAGACCGGCGTAAATAAAGCCCGAAAGCCAAGACAATACCAGTCTATGGGGTGCAGTATCCATCGGAACAGATACTACACTTTCATCTTAGCCAAAAGGCCAAGAAATGCATATGAGTAATGCAAATGAAAACTGGTTTAGTAACAAAACCATAATTAATTGCAATATTGTATTATTACTCATAATACGTGAGAAGTAGTGATTACGTAGAATCTAGTCTAGTATAGAAGGTTACAAATAAACTCATTAAAGTATCTGTGATATATAATGTCAGGAAATTGTTCCCTACTTTCATATCAAACATGGTCAACAGGCATCTACTAAATGAGCCAGCCATTTAATCGGGATCGTTCTAAGAATAGTTATGCTTTGAGCCTTTGACGCAGTTCCTATCTTCAACTTAGAATAACGAGCTTAACACCTATGCTCACACGGCTGTATATATATATATATATATATATATATATATATATATATATATATATATATATATATATATATATATATATTTAGATTTTTCACTTATAAAATAGATCTTTCAGTGAAGACCGGGGTTGTTCCAATAAAAAACAAGCTCGATGATACTCGATTACAGAGTACAGAGCATTTATATGTGATTTTATGAAGGCTTACCAAAGCATTCCTTTCAAGACACCAATGATCACCATTAAAGATATATTTTCTTACAAATACTATTTATTCAAATTAAATGTTTTTTCCTACACGTGTTTCACTACCAAGCAGTTACTTGCTTGGCAGATCATCAGGGAAATTAAATGTCTGGAATACTGGTTTCAACTGCCGACAAAACACAATGTGGCGTTGTAATAGTTGAGGTCACTTAAGAAGAGAAGAGGAAAAAAATAAAAATAAAAATAAAAGTGAAACTTAAAAAGCAAGGAAGAACAACGATAAAAAAAGAAAGTCCTAGAAAAGTCTTAGAAAAGTAGCTTGTGCATTATTTCTTCCACCAAGCCAACAAGCAAATAATCGGTCCCAAATACATTCAGTAAAACCACAAAACCGGAACAATGTGCGATAATACACTTTCACGTCGGCCGGTACAATGATGAATAAATCCCCCCCCCCACAAGAAAACAAAAGAACTAAATCATTCAAGATACCGCTCACAAGTTACCATTCCAATCCCATGATAGTATGGGAATTCTAAATCCAACTTCTCACAAAGAAAAGTCAACACAAATGTTCGTCCGAGTTCAAAGAGTCTTATTTCAATTGTTGATTTATTACCCTTCGAAATAAACACACGACGAGTTGAATGTCAATCCCGCAGAAAACTCCCTTCCATCAAGAAAAAATCTTAATATAGAAACTATTTATTCAAAATACTGTTTCTAAAAATATATTATTAAACCTATTCCTTATAGAAATTAATTATCTAGTGTCTGGGACGTCATTTTACATTTTGGGAAAATATCCTTCATTTAATTAACTGCCGAATTATTATCGTTTTGTACAAATTCTGCGGGATGGGCTTTTTTCGCTTCGTTAAACAACAAAACGATATTTTCCCAAAATGTAAAATGACGTCCCAGACACTAGATAATTAATATATATATATATATAGATATATATATATATATAGATATATATATATATATATATATATATATATATATATATATATATATATATATATATATATATATATATATATATATATATATATATATATATATATATTGATATATATATATATTGATATATATATATATTGATATATATATATATTTATATATATATATATTGATATATATATATATATATATTGATATATATATATTTATATATATATATATCTATATATATATATATATATATATATATATATATATATATATATATATATATATATATATATATATATATATGGCAAATGAAAACGGAAAACCAAGAGATATTTTTTTTATATATTCATCAACGACTTCTCTCAGCCCAGACTTTGGTCTAGCCCTCTTAGTAGCCACGGCTACTACTTTTTTCTAATCAACCCATCATGTCAACCCAATATTTCGATATACTTACATGAAATTTTTCTTAAAATTATCATCCTGAGAAAGTCTTACAAATAAAGACGAA
This sequence comes from Sepiola atlantica, assembly GCA_963556195.1. Lineage (NCBI taxonomy): Eukaryota > Metazoa > Mollusca > Cephalopoda > Sepiida > Sepiolidae > Sepiola > Sepiola atlantica. The sequence goes on from OY744542.1 coordinate 60,649,619, forward strand.
GCGTTGATAAATATATAAATAATATCTTTTGATTTTTCCTTTTTCATTTCCATTATGTCGGATTACTTTCAACCATTCCTTTCTCACATATATATATATATATATATATATATATATATATATATATATATATATATATATATATATATATATATAACCTTACTACACCAAAAGAATCAGACAAAAAAGCACAACAAATAATACACTCTTCCCTTGTACTATAAAAACCAAATTGACAAAACGCCATAATCAACATAATAAAGCGACACACTAAACCCACCGGCCAACAACAAAAAGTAAAACTAATAATTTACTACACTAAATTCAAAACTTCTAACTCAATAATCAAAAATAATAACACTACTAACTCCCCCATAAAACAAACGTATAATATTTGTTTCAATGCCCATTCGAGAAATGTTTCCCCAAGACCCAAACAGACAAACACAGTACTTATATTGGCCATACAACTACAACCCTCTCCCGATGCCTTACGCATCATTTAAATGACACTAGTGTCATCCATCGACACATTACCACACACAAAAATCATAAAATAAACCGAACTAAGAAACATATTAAGAACTAATACTAAGATCATACATAAAAACAACTGCACCAACAGACTAAAAATCTTCGAAGCCCTACACATAAAAAATTACGACTCACAATTAATAAAATAGCATTCACCACCGGTACTAACGTCTTATCAGTCTTCAGCAATTCCTACACAATAATAATAATAATAATAATAATAATAATAATAATAATAATAATAATAATAATAATAATAATAATAATAATAATAATAATAATAATAAATGAAAAATAAAATAAATAAATAAAGCAATAAGTAAATAAAAGGATAAATATATATATATATATATATATATACATGTATATGTATATATGTATATACACATATGCAAATAATTAGATATACAAAAAATAAAACCATCAATACGGCTCTTTACAAACAATAACAGACAACCTCCTGAAGACGGTCGCGAGAACGAAAGCGCAAGAGAAATGGCCCAAGATACAACATTAGGCGCCTTGATCTACCAACTGATACCGGAAACCCGACGAATCGCTCGCCGAGTCGAGAAATTGACCAGAAATATCATAAAGAAAGAGAACTCCATGGTCTTCAACGACACCTGTCTAATAAACGACTTGCTGCCGAAATATATATATATATATATATATATATATATATATATATATATATATATATATATATATATATATATATATATATATATATATATATACGGTTTACAGTCTCTGGTAGGTAAAATAACGAGCCCTACAGTGTACAATAATCTTTATGTCACTCATATCATGTATTCGAAACTAAACAGAGGCTAAGGCGCTGTCACTTTTGACAAAATATCAGTAATCACGGAAGCGTAGAGGTAAGATCGCAGGTTGATGAACTCAGTTTCAACTTAAATAGTCGAGCAACGTCTATTCACACAGAAATACAGCGGGACAAATATATGTATAGCTCATAAGATGACATATATATATAATATATATAATTCCTATATAATTTTATTTCTAGCTACCATATCGTAGAATGGTTCGTAGGTGTAGTGTTTAGATAGTATTTTATTATTAGTATTATTATTATTATTATTATTATTATTATTATTATTATTATTATTATTATTATTATTATTACTAGTATTACTATTGTTATAAAGAATTTTATTTGATATGCAAATTACCATATCACACGGTAGTCTTACGGGTAGTATATTATTATTATTATTATTATTATTATTATTATTATTATTATTATTATTATTATTTATGTATATATAAGTAACATTTTAAGCTGAATTATTTCGACACTTGATTATTGGGGAAATGGTAGTTTTATCTGTACCATTGGAGAGCCATGCATATTATAACTGTCCTGTTTTTAAATCTCCGAAACAGTTACATGGTAAACAGCTGAAGATCTCCGTGTTTATATTAGATGCTTACGTTAAGGTCTCCTGCTTTTGTTCCACTGTTAGATACTTAATCCCCCTTTTTATGTTATTTACTTACTATTATATATTATTTATTTATGAATTTTCCAACAAATGTTAAGTCTACACTATTTTGGATTTAGTTAGTTTCTCTGGGAATTTAAACTGCATTTTCCTTTTTTTTGTTGTTGTCTTTTTGTTTAAAATAACTCAAAGCTTCTTTAGACTATATATATATATATATATATATATATATATATATATATATATATATATATATATATAAAGTGAGAGAAAGAGAAGGATATAATGAAAAAGAGAGGTGAAGAGAGCTGTACAATAATAAAAAAACAAAAATGGAAATAACCTTTGGATAGAACTTTAATCCGTTCCGAAGGAAATGTAAGCAGTATAACCCGAGCAAAATCAATGAAGCAATCAATTTAATGACATCTTATCATAATTGATTCTCTACAAATATAGTGTATCAAATCTAGGTCTCACAGTTATATACATTCAAAATGAAAGCTGCACACATAGAATGATAAACCAAAACTTCTACCCTTCTCAATGGTAGATTTACTATGAACACCACCGGATCATACGCGAAGCAATGACTTCCAATTTAATGATTGAAAGTAACATGACAACGTATGTTAAAATGTATATATGTGTGTGTGTATCTAGGTAGCATCTGCTCTTGCAGGCAAATATTGTTGAATATAACAGACTACTCGTGTCTAGATATCCTTTGGTAGATCCTTTCAATAGTCCGAATTAGGATCTTAGTTTCGGAGTGGAATTGGCTGATTAATTTACTATAATTTGCATTTGTTTCCCAAGTACTTTCCAGCCCATCTGTGTCCATCTGAGGGGGAAATGAGGTTAATCAGGTCTAGACCATGTGTAGTAGTTATAGAAGGTTTTTGGCGGGGAGTATGTACTAAGTACGAAACTATATTGGATCTATAAACATTCAACAATATATATATATATATATATATATATATATATATATATATTGTTTAATATAAGAGGCAACTTATGTCTTGATAACCTTTGGTAGATCCTTTCAATAGTCCGAACCAGGATCTTAGTTTCGGAGAGGAATTGACTGATGAATTTGCTATAGTTTCGATTTGTGTCCCAAGTACTTTCAGACCCATCCGAGTCTAGTTTCAGGAGAATGAGGATAATCATTTGTTAGTATTATAGAAGGTTTTGGTGGCAATTATGTAATAAGTACGAACCTATAGTTAGAATTATAGACATTCTAGTATATTATTACTGAGATTATAGTTAACTCTGGTAAAGGATATTCAGACATAAGTTGTCTCTTATAGTATACTAGCCCGCAAGAGAAAATGCAACCTTGATATATATATATATATATATATATATATATATATATATATATATATATATATATATATATATATATATATATATATGATGTTTTAATATATATTAACTAATAACATTAAATAAAATTTAACAAAATTAAATAATACTAAAAAAGATTAATTAATTATTTTATATCAAATTATATAAAAACAACACAAAAAAATACGAAAATAAAACAACAACACGCATAAACAAATGAAAACAAAAAATAAAAATATATCATCTTAACTAATAGTTAATTAATAACCACAGAATACCAATTATTTACCTAATGTTACACACATATTTTTGAACGCTACATTTATATATATAACGTTATTTTAAAATGTATTAATTTCTATTCCCTGCGAGACTGGTTTGCTCCAACACTATGCTCTGGCATCCATTTTGGTGAATTCTCTATACAGACGGACTTTTCCATTGATGTTTATTATTTTTGAAAAGAGGAAGATTTTCCTGAAATATTAAATAAATGATTTTTAATAATCATCCCGACAATACACAAACAGCCGACACCAGACTTACTGTTATATGAGGTTTAAAATAAAATAAATAGTAATTCCCTCCACTTCGATTCATTATTTTTGTTCCTTTCAGCTTACAACCTACCCGGCACTGTGCATTGTCTTCAGCCTTCTTAACATACTACCAATATATATATATATATATATATATATATATATATATATATATATATATATATATATATATATATATATATATATGGCTTCTTGGAATTTAACTTTGATTCCTCTCTCACAACCTTTCGGGCCTTTTAACGACCTACCTATCTACATCTCATTCTCTCCGCTGGACTTTTCGACACCGGACTTTTTAGCAATCGGACATTTGCTTGCATCTGGGCAGAATTTTGCCCTGTGTTTCTTCCCCCTACAACTTTTATTTTATTTTTTCAAATTTTAAATCTTGGCCTTTTCCAACTTATCTATCCCAGCGACTTCCTCTGATGATAAGATTTTGATCTTTGAAAAGCCTGGCTTAAGGAAAATTTAACTTGAATAAATTGCCTTTTTTGCGGAATATACCTTGCTCTGAGCAATTGAATTGAATTATGATTTGACTTTTGCTTCTCTAATTCCTTTCCATTCATTATATATATATATATATATATATATATATATTTGTGTGTATATATAGTATTTCGCTGATTGTTCGTAATTCGAGCATATCTCTGAAATTCCGCATAAAACACGAAATATTGCTCGACGCTTCGAAAACTTTTTTTAAAAAAGTTATACAAACGCGAAAATTCCGTGTTCTTCAACAAAGCCTGTTTTTGGTAATAACTTGCTACCGAAATATTCATATATATATATATATATACGTATTCATACTAATATGAGAGGCTTCTCTTTGTTTCAGTGTCTGTTGGATGTGCTTGACATTCGTCATACACCTAGTAGCTTTATCTGTATTTCCCACATGTGAACGATGTCACTGTTATCTCCTTCTCCGTTGCTAGAATTTCTCTGGGGATGAAGTGATAACGCTAAATGAGGTGGAATATTTAGAATATCAAGCTATTAATATAACCAACAACTCCTGACCGATCTTGTTGCATTTTACGTCGATATAATAGTTTATTACACCAGGGAAGACTTCAATTCTGTGTGGAGTTCGATTTCCAACTGCATTCATACTTAAGTGTTTCATGATTATTCCCATACTTTTGTAAGATAAACATATATTTATCTATATACATATTAATTAAGATATATGTATATTTTAAGATATGTCAACATAAGGTATTTACTGTTTAATTATAAACCGATCATTGTGAATTCTCGAACAGTTCTTAGAAATTTGAGGCATATTAAATTTATTTTTCTCCACAGTGGGGGAAGAATAGTGTAAGCCCTTCGTGAATATTTAGATACCTCGTAGATTTTGTGAATTATAAAAATAGATATTTCACATCAATTTATTAATATTACATGTTAGTTTATTTGAAGTATATTAAGTTATTTTGTGATCACGATTTATTTAGAAAATTCAAATATTTCAGATTTGCATTAAATTTCATCCGTACTCATAAGCCACCAATTGAGCAAGATTAACTATATTTGAATTTCTCTTCAAAACCTCTCAAGCCTACGCGTTAAGTTTAAAACATTTTCCAGATTCAAGATTATGTGATTGATTTTAATAAAAAAATTGAATAGTCATGAAGTTTAGTAGCATTGTTTCTTATTTTTAATTTTTCTAAGGGGACATAAAAGTGGTGAAAAGCTGTTCTAATTAGGTAATTAATGTTACTCATTTTGGGACAAATATTCTTCCAAATATATGTAATGCTATACAGTGAAACGTCAACTAGACATTGATACCGTTGGTTTCAGGAAATATAATCTGGAATTTTGTTTCTGGGGTTTCGAATGTGAATTGTAGAATATAAGTGGCCTTGACAAAAGCCGCTTTACCTTGTCTTTGCTGAAGTTATTTATAATTTTTTACCTACTCGAACTTGACACTTGAATTTCTAAATAAAAAATGG
>OY744542.1:60660519-60665519 GCA_963556195.1 Sepiola atlantica
GAACGCACAGAACGTATAGAGCATATATAATATGTGGAACGTATAGAGCATGTAGAACATGCAGAACGTATAGAGTATATAGAACATAGTAAGCATATGAAAGATATAAGACGTATTATGCATATAAATATGTATAACTTATAGAGCATATTACACATATTAAACATATAGAACGCATAAAGTAAGTGGGGCATATATAGGCATATAGAACATATAACCCATATAGAACATAAAGTGCATATTAAACATATAGAACGTATCGAGCATACATAACATATAAAACATATAGGACGTATAGAGCATATAGGACATATAAAGCATGAACACATATAAGCCATATAGAGCATAGAGCATGTATTTATAGAACGTATAGAGCATATAAGGCATATAGAACATACAACCATATAAAACATAAAGTGCATATAAAACATATAGAACGTATAGCGCATACATAACATATAAAACATATAGGACGTATAGAGCATAGAGGACATATACAGCATGAAAACATATAAGCCATATAGAGCATAGAGCATATATTTATAGAACGTATAGAGCATATAGGGCATATAGAACATATCACCCATATAGAACATGAAGTGCATATAAAACATATAGAGCGTATAGAGCATAGTGGACATATAAATCATGAACACATATAAGCCATATAGAGCATAGAGCATGTATTTATAGAACGTATAGAGCATATAAGGCATATTGAACATATAACCCATATAGAACATAAAGTGCATATAAAACATATAGGACGTATAGAGCATAAAGGACATATAAAGCATGAACACATATAAGCCATATAGAGCATAGAGCATATATTTATAGAACGTATAGAGCATATAGGACATATAGAACATATAACCCATATAGAACATGAAGTTCATATATAACTGTTGTGGGTGAACCTACCTACCCTTTAGTAATAACTCCGAAAACGTAAATTAACTTGAGATTCCGGGGGAATGGGTTTCGGAAAGGGGGGGGGTGTTGTGGGTGAATCTACTTACCCTTTGGTAATAACTAAATGGTAGCAACCTGCTACCATAAATACCGGCTTTTGCCGGGAGAACATTTGTAGTACATTTAGGCACTAGCACTGCCAACGCTGACGTGTATAATTTCTCTCTTCAATACAATTCATTATTAACCTGTTGTTCTTTTTATTTCATTGTTGGTACCCCTAAACGGGTCCACAACAATAACATATAGAACGTATAGAGCATATACAACATTTAAAACGTATAGGACGTATATAGCATATATAACATAAAGCATAAACACATATAAGACATATATAGCATCGAGAATATATATAGAACGTATAGAGCATATAGGGCGTATAGAACATATAACCCATATAAAACATAAAGTGCATATATAAAATATAGAATGTGTAGAGCATATATATCATATAAAACATATAGGACGAATACAGCATATAGAACATATAAAGCATAACACATATAGAGCACAGAGAATATATATAGAACGTATAGTACATATACACTATATAGAACGTATAGAGTATATCAAACATGTAGAACGTATAGAACATATAAAACATATAAAGCATATAAAACAACATGTGTCTAGTTTTGAGGTCTATTTTAAACTGACTCGTTGCATATAGACAGACACGGATGCAAATCGCGTTGCTGACAATATCTACAAAGTAACAACAGCAAAAAAGCTGTTGACAATAGTTATTGACGTTCAGACGTGCCTATCTTTACATTGATACTCCGCTATAACTGATAGCCGGTGCCTATCTCCTTTCAGTTGTATTCAATGTGGCGTCGGATGAACAAACAAGAGACAGAAATAAAACACCGCCATTACGTGTATGAGCAAGTTTACAGTAATAATAACAAAGAACATAAATTGTGAAGACACGTCTATTCTCTTCGATAGGATTGAAGTCTAGTATCTGTTCTGTTACTACACGTGTCATTTCCATCGATCATTACAACTGTTACGCTTTACTTTAAAATGACACTGTCGTTGATTCGTCACGTTTAGATTGTAAATAACTTGGATAAGATCAAAGTATAGAATCTGTTCTGATACTAGGCTTCATCTGTTCTGTCGCCAGTGAAGGCTACATCATTGTAGACGGAGGCAAGTTTTATTTAGATTAATCCAGATTCTCTATTATTTAAGATCTGGATTCTCCCAATATTAAAACCGACCTAGAGACGAAGGTGAAGGCTTGTGCGGGCTGCGCGTCGGCAGCGAAAGCACCACCTATTCAGTACTGTCCATGGCCAAAAGCAGAGCAACCATGGTCCCGGATTCACATAGATTTCGCGGGGCCACTGGAAGGCTTCTACTATTTAATTATAGTCGACAGCTACTCAAAATGGCCAGAAGTTGTTAGATGTAAAAACCCAACAACGGATGTCACGATATGCGCGTTGCATGAACTGTTTGCCCGATTCGGAGTGGTGAACATTGTTGTATCGGACAACGGTACACAATTTACTTCACGAGAATTCAAAGAATGTTGTGAAGACTTTCAAATTTAACATATCACCACTCCGACTTACCATCCGAGTGCAAATGGACTAGCAGAAAAAGATCTGATTTCTCCCAATATTAAAACCGACCTTCCTCTAACTCTATTCTCTTGGGAAGAAAAGCATATAAAGACATTCTTAAGGTATATCTATTAAATCTGCGCCGTTTGCAATGGAAATGCTATTTCAGAATTTAGTGGGACAGTTCGAGAAAAATGTCACTTCAGTCGAACGAACATGCTAGTTGAAACATAAGCATTAATGTTCAAAGTAAACACCTCATCCACACGTTAACGTGACAAGCAAACTAAAATATTGTTTCACATTTTACTTTGATAGACTAAAGAACATACTATTTTAAACTGAAGCGTGATAGAGAAAATAATATTAAAATATATTAAATCAGTTAAACATTTTAGGAGACACTAAGACCATAGTTTTAGAATTGTCATAAACTTGATCCTTCATATTAAGTTTTACTCAAAAAGCTTGACAGCATGTCTCAAGAATCGATTTCGCGACTACTTCCCTGCTGATTACAACATGGTCGTCTTCAAGCCCACTGTAAACAAATAATTGTTGAGCAGCCTTCTTAATTAATTAAATACTGCCGTTTCTGCCCATTGTTTCCAATCGTTCTATAGCATCGATAAACCCAAATGACAATCTTACAAAAACCTATCCCCGAGTAGACTTTGGGCCTTCATAAGGGCGACTCATTTTTATATATCATATTTATATAAATATATAATTTTCATATTTTTCTAAATTGTTGGATTGACTCAAGATAATTTATTTAGTGTGTTAAACTAAACATTAAAATTACATTTTCGTGTGTCCTTGATGTTTACAAATGGAATATATTTGGGGAACAGCCACGCTGAAGTTTACGCGCCAAAATAGCAGAGTAAAAACAACATCTCTTAATATTACCTATTATGAATGGCGATTTTGTATTTGTGTGCCTTAAGCGTAAACTATACTATTATACTATTACTATCTTTCAATGACTATCTCGTGAGAGTTAGTGTAGTATCTGTTCAGTTGTCATGAGATAATCAACTTAATTACCTCCCTCCTTGGGGTGAGGCAGAAATCTATCCAGGCATTAACTCTGCTTTTTTGGGAGTTGGTAGTGTAGTATCTGTTTTGTGGTTATAAGGACTTCCCCTCAGGGATTACTTTCTCCGTTTTGGTGTAGTGTCGTTTTGCGGTCATGATACTTCTACCTTCGCATTGCCTTCTTATTTATGAGGGTGAAGTGTAGTATATGTGTATTCGTTATATCGAGTAGCAAAAATCTGCTTGATTTTTTTTTTACCATACTTAGGTTTATTAAAAGACTTACGCATGAAAAAACGGTACCAAAACGGAATCTCTTCGAGATAGTAAGATGTATCTGAAGACGAAAACAACAAAAAAAGAAAAGAAAAAAAGAACCAGAAGCAAAGAACCGAGAAAAAGAATAGGGAGAAACGCTGTTGGATTTGCTTTTATTTTTTGTGGATTTCCTCTCGCGAGGGGTCACCGTGTTTATCGCGGTCCACATCTCTGGCATCTCACGCGACAGCCTAATGGCATCGATGCGCACGCGGGCATGTCACGTGACAAAGCCAGAGTGCTACGCCTTTCGCATGATTGATTCTCCTCGGAGATGCTGTATTTCCTGGATTTTAAAGAGATCAAGATTTTCCCGCAAGATGTGAGTGGTGTACTAAAAATGTGTCTCTCCAGAAGCAGTATTAGACAAATGAGAAAACAAAGGTAACGTCCATTGTCTTGAAAATACTCACCGACCAAAACGTACAAACAAATCCATATAAACAGTTAAATTGTGGGCTCTACATATAGTCGTCGTTTTAAATGAATTAATCTATCATAAAGCAGTCTTACCAACAGGAAACTGGTCCCAGGATCGACACTAATTTTACCTAGTTATCATTGGGAAAATATTCGCTATGTACTCACCATAGACTCACAACCCAACCCATCTTAAATTCATGTTTGCCAGTGTTTTCTGTCGTGTTTATTTATTTCCTTTTACCCCTCTGTATAGAATACTAAACAAAACTTACATGAGAACAGTTTATTTTGAAGTACCCGTCTGTTCAACACAATACTATTGGCTGCTTTTAAGCTGACTTCAACCTAGTCGTTTTCAAGTCCAATATTCAAAATTGTTGTCGAGCCGTCCTCTTAAATAATTAAACTCAGCCGAGTTTAAACCATCGTCTGACAAACGAATTACCCCTTATCCTCAGATAGGCTCTGTGGCTCAATTAAGTGTGACTCGTCAGTACAAACACTATTTTTCATCTAACCTCACTACATAACGCTATGCATTATTCCATGTTTGTCTACATCAATCATATATTGTTTATAATCTAAAACTATGTTCGCTACAACGATTACTACCAAACCAACTTTGAGCTGGAGTAATACTTATATATTCCGCTCTATAATAATGAT
>OY744542.1:60673019-60693019 GCA_963556195.1 Sepiola atlantica
GTGCTCGGTGAGATCTGTTGTTATATATTAACGATGGCCACATTTTGTTATATATTATATAGCGATACTATGATTACGAAATCGTGTAGAACGTGCTGAAAGATATCTCAAAACATCTATGATTAAAAGCGTTTCTTCTGACCATTATCTGTAGAACTAATACACCAGTAGACTTTTTTATGTACTGTCAGGTCACCAGTTACTCAAACGTCTCTCTTAACTAGTGTACACCATTCATAAATAAATGACGGGGAAAAATATGCATCGCCAGTGTTCGCACTAACATTCATATAAATTCAGAATTGTGTCAGTAATTTCATTTTTCATATAAAAATTATCATTATTTCTGATGACCTAAAAAATATTTACCGTTGACTTTTTATTTAGAGTTAAAAATTTATTTCCAAATGTCACTCAAGGATATAAGGGTAAATGGGTGTGGCATGTTAACAGTGAGGCAATACGGTTACGATAGTAATAACGTTTGTAGTTTTCCACTTCCTAAGCTATAAAGATTCATGTAGACGATGTTTGCATTAGGAAAGTAAAAGTGGACCTTGTATTTACTTCCGGCAGCATCACTACTCTCGTTTCTTTTATTTTGTCCTCACATTGCATGAGCGATGTTTCTGACAAAGGAGGAAGAATGTCTGTTTTCTGGGTCAGAACATACCCATCTAACAGTTTTCGTTGGCTATTTTTTTAACTTGAAATAGTATGTTTATATTCTTACATCAAGTGGCGTCATGCCTTGTCTGAAGCGATTTCCATAAAAGCAAAATAAAAGTCGCTCTGTTACATTAATATGCGTCATGTAAGGACGTATTTTTATTTTTTATATAAGTATATTTAAATCATTTTTACGTACATAAAGTATATATATATATATATATATATATATATATATATACAGGGTGGGCAAAAATAAGGGTCCTATTTTTAAAAATTCATAACTTTTTTATTTATTGATTTTTTTATTTTTTTTAGAATAAGTAAAGGACCCCTTCCGAAGCAAGCATGAGCCGTATTAGCCCTAAGGAACGTACCCTCATTTAGAAAACATTATTTTTGCTTAAAAAACTCAAAACAGTGTAAAAAACAATACTTTAGTTTTTGTAAGTTTTAAGAAGTGTTTTTCGGCTAAAATTTGTTTTGTTTATTTCAAAAAATCTCGGAAGGGTCAGTCTACACACACATAAAGTTTGGTGAGTTTAACTTTTATTTTGTGGAAGTTATTCAAATTCAAGTTATTCAAATTTAAAGATAGGACCCTTATTTTGGCCCACCCTATATATATATATATATATATATATATATATATATATATATATATATATATAGCATTAGATGAAGTGAAAGAATAAGATAAGGTGCGAATCAAATTTTATTACAATTCAAAGTTCAAGCAAAGTAGTGGAAAGTCCTTAACTCATGAGTTTTCACAGAAAATCTCCTCAAAGGACCATGACCGCAATGCCATTACTGCAGGTAATACAATTAAACTTTGAAAATATATGAAAATATATAAAGTGCATAAAAGTATATAAAACATCAAATATATCGGCCCAAAACACACTTTTTTGTTAAACTTATACAGTTCATCCAAGTCATAAAGTGTAAATCAATTTTAAGAAGATGTCAAAGAAGTCGATTGAAAAACAACCACGGTGGTGAATGGTAGTCCAAAAACGAGAAAGTTATCCAGGCGGGAAATTTGTTTGCTATCGATGCAGTAGACGACGGTGAAAAGTGTATCCAAGGTGTAAGCAAATTAATAACACGATACCAAAAACAAAATCATATAAAAAGTTCAGAAAACTTACTCGGTGTTGAATATCATAATGTCTAATTAAGAGTCCTTATGAGCTGAAAGGAGTTGTGCAAACCATGACTTACTGGTTAGATGCAGCGCCGCTAAGGCCAATTCGAACAATTCGGATGTTCACTAATTAAAGATATGAGTTTCCTCTTATATCTTCGGTTGTATTAACCTCATATATATATATATATATATATATATATATATATATATATATATATTTAGGCAAACATTATGGATTCCATTGTTAGCCTGATGAAGTTGACACTACTTGCAAGTGTTAATGAAACAGAATATGTTTTGTCGCAAGTAATGGAATAAAATCAACAAAAAAATATATATATATATATATATATATATATATGTATATATATATATATATATATATATATATATATATATATATATATATATTGTGTGTATTTAGGCAGCATATTTTCATTTAGGCAAACATTATTAAATAACACGGAGTGGTTTCGTTTGATGCGACTTTTTTTTTTTTTTCGAATTGTCCATCTAATGTGTCGGTCAAATTGATGTAAATATGATCCATGGGTTTCTTGTTCCATTCTTTTTTCTTTTGTGCAAGTACTTTCGATTTGAATCGTCAAATCATCTTCAGGTGGTATTAGTTTTAGTGTCTTTACAAATTAGGCCTTTACTGTTGTGCTAATTTTGTAATTATAACGGCAAGTCATTTATAACTTGAAAAAGCGTCTGTAAAGTTGAAATGTACATGAAAGCGTGATGGCGTTCTACACATATGGGAGATTTAAAAGTTCGAAAGTACTTGCAAAAAAGAAAAAAGAATGGAACAAGAAACCCATGGATCATATTTACATCTATTTGACCGAAACATTAGATGGAAAATTCGGAAAATTGAAAAAATAAAAAACAAAACCACTCCGTGTTATTTAATAATGTTTACCTAAATGAAAATATGCTGCCTAAATACACACACACACAATCAATCAATATATATATATATATATATATATATATATACATATGTGTGTGTGTGTGTGTGTGTCTATTATGTTAAAACGACTAAATCAAAACTTTTCTGTATGATTCTTTACCGCTTAGGAAGTGGAAGAAAATACGAACAACAGTAAAACAATAACACATATATAACTTAATATTAAGGCGATACAAATTGTACATATGTATATTTATTTCAGGATCTATTATATGATTTTATAACAATTTCTACTCAAAGCAAGACATTAGATATGCAATTGCTTCATGAGATCCGAAAAACAGAGCAGACCATCAGGCTGCATTTAAAAAAAATGTTTTCTACTGTTTATATTTTAGTTTCAGTATTCTGATTACAAGAATATGTTGTGTGTATGGCTAACTACGGTGATTTTATCTATACTGAGTTTTAGAAAAAAATTTAATACTGTGTCTTACTGTGGGTATAGATGTATATAGAATGATATAATAGACCTTAAAATAAATAAATATATGCAAATCTCTCTCTCTTTCTCTCTCTCTCTCTCTCTCTCTCTCTCTCTCTATATATATATATATATATATATATATATATATATATATATATATATATGAAATAAGGCTCTTTGAACTCGGACGAACATTTGTGTTGACTTTTCTTTGTGAGAAGTTGGATTTAGAATTCCCATACTATCATTGGATTGGAATGGTAACTTGTGAGCGGTTCTTGAATGATTTAGTTCTTTTGTTTTTTTGTGGGGGGGGGGGAATTTATTCATCATTGAGCCGGCCGACGTGAAAGTGTATTATCGCACATTGTTCCGTTTTTTTGGTTTTTTTGAATGTATTTGGGACCGATTATTTGCTTGTTGGCTTGGTGGAAGAAATAATGAACGAGCTACTTTTCTAAGACTTTTCTATGACTTTCTTTTTTTTATCGTTGTTCTTCCTTGTTTTTTAATTTTGACTTTTATTTTTATTTTTTTTCCTCTTCTCTTCTTAAGTGACCTCAACTATTGCAACGCCACATTGTGTAGTGTCGGCAGTTGAAACCAGTATTCCAGACATTTAATTTCCCTGATGATCTGCCAAGCAAGTAACTGCTTGGTAGTGAAACACGTGTAGGAAAAAACATTTGATTTGAATAAATAATATTTGTAAGAAAAAATATCTTTAATGGTGATCATTGGTGTCCTGAAAGGAATGCTATGGTAAGCCTTCATAAAATCACATATATATATATATATATATATATATATATATATATATATATATATATATATATATATATATATATATATATATATATATAAATTAATAGAATTTCTAAAGTGTCTATAGCTCTAACAATAGTTTCGTACTTATTACCTAATTCCCGGAAAACCTTCTATAATACAAACACATGGTCTGTACCTGATTAACCCCATTCCCCTGAAGATGGACCCGGATTGGTCTGAAAGTACTTGGGAGAAAAATCATAACTATGGCAAATTCATCAGCCAATTCCCCTCCGAAACAAAGGTTATATAGACATGAGTTGTCTCTTATATTCAACAATACTTGCCTGCAAGAGAAGATGCTGCCCATATATATATATATATATATATATATATATATATATATATATATATATATATATATATATATGCTTTTTATTAGCAGATGGGGGATTGAAGCGTTTCGATACCCCATCTGAAGATAAATTCATGTCTAAAGTTCGAAATGATCAACGTTTGCATCTATTACTATCAATGCGTTTCAACTAACATCCGAACGGCAAGCACCCGGAGAACATTGTCATCGTGACCTGAGAAGCGAACAACATAGATGGCACTTATTAATGGATATATAACGACATATTTCCCTGTCTTGTTTCAATGCGGACTCGGAAGACGAGTTCGCTGTCTAAGGCTGACATCGATCGAAATTAAATAGAAAGCGGCGGGGGGGGGGGTACTGGCTAATAAAGCTTGTCTGAATAATACACCGGTAGATGAACAATAAGTGAGCGAATGTAAGCGGGAGGGAAAAGTGAAAGAGAGGAAACGGATACCTGAAACGAAGAAAGTGTATGGAGAAAGAGGGTTCCGAAGGTTTTATGCCCCATCATAAAAGATATGCAAGATATAAAAGACGTAAGGCATCGATTACGGACATTTTGCTGGGAGAAGAAGCGGACGCAGCATAATAATGTTACTACTTCTACTAATAAAAATAATAATGAGTAGAACAAACAATAAAAAAGACCATGAGAAAAAGAAAAAAGAAACAAAGGGAACTGACACTACAATAGATTTTATAAACTGTGCCCCCCCCCCCCTTTAAACAAAAAGCAACACGTTGTCATTCCACAATAGCCTTGAAGGCTCATTGACGTTAGAAAGGCCGAGATTAAGAAGCACTGACCAGACCTCCACTTGAATTGTGCGGATAGTACTGGGACTTGGGATGAGGCGTCTTACTGTTAACCGAACCCCAGTGAGGACCAATGACCGTCGCCTGCTATACATCGATTGTAAGCGGCTGTTGCGATAACGTCAACTCATTTGCAATGTTTATCGAAAGAGGTGGAGAATACCGGTGATCTAGGGAGACTTGTTTTCACTCATATTCCAGAGACACCACCGGTAACCATCACTGATGATTACTTGTGGTAGACTTGCTATCACTCATATTCCAGAGACACCACCGGTTATCATCACTGATGATTGGCTGTGTTAGACTTGTGATCACTCATATTCCAGAGACACTATCGGTTATCATCACTGATGATTATCTGTGTTAGACTTGCTATCACTCATATTCCAGAGATACCACCGGTTATCATCACTGATTATTACCTGTGTTAGACTTGCTATCACTCATATTCCAGAGACACCACCGGTTATCATCACAGATGATTGGCTGTGTTAGACTTGTTATCACTCATATTCCGGAGACACCACCGGTTATCATCACTGATGATTACTTGTGGTAGACTTTCTATCACTCATATTCCAGAGACACCACCGGTTATCATCACTGATGATTGGCTGTGTTAGACTTGTTATCACTCATATTCCAGATACACCAACGGTTATCATCACTGATGATTAAGTGTGTTAGCACTTCTAGTAAGTAAATGATAACAATATTATTATTAATATTATTAAAGTTTAATTTATTTATTATTATTATCATTATTATTATTATTATTATTATTATTATTATTATTATTATTATTATTATTATTATTATCATTATTATTATTATTATTATTATTATTATTAATAATAATAATAATAATAATTATAATAATAATAATAATAATAATAATAATAATAATAATAATAATAATAATAATAATACTATTACTACTAATAATAATAATAAATAAAACTTGGATAAAAACAGATAAGAATATAGACGAAACGTAAAAAGTGAACCAAGAGGGACTGAAACTGACAAAGTAGATATAAAAGACTAATCTCATGATCGGACACACCCTCCCGCCAACAAGCTCCGTAGGAGAAACATCGATTTTTACCGCAGAAAATGGCCGTGAAGGGGCCTAGACGATAGGAAGACCGATGAAGGAATGAAAAAAAAATTGAGAAGTACAGATTAGCGGTAATATGAGAAACGAAATAAAGATAAAATCCAAAGTCAAGCCGAAAGAAGAAAGAAAAGCGAATGAAGATGAAGCATGAAAATAACAAGCATAACACCAAGAAGAAAAACTTGCAGAACCCACATCTATAGAGAGAAATGGATATACAACTTGAAGAACCCACATCTATAGAGAGAAATGGATATACAACTTGAAGAACCCACATCTATAGAGAGAAATGGATATAAAACTTGAAGAACCCACATCTATAGAGAGAAATGGATATACAACTTGAAGAACCCACATCTATACAGAGAAATGGATATAAAACTTGAAGAACCCACATCTATAGAGAGAAATGGATATACAACTTGAAGCACCCACATCTATACAGAGAAATGGATATAAAACTTGAAGAACCCACATCTATAGAGAGAAATGGATATGCAACTTGAAGAACCCACATCTATACAGAGAAATGGATATACAACTTGAAGGGCTCACATATATAGAGAGAAATGGATATGCAACTTGAAGAACCCACATCTATACAGAGAAATGGATATACAACTTGAAGGGCTCACATATATAGAGAGAAATGGATATGCAACTTGAAGAACCCACATCTATAGAGAGAAATGGATATAAAACTTGCAAGAACCTACATATATAAAGAGAAATGGATATGCAACTTGAAGAACCCACATCTATAGAGAGAAATGGATATGCAACTTGAAGAACCCACATCTATACAGAGAAATGGATATAAAACTTGAAGAACCCACATCTATAGAGAGAAATGGATATAAAACTTGAAGAACCTACATCTATAGAGAGAAATGGATATAACACTTGAAGAACCCACATCTATAGAGAGAAATGGATATAAAACTTGCAAGAACCTACATCTATAGAGAGAAATAGATATGAAACTTGAAGAACCCACATCTATACAGAGAAATGGATATAAAACTTGAAGAACCCACATCTATCGAGAGAAATGGATATAACACTTGAAGAACCCACATCTATAGAGAGAAATGGATATAAAACTTGAAGAACCCACATCTATAGAGAGAAATGGATATAACACTTGAAGAACCCACATCTATAGAGAGAAATGGATATAACACTTGAAGAACCCACATCTATAGAGAGAAATGGATATAACACTTGAAGAACCCACATCTATAGAGAGAAATGGATATAAAACTTGAAGAACCCACATCTATACAGAGAAATGGATATAACACTTGAAGAACCCACATCTATAGAGAGAAATGGATATAACACTTGAAGAACCCACATCTATAGAGATAAATGGATATAACACTTGAAGAACCCACATCTATAGAGAGAAATGGATATAAAACTTGAAGAACCCACATCTATAGAGAGAAATGGATATAACACTTGAAGAACCCACATCTATAGAGAGAAATGGATATAACACTTGAAGAACCCACATCTATACAGAGAAATGGATATAACACTTGAAGAACCCACATCTATAGAGAGAAATGGATATAACACTTGAAGAACCCACATCTATAGAGATAAATCGATATAACACTTGAAGAACCCACATCTATAGAGAGAAATGGATATAAAACTTGAAGAACCCACATCTATAGAGAGAAATGGATATAACACTTGAAGAACCCACATCTATAGAGAGAAATGGATATAACACTTGAAGAACCCACATCTATAGAGAGAAATGGATATAACACTTGAAGAACCCACATCTATAGAGAGAAATGGATATAACACTTGAAGAACCCACATCTATACAGAGAAATGGATATAAAACTTGAAGAACCCACATCTATACAGAGAAATGGATATAACACTTGAAGAACCCACATCTATAGAGAGAAATGGATATAACACTTGAAGAACCCACATCTATAGAGATAAATGGATATAACATTTGAAGAACCCACATCTATAGAGAGAAATGGATATAAAACTTGAAGAGCCCACATCTATAGAGAGAAATGGATATAACACTTGAAGAACCCACATCTATAGAGAGAAATGGATATAACACTTGAAGAACCCACATCTATAGAGAGAAATGGATATAACACTTGAAGAACCCACATCTATAGAGAGAAATGGATATAACACTTGAAGAACCCACATCTATACAGAGAAAGTGATATAACACTTGAAGAACCCACATCTATACAGAGAAATGGATATAACACTTGAAGAACCCACATCTATACAGAGAAATGGATATAAAACTTGAAGAACCCACATCTATACAGAGAAATGGATATAACACTTGAAGAACCCACATCTATAGAGAGAAATGGATATAAAACTTGAAGAACCCACATCTATAGAGAGAAATGGATATGAAACTTGAAGAACCCACATCTATAGAGAGAAATGGATATAACACTTGAAGAACCCACATCTATAGAGAGAAATGGATATAACACTTGAAGAACCCACATCTATAGAGAGAAATGGATATAACACTTGAAGAACCCACATCTATAGAGAGAAATGGATATAACACTTGAAGAACCCACATCTATACAGAGAAATGGATATAACACTTGAAGAACCCACATCTATAGAGAGAAATGGATATAACACTTGAAGAACCCACATCTATAGAGAGAAATGGATATAACACTTGAAGAACCCACATCTATACAGAGAAATGGATATAACACTTGAAGAACCCACATCTATAGAGAGAAATGGATATAAAACTTGAAGAACCCACATCTATACAGAGAAATGGATATAAAACTTGAAGAACCCACATCTATAGAGAGAAATGGATATAACACTTGAAGAACCCACATCTATAGAGAGAAATGGATATAACACTTGAAGAACCTACATCTATAGAGAGAAATGGATATAACACTTGAAGAACCCACATCTATAGAGAGAAATGGATATAACACTTGAGGAACCCACATCTATAGAGAGAAATGGATATAAAACTTGAAGAACCCACATCTATACAGAGAAATGGATATAACACTTGAAGAACCCACATCTATACAGAGAAATAGATATAACACTTGAAGAACCCACATCTATAGAGAGAAATGGATATAAAACTTGAAGTACCCACATCTATACAGAGAAATGGATATAAAACTTGAAGAACCCACATATATAGAGAGAAATGGATATAACACTTGAAGAACCCACATCTATAGAGAGAAATGGATATAAAACTTGAAGAACCCACATCTATAGAGAGAAATGGATATGAAACTTGAAGAACCCACATCTATAGAGAGAAATGGATATAACACTTGAAGAACCCACATCTATAGAGAGAAATGGATATAACACTTGAAGAACCCACATCTATAGAGAGAAATGGATATAACACTTGAAGAACCCACATCTATAGAGAGAAATGGATATAACACTTGAAGAACCCACATCTATAGAGAGAAATGGATATAACACTTGAAGAACCCACATCTATAGAGAGAAATAGATATAACACTTGAAGAACCCACATCTATAGAGAGAAATAAATATAACACTTGAAGAACCCACATCTATAGAGAGAAATGGATATAACACTTGAAGAACCCACATCTATACAGAGCAATAGATATAACACTTAAAGAACCTACATCTAGACAGAGAAATGGATATAAAACTTGAAGAACCCACATCTATAGAGAGAAATGGATATAAAACTTGAAGAACCCACATCTATAGAGAGAAATGGATATAACACTTGAAGAACCCACATCTATACAGAGAAATGGATATAACACTTGAAAACCCCACATCTATACAGAGAAATTGATTTAAAACTTGAAGAACCCACATCTATAGAGAGAAATGGATATAACACTTGAAGAACCCACATCTATAGAGAGAAATAGATATAACACTTGAAGAACCCACATCTATAGAGAGAAATGGATATAACACTTGAAGAACCCACATCTATAGAGAGAAATGGATATAACACTTGAAGAACCCACATCTATACAGAGAAATTGATATAAAACTTGAGGAACCCACATCTATTGAGAGATATGGATATAACACTTGAAGAACCCACATCTATACAGAGAAATGGATATAACACTGTAAGAACCCACATCTATAGAGAGAAATGGATATAAAACTTGCAGAACCCACATCTATAGAGAGAAATGGATATAAAACTTGAAGAACCCACATCTATAGAGAGAAATGGATATAACACTTGAAGAACCCACATCTATAGAGAGAAATGGATATAAAACTTGAAAAACCCACATCTATAGAGAGAAATGGATATAACACTTGAAGAACCCACATCTATAGAGAGAAATGGATATAACACTTGAAGAACCCACATCTATACAGAGAAATGGATATAACACTTGAAGAACCCACATCTATACAGAGAAATGGATATAAAACTTGAAGAACCCACATCTATAGAGAGAAATGGATATAACACTTGAAGAACCCACATCTATAGAGAGACATGGATATAAAACTTGAAGAACCCACATCTATAGAGAGAAATGGATATAACACTTGAAGAACCCACATCTATAGAGAGAAATGGATATAACACTTGAAGAACCCACATCTATACAGAGAAATGGATATAACACTTGAAGAACCCACATCTATAGAGAGAAATGGATATAAAACTTGAAGAACCCACATCTATAGAGAGAAATGGATATAACACTTGAAGAACCCACATCTATAGAGAGAAATGGATATAACACTTGAAGAACCCACATCTATAGAGAGAAATGGATATAACACTTGAAGAACCCACATCTATAGAGAGAAATGGATATAACACTTGAAGAACCCACATCTATAGAGAGAAAGGGATATAACACTTGAAGAACCCACATCTATAGAGAGAAATGGATATAAAACTTGAAGAACCCACATCTATACAGAGAAATGGATATAAAACTTGAAGAATCCACATCTATAGAGAGAAATGGATATAACACTTGAAAAACCCACATCTATAGAGAGAAATGGATATAAAACTTTGAGGAACCTACATCTATAGAGAGCAATGGATATAAAACTTGAAGAACCCACATCTATAGAGAGCAATGGATATGAAAATTGAAGAACCTACATCTATAGAGAGAAATGGATATAAAACATAAGACCTTACCTATATAGGGAGAAATGGATATGCAACTTGAAGAACTTACATATATATAGAGAAATGGATATAAGAACTTGAAGAACTTACATATATCGAGAGAAATAGATATGAAACTTTGAAGAACCCACATCTATAGAGAGAAATGGATAGAAAACTTGAAGAACCCACATCTATACAGAGAAATGGTTATAAAACTTGAAGAACGAACGTATATAAAGAGAAATGGATTTGCAACTTGAAGAACCTACATCTATAGAGAGAAATGGATATAAAACTTGCAAGAACGTACGTATATAGAGAGAAATGGATATAAAACTTGAAGAACCTACATCTATAGAGAGAAATAGATATGAAACTTGAAGAACTTACATCTATAGAGAGAAATGGATATAGCACTTGAACCTACATCTATAGAGAGAAATGGATATAACACTTGAAGAACCTACATCTATAGAGAGAAATGGATATAACACTTGAAGAACCTACATCTATAGAGAGAAATTGATATAAAATTTGGAAAACCTTCATCTATAGAGAGAAATGTATACAAAAGTTGACGAACCTACTTATATAGAAAGAAGTGTATATCAAAATAGAAATATAGAGATTAGTGTTTACTAATGTGTATATATATATATATATATATATATATATATATATATATAGTAATAAACACACATAGTGTTTCGCTACATCACAGCTTCTTACTACCCCTTAAGTGTGGATAGAACGAAAGGTGCTCTGAGTTCCAACAAACTGAATATTCTGAAAGGAATTACATATCCACAAATAGACAAATACATGAATCTGAATAGACTTACACACATATAACTTTCTTGATATATATATATATATATATATATATATATATATATATATATATATATATACTGCCAACTTATTAATCTATGTTATTCCTCTGATGATAAAATTGAAATATTTGAAAAGCCTTTGCTTAAGGAAAGAATAATAAACATGTTTTTACCGGATACACCTTGCATTGAACAATCGAAGTTAAAATAGATTTGTCATTCGAACATGTGTATCTCTCTTCTTTTATTTTTCGTTATATATATATATAAATGAAAAAAAACAAACAGAACATGATAGAATTACACCTATCGTGTAGTGTTTAAAGCTGAATGCACGGAGATAGCAATTATATAGATAAATGAAAGAAGAGAAATAAAAAAATGTAGGAATGTCAAACCTATTACGTATTCAGTTATTCAAAAATGTTGAAATCAATAAAATAATGTTTAGTCTTCCTTACCGAAGCCAGGTTTTTCAAAGAATGGGTTCTTGTTGTCAGAAGAAGTTAAATAGATAGATAAGTTTTCAAAGAATAAACCAAAAGTCATAATTTGAAAACAAAGTCATAAAATGCTGATGTAAGTGTGTAAGAGGGGTGTCAAAAATGCAAAGAATGGCCAGTTAAATAAAAGGTTGAGAATAGAAAAGACAAAGATTCACCGTTGGGCGGTCCGTGGAGAATAGGGGATTATCTATTATTCTTGTGGATTAATTCCTCTTGGATCTACAGTATGTGACCCCACTGATGTATTCTCCATGAACCTGGACACCTTAAATTAAAGCACCTTGCAAATATACTGATGGAAATATACTTTTAAAAGAAGCTCGCTATGTCAACTACATTTCATTGAAGAGATTATGCAACTCATGAAATTATTCAGATTTTAATGCAGGATAAAAATGTACATATACAAATAAAACTATGAAGCCTATGATCTTTTTTGATGAAATAAAAATACTAGCCTATAAAAAAGGGTTAAGACACTTATAAAACTATATCATTAGCTATGATATTGAAATGAAATAAGAGCCAAAAAAAGCACTTGTGAACACGATCGGAAATTCGAAATAACATAATGTATAAAGCTAACCAATGATGAAGTCATTAGTACCCATAACCGAACATGTAAATTACAAATACCTATGTATCCTATAAGCGGACAACATCTACATGTAGAGATTAAGAGATGCTAAATAGAGAATAACAGAGAAGATGAAGAGAACTTTCTTGAAATGTTATAGTATATTATTCATAAAGGTAAGAACTACATAGGTAGTAAATATCTAACATTCTTGACGTTAATACAAAGACCTGAGAAACGATGAACAAAGAACCGTTGCACCAATGACTATGGAGAAGGCCGATGTCGCATTTTTACAGGCTTGATGTCAAAAGAAATGAATGGAGGAAGTTTACATATACGCACTTGATAATGGGTTGACGAAAAAATGAAATCACCTGAGAAATAGATATAATAAGATATGGAGAGGCTGAGTATCGCCTCCAGCACAATCGTGATGAAACAAAAAAAAACCATTAAAATAGCCAACAAAAATTTAAAAAAAAGAAAATTAAAAAAAAAAAACAACTATATAGATCATTTATAACATTGAACAAAAATGCACATGTGAAAACATTGACATGCTTACAAAAATGCGATTGGAAAAAAAAACTACATACAATTAATGATAGATGCACGTTAGAAAAACAGCAAATGTAGACACTAGGGTCGAAGTCGAAAACTAGCATGCGTAAATGCAGCAAGCTAGACTAGACGATATGCAACTTGATATATATGAATATGTTTCGCATTTTACTCGCACTCAGCTGCGAGGCTTCCACAATTTGTCGTAGTATCGGTGGTAAATTACCAATACTCAGAGCCAATTGCCGATGATTTAGCAGGTGAACAGTCTCCAAATTCCACTCTTTTACAGTATTACAGTGTTTCCAATCTTTGTGCGATGAAACATACCCATGCTTCTGCAACGGTTTATCTAGAATGGGGGAAAACGCAGAAGATGACGATACCAGTGTAACCGATTTGTCATGAGTATAACCTCTACGCTGGGCACATGTAGTGCTTTCAACAAACCCATGGAACCAATGTGTTGGGTTTGGTAACATTGAAGACCTATGTAATCATTGATCACTCATTGCAGAAAAACTCACTCAGGAAAAGGTCATGAGCTTCGATTGGAAATTCTGCTTCATCCGTCTTATTCACCTTACATTGCTCTATCCGACTACCATCTTTTCAGGTCGTTGCAGCATCACTTAAATAATAAAATTAATGAAAATGACGACCTACTCAAAATTGACCTAAATTTGTTTTTCTCTCAATTTTTTTTTTTAAAGAACGCATCAAGAAGCTAGTTAATCGTCTGACAGAACTCGCGAGAGAAGACTGGGTGAAGAACCAGCATTTGTAGTCAAATAAAATGACAGATGTGACATAGCCGATATGAAACTTACTTCGGGTGTACGGCGGGAATTTACAGCCTATAAGGCAAAACAAATATTTGAAACGTATGCATGACAGACCTTCTGACAGAGGGAATATCTTATAGAGCTATTGTAGCTTATCTAAAATAAGATGTATCAATTCTATAGGCACGTCTGCACATAAGGGGCCGACCAAAGTTGTATTTCAAGTGGCCACGTGACAGACCGATAAAGACGCTGTTTAGAAATTTAGAACAAACACAGATCAATTTACCGACTCTTTTGTATAGTTGTTTTCACACATTCAAATCTTAGCGCAATGCAAATAAATGTATGTGTTTAATACTAAAGCGTGACAGACCACCAGACGCATATATAATTGTATAGCAATCACATACACAACACGAAATGGACGATAAACTGAAAGAGGGGCATATGAAGTGTTTTTCAGATTTATATAACTAATCTTTTCGTCTCTTTGACTGTGAATTCAGCTCAGAAATCTAAATATTTATTTTATTATTGTATGACTGAAAGGAAAATGAATGTTGAGTTAATTTAAAACAAGAATGGATATAATTAGACCGACAGACAGACTTAGGCATGCAATAGATTAGTCGCTTTTAAAATAACATGATAAATAGAAACACAGAGAGGGAAGTGGAAATAGAGGGTGAATAGAACATTTATATTTTGGTAAATTGGCATCAAATTGAAAATTTTAATCAAAAACAAGAAATACAAAATAAAGAGAGAAAGAGAGAGGGGGAAGGTATATGAAAGAGACAGAGAGAAAAAAACATCAATTTTTACAAAAATTGGCATCAAATTGAGAAATCCGGTGAACAACAAGAAATAAAGAAATATATAGATGAGGATAGAAAAAAATAAATTGAGAAATAGTGAGAAAGAGGGAGAAATAGAGAGAATAACAAAAAATTGAATTTAAAAAAATTAGCATAAACTTGAGAAAGCAGAGCGAAAACATGAAAAAATACATCTTTGACAAATGATCGGTGTAATTAAATAATGGCAAAATTCACAAAAGACAAAAACTCATGTCCGTTTGAAAGAAAAACAGAATATTCATAAGGAAACACGTCTGTAATTATTTGATACCAATTAACAATGCCTGACAAGAGTTACACGTCTTTTAATATGCGTCTCCTCAGCTCTCTTAAGAGCTTCGACAGTCGGTCAGTGGCGTCATTTCAGTTTAAAAGTAATTTTCATCGAGAAACTAAAAGATGGTATAAGCGTATATTATGTTAGTGTGTGTGTATATGTATATGTATATATATATATATATATATATATATATAAATAAATAAAATATTTGTTATTGTTTATTATCTATGTACGTATACGTTTCGTCCCTTTTCAATCGAGACTCATCAGCATAGAGACGTGACTATTCACTACCGGTCGCACGATTCGAAACCTTGGATTACAAGTATTTTTCAACTTAAATCCAACGTCGCAAACCGCGCAGCCAATACATACATACATACATACATACATATATATATATATATATATACATATATATATATATATATATACATATATATATATATATATATATATATATGTATATATACATGTATATATATATATACATATATATATATATATATATGTATATATATATGTATATATAATTACATATATATGTATATATATGTATATATATATATATATATATATGCATATGTATATATATATATGTGTGTGTGTTTGTATATATATATATATATATATATATATATATATATATGTATATAGCATTAGATGAAGTGAAAAAATATAATAAGGTGCGAATCAAATTGTATTACAATTCAAAGTTCACGCAACGTAATTAAAAGTCCTTAACTCATGAGTTTTCAAAGAAAATCTTCTCTTCAGAGGACCATTTCCGCAGAAGATCTTCTTTGAAAACTCATGAGTTAAGGACTTTCAATTACTTTGCTTGAACTTTTTTTATTCTTTCACTTCATCTAATGCTCTATCCAGTATATTGAGCTTCATTTTTATCCGGATCTTCACTAATTAAAGATATTAGTTGCCTCTTATATCTTTTGTTGTATTAACCTTATATATATTTATGTATACATATATATATATATATATATATATATATATATATATATATATATATGTATATATATATATAAATATATATATGTATATAAATATATATATATATATATATATATATTATAAAACACTACAGAGTCGTACGTACGTTATCACCTTTCAGACGCTTAATCTAAGGATGATGTTATGCATCGTTTTATTTGCTCTACAATGATTTAAATAAACTCTTCATCACAATACGCGCAAATTTAATGGGCACATCTAAACCCTCCTGGTTTTTTGTTTTCATTCAAATTAAAAAAGAAAATAGAATAAAGTTACAATCAAAAACATGAAGACACACTTGTTTCTCTCGAATGATTCGAATAACAACGAACCTAGCTTAATATCTCCTCGCGTCTCTCGCGGTCTCGAAACGGGTAATTACTGGCCAATTACTCGGAAGAAGGAGCAGCGCTCGAAAAATATTTCCAATTTGGACGGCACACCTCCGAGAGATATGGTCGACGTGACAAAACATATATATGCTAATCAATTCGATTTTCATATACGCGAGTCCGCCGAGAATTCTAGCTGATAGACAAAACTGCCCGGATGTTTATCCCTCTGTCATATGACACAAATTCTATGATACGCATCTCCTCAAAAAGGTGTACACAAAAAGGCGACAAACTTGCAACTTTTTACAAGCGAAAAACATGTGAATCCTTTAAATGTTGTAACATGAACCAAACTGCAATATACCAAGCATTCTGATTACTTTAGCCGGAAGCCATGTTACGTAACCAGACATGTTACACACGTTTAGACAAGTTACACACGTTCTCCTGTAGCATGTATAAAAGAAAGTAATATGGTGTGATGAGCAAAGTGAAAACGTACATAGTAGTGATCCTTGTTCAATCGTCGGGTCACCCTGCTAGTATTTTTATATAATTATTCATGGTCTTTGCTTATTAGGTTGTTTGGTCCTGGTGCGACACGCTTCCTAGGTGGATTAAGCTGGCTTCCTCCAAAGGGGGAAGTTTCTAGGGCATATTAAATTCACAAGCGATCCCCAGTCATAATGTGTATATCCCAGTCAAGTGATATAACAAGGTTGTGTTGTTTTTTTTACATTTAATTTTATCAAAAAGATATAACCCGTATCCCACATTCAGCGACCGGTATTTCTCAAAAGGTCACCAATCTGGTACGAAAAAAAGCTCAACGTTACTTAACTTCGGTGATCTATAGACTTCCGGTGTGCAACGTGTTTACCCTATATGATATACGTCAGTAGATATAAGTTCTCATTACCGGGGCAACGTGTTACGAAATAAGGTATATCTTACACAAGTAACAGATCGTGTCAGGCGGCGATAGGTTGTTATATTATCTTGGCTCTAGGAGAATATCTTCGTGTTGCTGCGCCGTTGAGTCATCTTTAGTTGAATCTTATCCTGCTGCCTCTATGCCACCAGATACTTGACATCGATAGTCACATTTCTTTTTCGAAACAGTGCCTCTCCATTGTTGATCCTCAACTCTGTTAATTCCTCTCTATTTTTATTATGAAGATTAGCTCCTTTCATCAACTTACTTCATGATATCTTTAGAGCGACATCCATAGAAACATTTTACGACCACCTTTTTAACATTGTAAATGTTTTACGTTATAGCTGTTCTTTATCTGATCTTGTAACTTGTTCAAAAAATATATTACACTATTAGTAAAATGATCAATTGGTTAATAGATCAAGTTTTAGAAATATGCCTTGACAATAAGTCTTCAGATTGAAGAGCTATCTTAAATAATGTCCTCCATGATTAGAAATGCCAGTAATTATTTTGAAAGTTTCAATTAAATCATCTCTCATTCTTTTTTGTCGATGTCTGAACAGGGTAGTAACTGGTTTCATTAAGAATTGATAATTAATTCGTTCGAAAGAATTAAGTTTCTTCTTGAATTTTGTGGCGAGGAATGGAATGCTAAATAAGAAAAAAATGTGCAATACATTCTTTAGTCTGTTTTTATGAAATATAATTTATTTGCTTAATGCATTCTTTAAAATCGTCGACGCTCTCGTGACGAGATTAATACTGGCCACTTGATCTTCCCACAAATAACGAAAAAAGAGAGAACAGCAAACAATGAAAGTAAACAAAAGTCACCGGTGTCTGTAAACTCACTAGGCTAGACCCCAGCAGGTCGGCGGTATACGATATTACAAGTTGTTAGCTTGCATGTTGCTTGACCTCACGATTTCCGTTCTATCTTACCTGTTTTAGTTTTCAGAATAAGACTGACTCTTCGCCGCACACATGGTAATGTTCTAATTAGGGCATTACTATCCCCCAACGTCTAATAAGCTGTAAAAGGTTCGTAAGACACTCACAGAAATGCATTTGTGTGATTGTCTCAATTATGGTTATCTAGATTGAGTAATCCAAGTGTATATATATATATATATATATATATATATATACATATATATATATATATATATATATATATATATTATATATATATATATATATATATATATATATATATATATATATCAAATATATAATCAATTAAACAAGTTAAAATATATTAATAAAACAGACATAAAACTAATACTTTCTTCGATAGTACTGAATATTAGTTTTATTAATATTTATTATAAAACTATTTGGATCAATTTACGAACATTCAATTACGTTTCCGCCCCCTGTTATTCGCCAAAAGAAACAGTATTAGAAATCTGAACAATCAAGTTTCCCAAACGATTAATAGAATCTAGATCATCTATGTGTTTACAATATATATATATATATATATATATATATATATATATATATATATATATATATGTATATATATATATATATTTATATATATATATATATATATATATATATAAATATATATATATGTATGTGTGTGTAAATATATATATATATATATATATATATATATATTTAATTCTGCTTTTGATAAGATGCGGTAATACGCATTGAATTGTTGGTTGATTGACGTAAGGCTATAATATTGTTTATGTAATTTCATAGATATTGTTGTGAACTTGTTCCACAGTAAATAATAAATAAAGGAAGTCAAGTGGAGGGTTGGTTTAACAAGTGTATTAACAAAGTAAGAAAGTGACTAGCTCTT
>OY744542.1:60695519-60705519 GCA_963556195.1 Sepiola atlantica
GTTCTATCGCCAGTGAAACATATACAGTAACTACGTATATATATACAGTAACTACGTATATATATATATATATATATATATATATATATATATATATATATATATATATATTTATATATATATGTAACATTATTTAATAATCTCTTGCCCAACTAATAAAACGATAAATTTGTCGACTTTATTACTGAACATAGTTTTCTTCTAAGTTTACACACTGTGCCCAACCATTCTCTAATAATTGGAGTGCTTGGTTATAGAAAGATATGTCTTTGATCCTAAAATATGCCTTAGTTGCTGATAACACTTCTTCATTGAACCAAATCTCATTGGCTCGTGCATTCTTTTTCAGTTGAGCAAACAACCAATAGTCGATGGGACAAGCTCTTAGAAAAAGGTGGGTTCAGAAGCAATCCACCGTGTAATTAATTTAGTTTTGCCAGCGTTACGATCGACATGTGACATGTGCATCGTCTTGGTCAAAGTATACATTTTGTTCTTCATTTGTAGCCGTTATACCTTTCTTCAAACGCATCGATAAAACTATTTAATATTCCCTCGTAAAATGTGTCTTGCTAATATGTGCGTCTCTGATCATTTTAGATTGCTTTCACATGTTGCCGTAAACTACGCTGACAACCGATTTTATTCTGGAGTGAAGTGGTCGATTTATGTTTCATCCATACTACGATATTGAATGAACGCACTTATTTTCCCTGCGTTGAAAGAGTTGAAAACAATAATCTGCATCGTCGACGCGTTGTGAGCAGACACGGCCGCCATATTTCAACACAGCTTTCTCATTGTGATGTGAATGCAAAATAGTGAATGCACTGATTTCTGACATTATTTAATTATCTTTGCGATCAAACGCAACTTCAATTTAAATTTCACCAAAACGAGATAATTTTATTTGTTTTATGCTTTCCAGGGGAACTACCAATTTTCGACAACCTAAGCGATCAGCATCATCCGTGTCCACACGAAAACGTTTAACGTCAGTATATCACAAATTAACCGTTAATTCCGACGGAGCAGAGTCCGAATAATATGTATGATAACATTGCGTTTCTGGAACAGTAAATGTTCTTTTAAGAAAGCGATAATTTATCAATTGTGATACTATAGACAAGGAGCCGCAAAGCCCCGAACGGTAGCGGGTAAATGATTCACTTACTCATACAAAGACGATCTGAAATGGGATGGATACTCAATAAGGAGTGGTCCGTTTCTATTGTTTAGAAGTGAAGGCTTGTCGGTTACTAAGACAAAAAGGCCAGAGATAAGATATTTAAGAGTGATATGGTTTTACGACAATTTTGACGACAATAAGTTAGTTTTACGGCAGGTAACGGTTTGCAGCAACAGGTTGACGAGTTGGACGAGATCAGATCGAGATGAACAAACGATGAGATGCGACAGATAATTTAATCTCTGTTCTAAAAAATGTTGACGTTAAAGTTAGGGTCCCTTTCGATATCACACAACCAGAGTACAACAGTTTGAAACAATGTATACGGGTTCGTGTTCTTTCTTGTTAATTGCGTTACTTTTATTTGTCATTTAAACGTGTAAACAAGTGGTGTGCACTCGACGACTCGGCTATAACGACGATGAAGACAAGTAGAAAGCCGTGGACACACAACGATGGTGTTGACGGTCGTCTAAAGGGGTTGCATGGTTCTACACAATATCATTAATTCAGATTTTTCTATTCTTTGAAAATTTTAAAAGGAGATTATATTAAATAATTTGGTCGTTTATACTTTATAAAATAAATACCTACTTACTTCGCACAGACTGGGTAGGCGTGTTATGACAAGTCGGCGATACGTCTTCGACATCAGTTCGACAGTGACATTGTTGCTGTCAGGCTGAGGTATTGTTCTTTTCGGTCTCAGGAGGACCCCCTCGCAGGTTTTACTTTCTCTTTAAGAAGATGTTTATTGATTGCTAATCGCCTGAGACGCTCCTACCGGGAAATGCCGACGGGGCTGCTCATGCATTTCTTGTAGGCCACAGCTCGATAATGCTTTCCACATCTGACCTTTTGTTGGTAAATAATACTTTATAAAAAGCATATGGATTGTTTATCAATAGGCCAAACTGTTAGGCCCGGAACTAATTTACTGATTTACTATGTGTGTGTCTGTGTGCATATCTCTTTACTTGCTTTTTTTTCTTAACCTTTTTTTCTTTTTTATTCTGCCTATCGATATATTCTCTGTCTGTTTGATTAGTTTTTATTTATTCATGGTTTCATCTTTTTCTTAAATGAACTGTTTCCGTGTTCGGTTTTCTCGTCCATTGGTTCATTTAGACACTAATCCTTTCTCTGTTTCTCTTTTTTCGTTCTTTTTCTCTCTCTCACTATTTTAATTGTTTCCTACTTCGGTTACTCGTTATTACTATTTTCATTTCTTTTTCTGTTTTCCTTTTTTCTCTTCATTCTCTCAGCCTCCCTCTATCTTCTCTATTTTTTCATTTATTTTTCATCAATTCATTCTTATCGTTAGTCTATCTCTCATTCATTCTTTCTTTTTTCCTACTTCGGTTACTCGTTATTACTTTTTTCATTTCTTTTACTGTTTTCTTTTTTTCTCTTCATTCTCATAACCTCCCTCTATCTTACTTATTTTTTTCATTTTTGTCATCAATTAGTTGGGTTTTTTAATTTTTCATCAATTAATTCTCATCATTTGTCAGTCTTTCATTCATTCTTTCTTTTTTCCTACTTCGGTTACTCGTTATTACTTTTTTTCATTTCTTTTACTGTTTTCTTTTTTCTTTTCATTCCCTCAGCCTCCCTCAGCCTCCCTCTATCTTCCTTATTTTTTTCATTTTTGTCATCAATTAGTTGTTGTTTTTTTATTTTTCATCAATTAATTCTTATCATTTGTCAGTCTTTAATTCTTTTTTTTTCATTAAGGTTTTCCTTCTGCCTGTAAGTCGTTCCTATTCTCTTCTTTATTATTCATTTCTGCCTTCTATCATTCTTTTTAATCAATAATAACTTTCCTTTTGTCTCTATTTTGTTTGCTTGGGTTATTATAGTACCCGGACACTCCATTTATCCACGCTCATTCTTTCGCCCCTTTTTGAACAAATCTTCTTCATATCTTTGATATCGCCTTGCATCCTCTCATTGATTCATCCATTTTCTTTCCAAGGTTTCTTCCCCCAACCCTGTTCACTCGATAAATCTGTCCTCAATAAAACGTTTTTTTTTGTTACTTTGTTTTATTGTGAAATTTCCCTGCCCTCACGGACACATTCCGGTTGTCTTGTTCGTTATTTCTAGTTTTTTAACATCGAATTCAAATATGAAACTGCTTTCTTCTTGTCGTCTGATCACTCTCTGTCTCCCTCTCTCTCTCTCTCCTTCATCCCTTCCACAACCAATCAATTACTAATACTTTGTCTGCAAACTATGTCGCTTCCTTCTTTCGTTTGTTCCCGGTGGACAAATCAATCGGAAACCGTGTTTGCAATCATACAACAATCGATAACGTTGGACCCACATGGGACAGACAGCCATAATGGAGAAAAAGAAGAAATAAAGGGATAGAGAGCGAGCATAGAGAAAAGGGAACAAAATAAATAAAAAAGAATGAATAAAAGAGGAGAAACGTAACCATAAAGAATGAGAGAAAGAGAGTGAGAGATAGAGAGAAAGAGAGAGAGAGAGAAGTAGAAAGAGAAAGCGGAAAGAGAGAGAGAGAGTGTTTATGCTAGGGGAAATAAAAAAAAGAAACTGATGCTAACAGGAATAGAGTAAAACAAATGATGCTCAGGCAGACGGTGACGGTAAAAATAATATATATATATATATATATATATATATGCATATATATATGTATATATATATGTATATATACATATGTATATATATATATATATATGTGTATATGTATAAATATATATATGTATATATGTATATGTATATATATATATATATATATGTATATATATGTATATATATGTATATGTATATGTATATATATGTATATATATATGTATATATACGTATATATATATATATATATATATATATATATATGAATATATATATGTATACTTATACGTATATATAGGTATATATATATATGTATATATATATGTATATATACATATATATATAAGTATATATATGTATATATATATATATATATATATATATATATATATATATATATATAGAGAGAGAGAGAGAGAGATAGAAGAAAAAAGAGTGATAAATATGCGACGATTGTCCACATCTATTTCAAATTTCAATTGTTCAATGCAAGGTGCATTCAGTCATAAACTAGTGTTTATTATTCTTTCCTTAAGCCAAGGCTTTTCAAAGATCGAAATCTTATCATCAGAGGAGAAATACAGATGGATATATATATATATATATATATATATATATATATATATATATATTTATATATATATAAAGTAATCAGACAAAAGATATAAGCGTCAACTAATATCTTATAATTAGTGAACACATCCGGATAAACAGTGAAGCTCAACATACTGGAAATTGGGGAAACATATTGGGGAAATAGTCATTTAATCAGTACCATTCGAGACCCATGAATATTATTAGTGCCCTGTTTTTATATCTATCT
This sequence comes from Sepiola atlantica, assembly GCA_963556195.1. NCBI lineage: Eukaryota > Metazoa > Mollusca > Cephalopoda > Sepiida > Sepiolidae > Sepiola > Sepiola atlantica. Next base: position 60,700,136 of record OY744542.1, read on the forward strand.
GGTAAACAGCTGATAACCCCCGTTTTAATATTTCACGCTCAAGTTAAGATCTCCTGCTTTTGTTTCACTGTTAGATACTTGAACCCCCTATTTTATTAATGAATTTTCCAACGACAACGAGTCTGCGATATCTTGGATTTAGTTAGTTCCCCAGGGAATTTAAACTGCGTTTTCCTATTTTTTTTCCTTTGTTTAAAATTAATCAAAGCTTTTTTAGACGATAGATATGTGCATATATGTTTTGGTTATAACTTTAATAACGTGATGGAAATTCAAAAGACGAACTTTTTGGAGTCAACATTTAAATGGCAGTATTACTGGCCTGATGAGGCTTATCTTATAGTTAAAATATGTATAAAGTAATAACATTAATTGTATGAATTTGAAAATACTCTAACACAGTTTTACTTGTTATTGAACACTATAGCACGATCACAGCATAACTCATAGAAAGAAAAACCGTCTATGTATGTATATGTATGTGTATATATACATATATATATATATATATATATATATATATATATATATAAGTGCAGATTAGTCGTCCGAGGCTATAGCAATGCGATGTGGTTGCCGTAAGATTGAAAAGTGAAAAGAAATAAACGCAGGGAGAAAGTGAAACTCAAAACGATTTATTAATAATTTCACGAAAACTGATTAAATACCAAATAGTAAATACTGTCCGGTAAGTAACAGTTCGGCAAAGGGTAATGTTAAATTTTCGAAAGAAAAACTTTCATTATCAGATGACAACAATAAAAGACCGAGTGGGTCGAAGAAAAACGGGGAAAACCGGTGTCAGAACATCGAAATACGGCAGAAAATAATTGGAAGTAGGAACGCAGAAAATGTCAAAATTCTATTAAGCAATCATATAACTAAAGTTAAAATATTATAAACATTTGTTTAATAATATACTAATTTTTATAATCTTATTATGTTTTATTTTATATGATTCATTAATTATTTTTTTTCTCTTTTTTTTCTTTATTCAATTCAAATTTAAATTTACGTGTGGGCTGTTATTGTCAAAGGGGGATAACTTATTTAAAAAATATATTTAGAAATGAGATTTGAAATTTGAGAAGGAATTTGAATTGTGGAATTGATCAAAGCCAAGGAGGGAACAGTTGTAACAGGGGAAGGGGGGAGTAAGAAGAGATTATTGGGAAGGGGGGACTATGGAGAAAATAAATAAATAAGATAAAAAGGCCTTAAGAAAGAAAACTTGGTCTACCTACCCTCTGACAAAGGCAAGGAATTCTGCATTATCTCCCAAGAATCCTACAATACTCTCGCCCTGGAACACCTCAGCCATACATCCCTTTACACACCCGATAACGACATCTCAGCTACCCGCATACAAACCTCTATTAATAACGCTTGGTCCCAAATTTGCTCCAGACGTAATCTCCCCAAGGCTTATAGGCTCAATCTCACCACTAGAAACAGTAGACTCCCCACCTTTTACCATCTTATTAAAACCCACAAAACCAGCAACCACCTACAGATCAGACCTATAGTGTCCAGTACTGAGGGACCTCTTTACAAGATCTCCTGGCTCCTCTCCCACTTACTTAAGCCGCTTCTCCCCAATTTCCCGGCGCATGTCAGCAGCTCTGACCAGGTATTAGATAGACTCCATTTGCTGCAACCCCAACAGCTCCGCATCAACAACTACATCTTCAGCCTTGACGTAGTCTCCCTTTATACTTCCATTCCCGCACACCCCGCCATTGACCTCATAACTGACCACATCCTCTCTAACAATCTTGACTGTTTTGGGCTTACTCCTACAGACATTCATCAGCTCCTACGTATCATTGTGGATAACACCTACTTTAAGTTCCAACAAGACACATACAAACAAGTCTCTGGCCTACCCATGGGTTCCAGTCTCTCCGGCCTCCTCGCCATTTCCTACATGAACAGACTGGAACAACATGCACTTAGCACCTGCCATTCCCATATTTTCTTCTCGAGATACGTTGACGACATTTTGATCCTCACCTCATCCCGAGAGGAAGCTACCTCTATCTTTAATACATTTAATAATTCTGACCCCCACATTAAATTCACCATCGAACATCCCAACACCTCAGGCTCTCTCTCACTTCTAGACTTCAAACTCAGCATTAATGACGACGGATCTCTCCACACCTCTTTATATAGAAAACCCGCCTGCAGGAACCTCTTTATCCACTACAACTCTGCACTACCCCTCAAATCCAAAATTAGTTACGCACAAACCGAAATCACCCGCATACAGGACAAATGCTCTTCTACTTCCGATAAAACAACACACACTGAAGCCTTCCACCAAACCCTATTAACCAACGGTTTATCCCTAACTACCATATCCAGCCTTAACAACACCAGAAGACATAGACATCACACTCTCACCAACACTTTCTTCCTTAAACTCCCCTTCTTTAGCGACCGTATCACTTTTGCTATCCGCAATGCCATACGTAGTGAGAACCTTAACATACAACTTTCTCACACAGGCACCTCTCTCCGACAACATTTATCCAAAAAAAGCCACTACACCCCAGACCCCTGCTCTCTAGCTAGTTGCCCCATCCCCAACTCTGGCCTCTACCTCCGCACCTATACAGTATACCACCTACAATGCGCTAAGTGTCAAAAGTTCTACATCGGTAGTACCGTTAGGCCTCTACACCAACGCATTAAAGAGCATCTAAACACCCACCTTTCTTCCTTCCATAAACACTTAATATCATGTGGCCATACACATCGCTCCATTAGTGTCCGCATCCTCAACTCCGTCCGCAATATAGGTCAGCTTCGAATTTCGGAAGCTATTCTAATCTCTAAATTTCGTCCATCATTGAATAACAGATTCGAGTTGTCTTCTCCCTTCATCCTTTGATTCTTACATCCTCACACTCCCACCCCAACTTATTTGCCTTTGTCTCCTCTTTATTTGCCAACGCTACCCACCCCACATTTTTTTGCTTGCCTTTGTCTCCTCGGTATTTGCCAGCGCCACCCACCCCACATTTTTTACACTTTACGTATTATAATTGTGGAATGGAATGATATGCACTTTATTTACACGCATTAAGACCTAGTGATTTTATGTGTATGCATATATTCATGTATGTGAATATGGGTGTATTCTCATGTGTGTGTATGTGTATGCTCAATAAAATAAAATAATAATAGTAGAAAATAAGAAAATTAAAATAAAGGAAATTAAAGATTAAAATTAGGATGAATAAGGAAAAAAAATAAATAAAAAATCAATAATAGTTATAAAAGAATAAATTAAATATATTAATAGATCATAATAACAAAGGAGAATTGGGGAAGAAAAAAAAAAAAAGAAAAAATAGTAAATGTAAAATAAGTGAATCTATGAGTCAATGGATAGAATAAATTTATACAAATTTACTTCTAGAAGTATTTTCCTCTAAAATTAACTATAAAAAATAAAAAAGAAAGAAAGAAGAAAAGAAAAAGTGAATGAATGAATAAATAGTACATTTTATTTTATTTTTATTTTTATTTGTTTATCTTTATTTTAATTTTATTTTTGTGTGTTTATTTATTTATTTGTTTATTTTTATCTTATTTATTTATTTTCTCCATAGTTCCCCCCTTCCCCATAATCCCTTCTTATTCCCCCCCTTCCCCTGTAACAACGGTTCCCTCCTTGGCTTTAATCCATTCCACAATTCAAATTCCTTCTCAAATTTCAAATCTCATTTCTAAATATATTTTTAAATAAGTTATCCCCCTTTGACAATAACAGCTCACACGTAAATATAAATTTAAATTTAAATTTGAATTGAATAAAAAGAAAAAAGAGAAGAAAAAAAATTAATGAATCTATATTATTAAACAAATGTTTATAATATTTTAACTTTAGTTATATGATTGCTTAAAAGAATTTTGACATTTTCTGCGTTCGTACTTCCAATTGTTTTCTGCCGTATTTCGATGTTCTGACACCGGTTTTCCCCGTTTTTCTTCGACCCACTCGGTCTTTTATTGTTGTCTTCTGATAATGAAAGTTTTTCTTTCGAAAATTTAAGATTACCCTTTGCCGAACTGTTACTTACCGGACAGTATTTACTATTTGGTATTTAATCAGTTTTCGTGAAATTATTAATAAATCGTTTTGAGTTTCACTTTCTCCCTGCGTTTATTTCTTTTCACTTTTCCATCTTACGGAAAACCACATCGCATTGCTATAGCCTCGGACGACTAATCTGGACTTACATTTACCAGCAATGCTTCAAGCAAACTACAATCCTCTTTATATATATATATATATATATATATATACATATACAGATATGCATATTTATATATATACATATATATATATATATATATATATATATATATATATATATTTATATACATATGTACATATATACATATCTATATATATAGCCCGAAGATTCCCCCCGGGAGCATCTGTAGCTTGATTGCTATATATATTTTCATTGCTTACTATATATATATATATATATATATATATATATATATATATATATATATATATATATATATATATATACTGGTAGTGTCTTGGCCTTCGGGGCTTGATTTACGCCGATCTATGGGTCTGTCCTATGCAGTTCTAGGAGTTCCACCCTCCCAGGCTTCGCCTCCCCTCTTTGGGGAGGAGTAAGTTTATTGCTTACTGTCTGAGGCGCCCCTACCGGGGAATGCCGACGGGGCTGCCCAGGCAATTTTTAAACCCCACTTTCCCGACCCGACCTAGGGTCACATCTTACTTGTGGGAGTAAGATAAAAACTGGCCTTGTGCCTAACTCCTGGAGAGGAGTAAATCAATACTCGTTAATATTTGGATATATGTATGCACGTAAAACTATGTACGATTATCACTTCTGACTTATATATATTATTAGCATGTGGCCGTGTAAACATGCGTAGATGTCTTCGTCTTCTTCTTTCGTGTGAATTAGATGATTCTGATATTTTTCTAGTTAGAAACTATTCTGCCAATACATCGGGTACTTACGGGAAGGCCCACGAGAAGGTTGCCAGGGAATGTGGTACTGACTGGATTCGAACTTTGAACACCCAGGTCTTCAGTCCGTGTGGTTATCCACTTAACCACCGTCACCTCCTAGTCACAGCTGTGAGAAAGTATGTATATGATAGCGTACACATGAGCACCTATGTATTATATATATATATATATATATATATATATATATATAGTTATTCATCCACAGACACGTGTTTCATAATCTCTACAACTTATCAGTAGGATTACACCTAGTGTGATTCGAAAGCGGAACCCCAGTGACAAGTGCTTTGCGCTCTACCCACTGATCCATCACCTCCTAGTCTCAGTGGTATAAATTGTATCGCATTAC
>OY744542.1:60713019-60738019 GCA_963556195.1 Sepiola atlantica
AAAATGAAATACGCGGAAGACCTAAAAAGCTGAACGTTTCGCCCAAATGTTATATGGGGTTTGTCAAGAGCGAACCAAAAAAATGCAAATCTTTTGTAATTTTTTGCATTTTTTTTCGTTCGCTCTTGACAAAGCCCATATAACATTTAAGCGAACCGTTGAGCTTTTTAGTTCTTCCGCTTATTCCATTTTAATTTCATATATATATATATACATATATACAGGGTGATTATTAAGTCACTTCACTTAGCTATTTAAAATGATTACCATATGAAGCACAAACATACTATGAACTTTTAATGATTGTTATCTTACTCTCTAATAACTGCTATTTTTTATTTTGAATTTGTTCGTTTATATATTTGTGTCTATATATATTTATTTCATAATCAATCAAATATGCTACAAAGAGTCGTAAATTTCTTGCAAAAAGAATGGAGCTATGCATGCAGAACGAAGGTGGAAATTTTGAAAAGTTGCTGTAATTTTAAACTTCCATCAATGAATTTGTTGAATAAACTTTCTGTTTTGTATTACCGTATTTTTTAAATTTAGAATTTAAAAACTAAATAGCTAAGTGACGTCTGAATCACCCTATATATATATATATATATATATATATATATATATATATATATATATAGGCATTCACCGTGAGCCTAAGTTCAAAACTGCGTCTCTGTCGTCGAGTCCTATCGAACGTCTTTATGTTTACACTCGTCGCTTTCTGTGTAAATATGACTTAATTTATCGCTTATCAAGTAACAATCTATCGCGGCCTATGGGACTACAATATAACGCTTACAGATTCAATGTGTCTCTGAGAACAAGGTTCGCGCCTGTGATAGTCTTAGATATTGATTTTCCTACGCTGATGAGAGCGGTAAGATTGAAACGACGAGGTATATAGGTAAGATCTTAAAACTATAATTTTATGTTATATATATATATATATATATATATATATATATATATATATATATATATGAGAGAGAGATTTTATTTTTCAATTTTTCTGATGGTCTTTTTATATTAAAAAAAATAATAAATAATAAATGCTATATAGGTTCACATGTTTCACGAACGTTTTCGATTCTTCGTCGAATCATCCTCAGGTGTCAAAAGCAAATAAACAAAATAGCAACAAAAAGAACAGAATGTTGTAAAAGACGGCGGTAAAACGCGTAGAGAACGTTTTTCGCATTGCACCAAGAAAAACGTTGGCGATTCAAATTCAGCGACGTTGTAATGGCATCACAGAACAAAATCTGATTACGTTAAGCATTCCAGTATTTTTTAATGTTTGTAAATTGTTTTCGGAATGTATTGGTTTAGTGTTATTCACTAGAATTTCTCTTAAATCAGAGGGAGGGCAGGTGTGTTTTTGTGGATGTTGGTAAATTGAGCTAGAGTGTACACAATGCATGGTGAAGCGGCTGGATAGGGTAGTGCTTGCAAAACAAATGTAGCTATTAGCTTTATTATTATTATGGGAGCTACATTCTCGAAAAAGACGTTTAAACTTATAAATAACATTGGCTCTTTATAGGTGTTTTGGGGTTGCGGAGAAGTTTTTTTTTTACTACATGATTTTGGGGTTAAAATGTTTAACAATGTTTTCATAAATGAGAAAATACTGCCCAAATGCAGACAGGGCATATATATATATATATATATATATATATATATATATATATATATATATATATATATATATATATATATGGTCTAGCTGCACTGATGAGCTGTGAAACAGCGAAACAGTCTGTATGTGGATGACTATAAAAAGCTCCCCCGGGTAGAGCTTATTTTTGTAAGGGTATCGTCAACGGCCATTAGCTTTAAGGCAATGCTCATTAGGTAAAAACTAATTTTCGAGCTCAGACATTTGCAATGTTTACATTTCGTTACATTGAGATATCTCTTACATTCAGTCAGTGTCGCATGATGGCGTAGGGGTTAGCAGCTCGACGGTTGCGTTTCGATCCCGGCTTGAGACACTAACGTTTCTAGCTGCACTGATGAGCTGTGAAACAGCGAAACAGTCTGTATGTGGATGACTATATATATATATATATATATATATATATATATATATATATATATATATATATAAAAATTCACACATACATCTGTAGATCAAAAAATAAAATATATATATATCAAAATTAAAAAAAAAACTCTTTCTCGTTTTGTGTTTTTATCTCTTATTCAATATTTCATTTTGTGTGATAGAAGAATTATCTGCACTAAGACACTAAAATATTGGGTGTGATCTGTACAGGTGGAAGTACTCCAATTTTTTATACATATATATTTTCTCTTTATACCAAATCTCCAATTGTGTCGCCGATTGTCGGTCTAAAAGTCCACCTGTTCTTTTTCAGTCTCATTCACGGAAACCGGTTGGTGATGCGTGGAAAGGAAAGAGAAATGTTCATTCGATTATGAATCGATTTCCATTAATTGAACACGTGTTTTCTGTTTGTGTTTCTTTTTTTAAACGAAGAATAGGCTAATGACCTCGACCTGTCGATCGACTAACATACGGACACATGTGGACGCAGTGACGCAGTCGCACACGGATACGGAACCAGTCGCAATACACTGAACACTTCACAGGTCAATTTAATGAGTTCAATTAGGTCTGGAACAGCGCCTAAATGTGGAAATGGAACGAAAAGAATGGATATTTTCTGAGCCCTTGGGAAAGACGGACTGGCCCCGCGCCAAGTTGCACATTAATACACAGATAAACATATACAAGCGTGGCAGACACACACTACTAGCAACCTATTCAGCAACAGGTACAACTACTTTTTTGGCTAAGATCAAAGTGTAGTATCTGTTCCGATGGATACTGCACGCCTGTCCTGTGCAGTTCTAGGAGGTCCACTCTTCCAGACTTTGCCTTCCTTCTTTGGGGCGGAGTAAGTTTATTGCTTACTGTCTGAGGCGCCTCTACCGGGCAATGCCGACGGGGCTGCCCAGGCAATTTTTAAATGTACCAAGTACTCTTCCTCTAGAGTGCGCAATTCCCACTTTCCGACCTTGTGTCACATTCTACTTTGTGGGAAGTAGATAAATAGGTACGAGCAACCTATTCAGGAACAGGTACAGCTACTTTTTTGGCTAAGATCAAAGTGTATTATCTGTTCCGATGGATACTGCACCCCATATACTGGTATTGTCCTGGCCTACGGGGCTTGATTTACGCCTGTCTATGGGTCTGTCCTGTGCAGTTTTAGGAGGTCCACCCTCCCAGGCTTCGCCTCCCCTCTTTTGGGAGGAGTAAGTTTATTGCTTACTGCCTGAGGCGCCCCTACCGGGTATTGCCGACGGGGCTGCCCAGGCAATTTTTAATGGCTAGAGTCCTCACCTCTCGGGTGCTGGCTTTTCAAACCACACTTTCCCGACCTTGGGTTACATCTTACTTGTGGGAGTAAGATAAAACTGGCCTTGTGCATAACTCCTGGAGAGAAGTAAATAAATACTCGCAAAAATAAACAAACACATTTGGATCGTTCTCAACTCTTAAAAGTGAATGCCTGAGCAATATAATATCTAGGAGTGCGAATATACCATCAGAACCGTTCACTGCAAGGGAGCGTAGTGCACTTTCTTATTTGAAGGTATATTGTTTAAATTAAAGTTAATATCTAATATTGCTTTGTAGTTATTTTCTTCATTATTGGCTTATATTTATCACACTCAAACATAAAAACATAGATCCAGTCATACATCAGTTAACGGTGTTGTTTCACTTCAGCGCATCCGTATTTTCTATTTCTGTTTATATTAGGCAATCTTATGAAAAAAACATCGTGTTCTGATTTCATTAAAACATAATTTGATAAATGATATGCATATCATACTTATATAGTTTAGGTTTTCTTGAACATTTCAGCTCTGTAATGTTTGCTAAATGTTACGTTGTACATGCCGACTGATGTTTGCGCAAACTCAATACTCTGTCTTATTTTGACTGTATTTATTTTAAAAAATAATAATTCGTTTTTTTAACAAATAATAAAACCAAACGGTGTTTTATTAAAATGTGAATTCAACACTCGATCACAGCTATTATTCTTCCCCAACGCCGATTTGTAAGGAAAATGAACAGTTTGTTTTGTAGGTGTGAAAATGTGCCTTTCGAATGAAACTTCACAACCTTATCTGTAGGTTTCCGACGAGATCTCTCTGATGTGGGTTGCATAAGCACCGCCAGCCCCAAGGATGTTGGAATTTATGTTGATGCACAGAATGGCCGTTTTTTGTGTCGTTCTTTACTGCAACATGACCCAATCCTGCCCACAAAGTTTATCTTGTCTTATTTAATTCTGAAAATAATAATGCAAAAATAATAAATTAAAACATTTTTCTCATAAATAAAATTGAAATATTATACATTTACAAATTAATTAATGAACAATAAAATCCAGCGACTTCAAATATATTGCAAATTTTCTGTTTGTGTTTATAAAATGGCGTTGAATATTTTTTATTTCTATACAACAAAAAAAAACTCATAATAATGACGTAACTAACATAGAATATGATCTTTCTGAATAAAATGACTTTTAATACGATCATCAGCGAATCAGCAATATACGCGAAAATCCTACTAATGGTATCGGAAGTTTGTACGGCTATATCTCTTATAACAAATATTAAAATATAAAGTTCTAATGCTGGTAGTACATATAATCCGTAACTAATAATCACGTGGGCATCAAACAAAAGTTTAAAAAAAAATAAAAGCCCGAAACAACTAACAGAGCAAAACAAATTTCATTTGTTTTACATCGGCTTCAATAAACAGTCAGTCTGTTAAATATCTTTACATGCACTTACTGTTTTATACGTACTAACGCCGTGCTCATGTTAGTGAGGGAACATGGTACAGCTGATCCTAGTAATATAAATTACAACAATAATAATAATAATAATAATAATAATAATAACAATAATAATAATAATAATGATAATAATAATAATAATAACAATAATAACAATAATAACAATAATAATAATAACAATAATAATAATAATAATAATAATAACAATAATAATAATAATACTTATAATAATAACAATAATAACAATAATAACAATAATAATAATAACAATAATAATAATAATAATAATAACAATAACAATAACAACAATAACAATAACAATAATAATAATAATAATAATAATAATAATAATAATAATCGCACTACAAATAATACTAATAATAGTCGGTTTACATTTTCCACATGATATTCGTATCTTGCTAGAAGAAAAACCTAGTTACACTATTTTAACTTTTGTACTTGTTTTATTTTTAAGGATTTAATTAAAACCCTATCAAAATGACGTTTCATGGTACGATGATGCTATTACTGCGTTGCTTTCGCTTCCCAATTGTAAAGTGCTACCACTCTAACTACTACTAGTATTACTACTACTACTACTACTAATAAGAAAAAGAAGAAGAAGAAGAAGAAGAAGAAGAAGGAGAAGAAGAAAAATAATATGCTTTAAAAACTATTATTCATTGTTTAAAAATATACTGATAATGGCTACTTATAAAATACACTTCATCATTGATAGTATTTTATCATACGTTAAGAGGTGACGGCGGTTAAGTGGATATCGACACGGACATGGGTGTTCCAAGTTCGAACCAAGCGGTTAAACATTACCATTGCCACTTAGGGATGTGCCATTGCCACTTAGGGATGTTGGACACCTTTTCGTGGTCCTTCCCGTAAGTACCCTATGTGTTTCTAGAATGATTTCTAACTGTAATAACATCGAGGAAACTAATGCCAACACCAGAATCATCTGATCCACACGAACTAAGAAGATCATACGTTACGTGGGCAACTTTGGGCAACTCTGCTGGTATAATATACTTTTGTCAATAAGACTAATTAAGAATTGCATTCAGAAGTATTACTTGGCTCGTAGTTCCCATGAATTATTATTTTTTTTACATAATTCGACCCAAATAAGCCAAGCCGCCGTAAGGAGCTACTAAGAATTAGGATGTAGGTTTAGAGGGTCGTACTATGTTGGGGGCTGTGTAGCAAGATGTTTGTTTACATTAGTTTTAAACTTCTGCATGTCGGTACAGTCGGGGAAACAGGGAGTTCCAGAGTCCGACAACACGAGGAAAGAAGCTATTGGAGTAGAAGGCTCTCCTGCATTTGGGGACCTCCACACTGAATGGATGAGATTTAGCTGATTGTCGAGACAGTCTAGTGTATTTACGTCGAGGGGGCACTAGAGCAGCAAGTTCATCAGAACAGGATTCTAGTTAATCAATACGCCGTCACGCCAAACCTATAATAATTTTGTTACGGTAATATTTTTAGCTCTATTAATAACAAAGTCCAACAAGTAAAGTTAGTAAAAGATCAGACTGAAAGTCTCAAGATTTAGGTTTCGATTACTGATTGCATCCAATTTATTTACTGTAAATTTATAATTTTATATCATTGCAATAATATTATTCTATTTCTAAAAGTAGTAAAGGTCTCGGATATTTCGAAATGAGACTCATTCCGCAACCTATAGATTATGCTTAAAAATGTGACTGACAGACGGATAAACAATCTATTTATATAGCAAGAATAGGTATGCACTATGGACCCATTAATTCTTGTATATCAAATATTTAATAGTTTTTAACGCGAACACATAGTCAAAGTAAAATAACTTGTTTTAGACTACTAAACTAATTTCTAACGCTATCGATCAGTCTTACCAACTTATTTATGTATATTTTATTATCGCTTCTGTTTGAATGCCTCTATTGAAATATGAAGTCAATGATTAACCTGTGACGAAACGTCACACTATAAGTATTTCGTAAATGTAATATTGTCAGCTCTATATTGAAGAGAGTCCAAATAGGTCATTTAGTAGAACCTCGGATTGAAGGTAGCACAATTTCGGTTTCGACTGCTTTATTTCTTAGGAATTTATTATTTACTTTGATTTAAAATAAAGAATAAAGTATTCTCCCTTTCCAAAAGTGGGTAAACTCTCTGATATATTTTCAAATGAGACTAATTCCGCAACGCATTTGTTAGGTTTAAAGGCAATTTTGACCGAAGGACAGACGAACAAAACTTCCATTTACATAAAAAAAAAAGTAAATATAAACACAGCGAAGATAATTAAGATTTTCATCAATAAATCCATACGCATAACCGAACCCATCTATAGATTAATACTTGTATATGTTTCGGATTCGTACGTATGTTAACAAAATGGATAACTCGACGTCAAACGGAAGCCGTTCGCCGTTCTGTTACCACTGAACAACTATATACAGACAGAGAGATTGGAGAAATAGAGAGATGTAACGTGCAATCACATATGTCTATATGTTAACTGCTGAAATCGATAATTAAGAATATGGAAACTTGATACGAAATTCCACAACCTTTTCTTTTTTTTTTGCTTCAGCTTATGTCTGGTAACTTTTGGAACAAACCTACCATTCTACTTAAAATAAACTATTCGTTCTTTCCTTAATGTTTTGAGTAAATTTTTGTCCATTTCATTAGTACATTTATTCTACGATATTATGATATATATTGAATAAAGATAATGGAAATATAATTAAGGCTTTCTTAGTATTTATACTGTGTAATTCATAATGAAGCGAGAACAATCTGACATCATGTATTTAATAACAGGTTCAGTTCGAATTTTTGTACGGATTCCCGAGTTCGACCTGTAGATTCCTGAGTACGCAAAGGCGCATCTGGATTCCCGCTCTTATAGCTGAAAATAATGTTCATTCGGAAACAATTATTTTGAAAATAATTGAATTTGAAAACAATTATTTTGAAAATAATGTTCATTCGGAAACAATTATTTTTTCATGTGTAGAGACGAGCTGACTTCAAATGTACGGATTGACATCAATTTTAAGCAGCTAAAGATGAAGCTTTGTTGGTGGAAATTCGTCAGTGGTATTAAGGTTTAGGGTGAACATGTTAGTCTTATTACGCTTACAGGAAATGCACATAGATATTTATTAAACTAGGCAATGCTTGATTTTACGTTCACCGTTTATTAAACGCTAGAACGAACTTGCTTATCAATAGGGTTTTATTTACTCCTCCCCAGGGTTTAGGCACAAGGCCAGTTTTATCTTACTCCCACAAGTAAGATGTGACCCAAGATCGGGTCGAGAAAGTAGGGTTTGAAAAGCCAGCGCTCGAGAGGTGAGCACTCTGGCCATTTAAAAATTGCCTGGGGAGCCCCGTCGGCATTCCCCGGTAGGGGCGCCTCAGACAGTAAGCAATAAACTTACTCCTCCCCAAAGAGGGGGGGCGACGCCTGGGAGGGTGGACCTCTTAGAACTGCACAGGACAGGCGTGCAGTATCCATCGGAACAGATACTACACTTTGATCTAGCCAAAAGGCCAACAATAGGGTATACGCTTCGGCACCACTCTTGAATTAAAGCAACTCTCGAAGTGAACATATGTCGTACTTATCCTTTTACGTATTAAGATGTTCTAATAGTTTAATCTATATACTACTAAAAGTCTATGGGTCTTGTATGTTTGCAATCAGCTTTCAGCTTTCCGGTTTTCAACATCCGGTTGCGCATGCGTAAATAGCATCGTCTTCCAATCTGTTATTCCAATTCCGTTGAACTCCTTTTATTAACGAACGCATGAAATTTTTCATTCTGGAAATGTTTACATCGCTTTAAATATAAAACAATTACATTTAATTTCATCAAATAGTTTTTTTGTTTTCTCCACGGCTAAAAACATTCAACGGCAGGACTTTGTAAAGTCTGTCGCAGTTTCAAAAAAGCTCCACCCTTTTAAAAAACAAAAACAAACAAACAAAACAACAACAATCATTATTAATATCAATAGCGGCGGTGACGAAACCACCTCCCACTTTTCCTCTCACAGATTTCACCACTCCTACTCCCTCTGTTTTCGTTACGTACGCGAGACAGCCGGTTGTACCTCCTTCCTTTCTCACCTGTTCAGTGCATATTTACCTATAAGTATGGCCAACCACTTATAATTCAGTAACTATAATTAAAAAAAAAAACAATTATAATGAACAGAACGACGCATAGAAATTTATCTATATTCTTTTTTAAACAATTACATTTAATTTCATCAAATAGTTTTTTTGTTTTCTCCACAAGTGTCACGCACATACATGAATTCCATAGCTAATATAACAAACTGACCCAACGGGTCACGGGTGGTCTAGTATAATCATTAAAAGTGTGTAAAGACAGGTTTAATGTTCAAAACTGTCCATTAGGATGTAATATAGAGTTGTGCTAATAGTTTATACGCTGCTACTCAGTTGGCCTTTTGGCTAAGATCAAAGTGTAGTATCTGTTCCGATGGATACTGCACCCCATACTGGTGTTGTCTTGGCCTTCGGCTCTTGATTACGCCGGTCAATGGGTCTGTTCCTGTGCAGTTCTGGGAGGTCCACCTTCCCAGGCTTTGCCTCCCCTCTTTAGGGAGGAGTAAGTTTATTGCTTACTGCCTGAGGCGCCTCTACCGGGGAATGCCGACGGGGCTGCCCAGGTAATTTTTAAACCCCACTTTCCCGACCCAACCTTGGGTCACATCTTACTTGTGGGAGTAAGATACAAACTGGCCATGTGCCTAACTCCTGGAGAGGAGTAAATCAATACTCAGTGTATCGGTTTATCTGTGTTTCTAGGTCAGCGAGAAACATAAAGTTTATAAGTCGCTAATTCCGTATCAAAACATTTTTTTTTTATTTCTAATTCTTTTTTTAAAAGAAACGTTACATTCATTGTATATTTATGTAATATAATTATTAAACACCTGGTCTTTTCACAATCGAATTACTTTGCTTATACTGAGGATGAATTAAGAATTAGAATTCTGGAAATTAATTTTATCGAAATAATTTGGTTTTCTCTAAAACCGAAAATGCCCGAAAACGGTAAACCGAATAAAAATGTCTGCTATTGATTCGATCAACCAATTTATTCATTAATCATCATGAAATAAGAATTAAAAAAAAAAACAATACAAAATAGAGAAAAACATATGTAATGTAATCTCGGGAGATTTTGCGACGGTCTTAAGTCGACACGCCTAAAGGTCGAATTTCCCAGACAAATACAAAGTATATAATTCCTCCAGTCGATATACAAACCAATCTTGCAAGTAACAACTTCTCTTAAGCCATTATCACACAAAAAAGTTATAGCTTCTATAACATTTAAACCCAAACTTTTAATTAAAATGATAATTTACTTGCCAAGTTCCTGCAGATGGCTTCGAGGTATTTACACATACGTGTAAGAAGTAAATAGACACTTTTATTATCATTAATAATTTAAAACGGTTTACAGACTATCCGGCTGGACCTAGGCAAAATAATAGTCAGTATATCACTCACTGATGAATGTAACAATCATTTAGTTTACAAGTGAAACTGTGATTCAAAATCTTGCGAAGTTTTTGACGTTCAGTAGATCTACCTTCATGGTAACCGACAACATGATCTACTGTAGACCCTGATAATTATAATGCTTTTATTGCACGTCTCATACGCAAATGTTGTATATATATAGGGTGGGCAAAAATAAGGGTCCTTTTTTAAAAAATTCATAACTTTTTTATTTATTGATTTTTTAAATTTTTTTTTTTAGAATAAGTAAAGGACCCCTTCCGAAGCAAGCATGGGTCGTATTAGCCCTAAGGAACGTACCCTCATTTAGAAAACATTATTTTTGCTTAAAAAACTCAAAACAGTGTAAAAAACAATACTTTAGTTTTTGTAAGTTTTAAGAAGTGTTTTTCGGCTAAAATTTGTTTTGTTTATTTCAAAAAATCTCGGAAGGGTCAGTCTACACACACATAAAGTTTGGTGAGTTTAACTTTTATTTTGTGGAAGTTATTCAAATTCAAGTTATTCAAATTTAAAGATAGGACCCTTATTTTGGCCCACCCTGTATATATAACATACATTTTTATAGTATACATTTTGCAATTAATCTCAGATTTCTCAAGTCAGTGGTTATATTGTTTCATCGTATAATTGGTAGTCAGAGCTGTATGCGAAGTTGTAGATAGTATATCATGTAGATTCCTAATAGTCACGCATCCTCCGAAGTGCTATTAATACGAGGTTGGATGGAGTAATGGCTGATAATGTTGCCGCGAATTGTCTGATGCTACGAGGACCTCCTACGTTTCTAATTGTTACTCTGTCAATCGATCTACGCCGATGCTATCTTGTAAGACTAAGTGCAAATAACTCTATAGTTCAAGTATTTTACACTGATGTAGCACAAAAAGAGTTGAGGCACTAACTAATCTAGCCTTAGTGAAGAGCTGTGATACGGCGAAACAGTCTGTATGTGGACGAATACATACGTATATATATATATATATATATATATATATATATATATATATATATATATATATATATATATTATTAAGGGCTAAAGTACAATTAAAGTGAGAGCACCGTTTGAAGGATTTAAAAAAATTGACAGACATTTAAAAACCGCCGTGCAAGACTCAGTCTCTGCCGTTGAATCCTATCGAATGTCTTTATATTTATACTCGCCGTTTTTAGTATTAATGAAACTTTTTCTGTTATAAAGTGACAATCATTCGTTGCTTATGTGTAAAAACACAAACGATTACAAATTAAAGGTGTTTGTGCCTTGTAACCGTCCGATATTGTTATTTCCCTGCGCCAATCACAGCCGTAAGCTTGCAAGTACGTCGCACCTTGGTTGAATATTAGAAATATAATTTGATAGTAATATACACACACACGCACCCCCCTCACACATATATATATATATATATATATATATATACATTTTTTTCACTCAATTTCTTCAATATTTATTTTCATTCCTCGAAACTGACTTCACCAGGTCCGGACGTCGGTCCCTTCTGTTTTCCAGTAACGGCTAGTATTTTCTTCCCTTCAACCCACTATGTTAACCCTATATGTCTACGTACTTGCATGACATTTTTCTTTATATTATCATCCTGAAAAAGTCTTACAAATAAAGACGAAACGTTGATAAACACATAAAAACTTCCTTTTGGTTTTTCCTTTTTCATTTCCCATTATGTCGGATTACCTTCATCCTTCTTTTTCCATATATATATATATATATATATATATATATATATATATATATATATATATATATATCTGTGTGTGTGTGTGTGTGTGTGCAAATACACGATGGGTAACATGTCAATAACCTCTTAAATAGCAGGTGTTAGTTTTTAGTTTTTATTATTCCAGATGAGTCTGGCGATATCTCGATGCATCGCTAGTTGTTTTCCTAAGATCAAACGCATGTATGCACTTCAGTATGCGCCAATAAATATCTAGTATGCCTTCCGAATATGAAGAGACTATCAATGGATCAACTGATTGGATTTTTTACATGTCAACCAACGCTATTACCATTATTTGTTTATCTGATCTTTTAAAATTATAATGGTCAACACATGAAGCTCATAAGTGTATTTGGTTAATTTTAGTACGTTAAATCAAAAAAAAATACGGCCGATCTTTTTTTAATCGTCAGACATTTGGTGTACCGTAAATAAATATTTTTCAATTATTTTAATGTATTTACATGAAATTCTTCGAATAAAGGGAAAATAATATCGCCATTTTCTTTAGTGGGATCTGCTCATACTCTCCCTTCAACAGTAAACAAATTCATAATCTTCCATAGATAATATAATGAGTTTTATGAACTATTGTTTTTAGACGTGAACATCAAAGTCAGAAAAACAAATTATTTTTTGTCTAAGCAAAAAACTTGTAGTAGTAAAGAATGTTGAATAGAGAAACAATTACAAAAGAAAATTTCTAGTCATGGTTCAGTTCATTTTTATTTCTTTTTGTTTAATTTTTTATGAACTATTGTTTTTAGACGTGAACACCAAAGTCAGAAAAACAAAGTATATTGATAGTTGTCAGCTTTTACCGTTCCGAGATAATTTTACACAACATTCACAAGCAGAAGATTCGATATCAGTTATTGACCTCACCAATGTTGGATGTTTGATCAATGTTCTTATTTGAGGTTCATATAAAATATCCCATGTTCATGTTTTTCACTGATTACACCGGAAATGTTTTGCAGATATGGCGAAAACAATTTCCATATCTTTTGACATTTTGTTTGCTCACTCCCAATTGGATATGAAGAAGCGGTAATATGATTTTATTTTGTAGACAACTAATTCACTTATGATGTTATAATTATAAATCTCAAAAGACTGTATCATAGGAAAATCCTACATCACCCAATGTTGTGCTTAATCCATGCTGTCCCACAGGCACAAACAATCAAGGATTAGTTGTATAACCCGTCTGTTGGCTTTATAAAATGTTACCCATTTTCAAATCTACACAAATAAGCCATTGTTGCTGTGAGTAATGCAATTAATCTAAAACTTGTTTCACATTTTGGTGTTCTTCCTTCGTTTTGTGGAATGTCCAATTAACTATTGTTACTCTGAGTAATGCAATTTATCTAAAACTTGTTTACCATTTTGGTATTCTTCGTTTTGTGAGATGTCGAATTTACCATTCTTACTGTGAGTAATGCAATTTATCTAAAACTTGTTTAACTTTTTGATATTCTTTCTTCGTTTTTTGGAATGTCTAATTAACCATTCTTACTCTGAGTAATGCAATTTATCTAAAACTTGTTTACCATTTTGGTATTCTTCGTTTTGTGAGATGTCGAATTTACCATTCTTACTTTGAGTAATGCAATTTATCTAAAACTTGTTTCACATTTTGATATTCTTTCTTCGTTTTGTGAGATGTCCAATTTACCATTGTTACTCTGAATAATGCAATTTATCTAAAACTTGTTTCACATTTGGGTATTCTTCGTTTTGTGGAATGTCTAATTTACCATTCTTACTGTGAGTAATGCAATTTATCTAGAACTTGTTTACCATTTTGGTGTTCTTGCTTCGTTTTGTGGAATGTCTAATTAACCATTTTTACTGTGAGTAATGTAATTTATCTAAAACTTGTTTCACATTTTGATATTCTTTCTTCGTTTTGTGAGATGTCCAATTTACCATTGTTGCTCTGAGTAATGCTATTTATCTAAAACTTGTTTCACATGTTGGCATTCTTCGTTTTGTGAAATGCCCAATTTACCATTGTTACTCTGAGTAATGTAATTTATCTAAAACTTGTTTAACTTTTTGATATTCTTTCTTCGTTTTTTGGAATGTCTAATTAACCATTCTTACTCTGAGTAATGCAATTTATCTAAAACTTGTTTACCATTTTGGTATTCTTCGTTTTGTGAGATGTCGAATTTACCATTCTTACTTTGAGTAATGCAATTTATCTAAAACTTGTTTCACATTTTGATATTCTTTCTTCGTTTTGTGAGATGTCCAATTTACCATTGTTACTCTGAATAATGCAATTTATCTAAAACTTGTTTCACATTTGGGTATTCTTCGTTTTGTGGAATGTCTAATTTACCATTCTTACTGTGAGTAATGCAATTTATCTAGAACTTGTTTACCATTTTGGTGTTCTTGCTTCGTTTTGTGGAATGTCTAATTAACCATTTTTACTGTGAGTAATGTAATTTATCTAAAACTTGTTTCACATTTTGATATTCTTTCTTCGTTTTGTGAGATGTCCAATTTACCATTGTTGCTCTGAGTAATGCTATTTATCTAAAACTTGTTTCACATGTTGGCATTCTTCGTTTTGTGAAATGCCCAATTTACCATTGTTACTCTGAGTAATGTAATTTATCTAAAACTTGTTTAACTTTTTGATATTCTTTCTTCGTTTTTTGGAATGTCTAATTAACCATTCTTACTCTGAGTAATGCAATTTATCTAAAACTTGTTTACCATTTTGGTATTCTTCGTTTTGTGAGATGTCGAATTTACCATTCTTACTTTGAGTAATGCAATTTATCTAAAACTTGTTTCACATTTTGATATTCTTTCTTCGTTTTGTGAGATGTCCAATTTACCATTGTTACTCTGAATAATGCAATTTATCTAAAACTTGTTTCACATTTGGGTATTCTTCGTTTTGTGGAATGTCTAATTTACCATTCTTACTGTGAGTAATGCAATTTATCTAGAACTTGTTTACCATTTTGGTGTTCTTGCTTCGTTTTGTGGAATGTCTAATTAACCATTTTTACTGTGAGTAATGTAATTTATCTAAAACTTGTTTCACATTTTGATATTCTTTCTTCGTTTTGTGAGATGTCCAATTTACCATTGTTGCTCTGAGTAATGCTATTTATCTAAAACTTGTTTCACATGTTGGCATTCTTCGTTTTGTGAAATGCCCAATTTACCATTGTTACTCTGAGTAATGTAATTTATCTAAAACTTGTTTCACATTTTGGTATTCTTCGTTTTGTGAGATGTCCAATTTACCATTGTTACTCTGAGTAATGCAATTTATCTAAAACTTGTTTCACAGTTTGGTATTCTTCGTTTTGTGAGATGTCCAATTTACCATTGTTACTCTGAGTAATGCAATTTATCTAAAACGTGTTTCACATTTTGGTGTTCTTCCTTCGTTTTGTGGAATGCCCAATAAGAAGTACACGCATATTAGTTACATTTATGTAAAACTACACATTTAAAACTCCTTCAGACGTTATTTTGTATGCTTTTATTCAGTAACACATATTTGTATAAGGACTTTATTATTCCAGATTATAGCGTACTGTTGTACATGTGTGCTGGTAAATCTTTATCCCATTCGAGGGGCCTTGATATGGTGCAGAAACGTATCTTTAGTTTGATTGCCACTACTCTTTCTTTTTTCCGCAACCATTGTTTTACAGATATAATGTTGCTAGTCTCAGTCTTTTCTATGAATACTGTTATGTCATGTGTTCTTCAGAATTTTGTGATCTTTTACCCTCTTCTTTTGTTCCACGTCGTTTTAATAGCTGGTCTATTGGTCTTAATCAATTCGCTGTTTTGATACCTCATTGTAATACATCTTCTTATTCTAGTATCTTCTTTCCAAGAACGGCAGGTGTGTGGAGCTCTCTTTCTGCTAACGGTTTCCCCCTATCTATGACCTTGGTGTTTTCAACACTAATGCCAATAGGCATTTCCTGTTATTATGATAACTATATTTGTTCTTGTTAGCTTCTTACATCAAGTGGTTTCACGCCTTGTCTGGAGTGATTTTCGTAATAAAACAACTAAGTTGTCTTTTTCTGTTAGAAATGTTAATAAACGTTGCTACCAGTTTGGAATACATACTTATCTTTGTAACCTTCTTCAATTAGCTTTTTTTCATTCAGTCTTGATACCAGTACCTAAGATTGTCCATTTGAAAGATTAAAGTCTCTAATTAGCTCGTTTAGTTCTTGCTGATTGAATAACTTGGCCACGTGAGAGCTTATATCGGCATAAACATAAAAATAAGCAGCTGCTGCAATGTAATTTATTTGATCATCCAGTTCAATGGTGTCGATAGGGTTCAATGCAAAGTGGTGAAACGGATGTGGGTTAATCGGCACTATGTATTATTAGTCTTCTAGCAGATGGTACATCTGGATACGATATTGACTTTCTATTCGTACGGTGTTTACCTTCATAATTTACACGACAAAAGTACGTTTTCTGCTTCCCCCAAACTATTGGCACGCCAAATCTAAAACGTTTCCTTAAACTTTTAGTCCACTGTAACAAACGTACTATTTGAGGTGGCCATGATGTGCCATGATCTCCAGGCATCACCTCAAAATATGTTTTTAATAAAAAAAATTTAATAAATGGTCAATTTTTATTTTGTTTTCTCACAAAGTAAATTCACCATGTATATAAAAGATCAAATCAGAGTTATTGAATCATTTCCGGTTTGATATTTCCATATTAATTGTATAACTTGTGTTTGCAATAAGAATTGATCTGATCAACAGCAACTAACGAATTAAAGTTTTTTCAAAAAATACATAAAATAAAACACTTTACAAATCGACATCTCAAGGAAAATTTACATCAAGCTGAAAAAAAACTATATATATAAACTAGATATTATCTCCTAGATAACAGGTGAATCACATGAAAAATATGTCTAATGTTCGAAGAGCTGTTCAATCTAATACAGTCTGCTTTTAAAAATATTTACAGAATAATGCAAACTATACCATCTGGCACGCTAGGAAGTAAGTGTAGTATCTGTTCCGATGGATACTGCACCCTATAGACGGGTGTCGTCTTGTCCTTCGGGACTTGATTCCACCTGTCTGTGGGTTTGTCCTGTGCAGTTCTAGGAGGTCCACCCTCCCAGGCTTCGCCTCCCCTCTTTGGGGAGGAGTAAGTTTATTGCTTACTGCTTGAGGCGCCCTTACCGGGGAATGCCGACGGGGCTGCCCAGGCAATTTTTAATGGCCAGAGTGCTCACTTTCTCGGGCGCTGGCTTTTCAAACCCCACTTACTCGACCCGAGCTGTGGTCACATCTTACTTGTGGGGGTGAGATAAAACTGGCCTTGTGCCTAACTCCTGCTGAGGAGTAAATAAATATACCATTACACTTAATGTAATGCATATAAAGGCTACCAATTCTCTTAGAAACCGTGAACACTTTCTCATTATACATATCTTTTAAATGAATCGAGCATCGTACAATAAACAAATGCATAGAAAATATCAATTTAAACAGAAATACACTTTGACCTGATTGTGTAAACGTGACTTTATATTTAGCCTCAGCCGCTTGAAGCTACCCAGAACCACGTACCTTTTTTCCAGACAGCAGAGCAATTACATTTTGTTATTCACCAGTGATCGAAATGAATGGCCTCGTTGAGCTGTGAAAGTGTAATTTACATTGTCAGTGGTGTGTTATCCTAATTTTAAAAGTCAAAAACACTATTCACTGTCATACTTTGTAAAATACTGTTACATTGAGGATGGAGTATGTCGTTAGATCTAGGATCGAAGCGTAGTATCCGTGTTGTACTTAAACGAAGTAGTAAGGCGAGTATTTTTCGATTAGTGAAAAATGTTATATTTGACTCATCCAGAGTGTTAACATTAGATAACCATAAACATCAACCTTGTCTTAAACGTTGACCTCGTGAGGACGCAAGTAAATTGAGTGTGTAATTGACGGGATTAACTGTTTTCCATTGACGGTAAATAACGACGAGATATGATTCGATTATGTTACATTTAATTTATTGTCACAGTTAGGGAAATAGTCAAATCCTTATTTAGTTGCCTCCCAACGAAGGCAAAGTGAGACACAATGTGTGTTTGTTTTTACCTATATTAGCCCGAAAGGCGTGCACTTCGTGTGATAGGCGGGTACGTATATCATTCTAAGTCGGCGCCACACGATTCGGGAGTAGGATAGTCATATCCTCGTTTAGAGCAGCGGTTGACACGTTTAGATAGTAACAAGTTGACACTAATAAAATTATGACGTAAATGTTTTTATCAATTTGTCAGTTTTATGTTTCATGGCGTTGGTTCAAGTATTTAAATTATCCGCTTAGTTTAAGTTACGCATATTTTAATATTTGGTCACAACTTTCTAACGTCAAGAGCCAACCGAATATAAGTTAATGTGACGAAAATTATAGCCAGCCGAAAATTGATGAAAGTTGATGAAACACTATGGGAGAACTAACATGTATCAATGGTATGAATTGTTTATTACATATATGAAAAGAATGTGTTAACATTGCATTTGAAGACGACCAAATTGTAATCAGCAGGTAAGTGATTCTGCGTTTATGTGTTTATGTGTTGTAAAATTACTTTAAGAGTTTCTATAAGAGTTATTTTATTTACCATAAATTGTTGTGAGTTATACGATTGTAATCTAGTCGAATATAGGGAGCGGTCTATACAAGGACTATTTTTTCTTCAGATTTTGCTAGACCATTTGATGAAGGGCGTTTGGTCGAGTCTCCGACTCGATGTTTTTTTGGTTACGTCGAATCATTTTTATGTTTTGGTTTTTACCCTGGAACTATTTTCTTCCTTGATTGTTTGCCGATGTAATTTGATTTTTACCTTCCAGGTACGATTTACGCAGCCAATCGAACGTGATTAGTTTACACCTGTTAAATAGAAAGAAACAGTACACGAATAAACAATACACGTATGAACGTCAACTATAAGCAGAGATCGATGTATTTAGGATCATATATATATATATATATATATATATATATATATATATATATATATATATATATATATATAAATATATATGAAGAGTTCGAATGCAAAACGCGATAAACGCCATTTGGAATATTACGAATCGATCACTACAAAAACCGTTGCACTTCAACACTGAATCACACCCTAAAACACGTTTTACATGATACGATACCGGCACAATGTCGTTTTGTTTTCAATTAAAAAAATATTTTAGTCAACTTCTTGATTTTATATATTCGTCTTTTTATTGTGTAAGGTCACAATTTAAAGTAAGTGGGTTTATCGCATTTTGCATTCGAACTCTTCATATATATATATATATATATATATATATATATATATATATATATATATATATATGTGTATATATATATATATACATATACATATATACATATATATATAAACACTTGTTTTTCTCTTTCGCTTTCTCTCTCTATATCTCTCTATCTGTCTCTCATATATATATATATATATATATATATATATATATATATATATATATATATATATGATTGTGATGTGGGCAAATAGAGATTCAAATTATATTTTTAAATCCTATCCTATCTTGAATAGTAAATGCTCGATATATAAAAGAGAACAATAGTACAAGTAGATAAGTCATTAAAATAATAAACCGGTAAAATACTTATTATATCATCAATTGTTAAAAAAAACGTTATAGATGAGAAAAACAACCTATGTTTAATTCTTTAAACCATTGTTTTTCAAAGATGAAATCTCATCGTCAGAGGAAGTCCGACAAATCAGTAAAATATAATTTACTCTAATGCCAACATTTGAAAATGTATAAACATATACAAGAATGTACAAGATAGAAGCAAAGTAAATCACCGTAGCAAAGCCGCAAAAATAAACCCGACGATTGAAGCACGGGGTAAGTCCCGTGTTATGGATTGACATTGTTACAGATATCCGGTGTTGTACAGATTTCAAATTCAAAGAGATGGGGATATTCATATCCACAAAAGTTCGTTTTTTTTTGTGAGAAGAATGTCTCCCAAAAATTTCAAAAGTATTTTTCGCTACGGAATTAGTAAAAAGTTGATGGCGGAATTTGTAAAATGGTATCTTTTGTGTTTTTGTTTTTTTACCTGCTATGCGTCAGACCAAAACAGTAAGCGATCGTAGGTCATCGTATCCCTTACATAACTTTATAGATACAGAAACGAAAAATATTTTTCGACTTACCCATACTGCAAATATTCTTAAAATATATTGAGTAAAACCCTAAACTGGATAAAATAAGGCAAAGTATCGAAATCTCTTTACGACACAGCACGCAAGTCGCCATTTTCTAAAGCAACACTCAACTACAGAGTTTTAAAAAAATCCATAATAGGAGATCACGTGTTGTTCTTCTCTTTTTGACTATGAAACAGACGGCACCGATGTTGTTCTGAATTTCGAAAATCCATATATATATATATATAGTAAGCAATGAAAATATATATGGTAATCAAGCTACACAGAGGCTCCCGTGTTTTATTCCCGGGGGGAATCGTCAGGCTAAATATATTTAGCCTGACGATTCCCCCCGGGGATGAAACACGGGAGCCTCTGTGTAGCTTGATTGCCATATATATTTTCATTGCTTACTACCTAGCTCTACTTGCGTATCGAGCACTGTTGAAGTAAATACTGAAAACTGACACATAAAAAATTATATCTCCTTACAATATTTTATGTGGATACATGAAGTACTAATATATATATATATATATATATATATATATATATATATATATATATATATATATACTTCTTTGTAAAATAGCAGGAAAATTTCCAGAGAATTATATCTCCTTACAATATTTTATGTGGATACATGAAGTACTAATATATTATTATATATATATATATATATATATATATATATACTTCTTTGTAAAATAGCAGAAAAATTTCTAGTAAATAAGAGCGTAATATTTGTTTTATTTCGGTACAGAAAAGTGTGTACAACATTCGTACCGTCGGTTTCAAGCACAGAAGGACTTAGCTCTCTTCAGCTTCTGTTGTAATCTGTTTCAAAAATTTGACGTCACGTGTCACTCTCGTTTGGACGTTTGTTAACATTTTGTGTAAGGAAGGTTTAATAAGGTTTGACAAAAGGGGGTCGGGAAGTAATAGCTGAGATTTTAAACTCGAGAGAATTTAAACAGTAATGAAAAAAATTAAAAAATAAAATACAAAATATTACTATATAAATCCCGTAAGCCAAATTTATAAGTAGCGTATATTTGGCCGTTACTGTTTTTGGGGGTAATGATGTGTCTTCTAAAGGAATTAGGCAGAGGAAATGGGTTTACGAGTTATACTCATGAAAAGATAGAAAAGTTAAGAAAGAAAACATTAAATTCAAATTTAAATTCTGGATTAAAGTACTTCAAATCAATCCCAAAGGAATTTAAATAAATATATCATGTAGGCGGTTTAAGGGCAGTACGAATATTGTACTAATTTATCTGCGCCAATAGAAACAAATATCTTACGCTTTTAATGTTATTGTATATATATATATATAGATATATATATATACATATATATATATAAATGTATATATATATATATATATGTATATATATATCTAAAGTATATATATATATATATATAAATATATACATATATATATCTAAATATATATATATATATATCTAAAGTATATATATATATATATATATATATATCTAAATGTGTATATATATATAAATGCATATATATATATATGAATCTATATACATACATATATATATATATTTATATATATATATATATCTAAATGTATATATATATCTAAATGTATACATATAAATGTATATATATATCTAAATGTATATATATAAATATATATATATATATATATATATATAAGTGTATATATATAAATGTATATATAAATATATATAAATGTATATATATAAATGTATATATATATATATATATATAAATGTATATATATATATATAAATGTATATATATATATATATATATAAATGTATATATATATATATATATAAATGTATATATATATATATATATATAAATGTATATATATATATATATATATATATATATATATAGATATATATATAGAGATATATATATATATATATATATAGTAATATATATATATATATAGATATATATATATATATATATATAGATATATATATATATATATAGAGATATATATATATATATATATATAGAGAGAGAGAGAGAGAGAGAGAGAGAGAGAGAGAGACGAAGAGATAGCAAGCTAGACAGAGGGATAGAGAGAGAGAGAAAGAAAGAGATGTGTGCACTTGGTCTTAGTGTCAGTATACTATTTACTTCATCATCACAATTATTTTAAAAGCCAGATTGTTATTAGAAGTAATAGTAGTAGTTTTATTATCATAAAATGTGTTTCATATCGCGTAGAGCTGGTTTCATATCATCATCTCTAAAATGTTTATGTCACTTTACTGACAGCACTTAATTTAATAGGTGGGATTCACCCAAGTAAGGAGATAGTTTGGACAGTGTCTACCTTGACGTTCCAGAGACTCACATGATTAAAAAGCCTATTTCTTTATTTATGACTCCCACGGCACTGTTGACAATTGTTATCTCTCTCGTTCATATTATTGTTGTTCTACTTAGGTTATTGTTGTTTTGTTTTCTCTTCGCGTCGTCATTTGCTTTGTGTTCTTACACCAGTCGTAACACGTGGTTTATCTTTTATATAAACCGACGGGTTTTCCTGGGTCTGACACCAAGTCACTTAAGATTTCCAGGACAATTCATTCGATTCCATAATTGTTCTAACTCAATTGGTGTTTTCTTGGCCTTTTGGCTAAGATCAAAGTGTAGTATCTGTTCCGATGGATACTGCACGCCTGTCCTGTGCAGTTCTAGGAGGTCCACCCTCCCAGGCTTTGCCTCCCCTCTTTGAGGAGGAGTAAGTTTATTGCTTACTGTCTGAGGCGCCCCTACCGGGGAATGCCGACGGGGCTGCCCAGGTAATTTTTAAATGGCCAGAGTGCTCACCTCTCGAGCGCAAGCTTTTCAAACCCCACTTTCTCGACCCGATCTTGGGTCACATCTTACTTGTGGGAGTAGGATAAAACTGGCCTTGTGCCTAACTCCTGGGGAGGAGTAAATAAAACTCAATTGGTGTTTTCGTAACAGCTGGTTGCCAGTGATATGTCTCCTCTATTTATATCATCGATATTTATACACTTAACAATATTGAACTAAATAATGGAATATATTCATAAATATATATATATATATATATATATATATATATTTATATTTGTCGCTCCTCGTAAAATAAGTAGAGCACTCTAAATAGTAGTACAAACACAGCATGACGTCACTTGCTTTATATGCATTATTCCTTCGTTAATAGAAGTAGAATGCCTCGACATCAAGCCGCTTTTATATGTGTTAAATTATCATGGTTTATCGGCTGTTCAAATATTGGGCACGCGGTTAACGACGTTGGATGTAAGTTGAAAAATACTTGCAATCGTACGACCGGTAGTGAATAGTCATATCTCTATGCTGATGAGTCCTGATTGAAAAGGGACGAAACGTATACGTACATAGATAATAAACAACAACAAATATTTTATATATATATATATATATATATATATATATTTAAAGTCAGTAATCTATCTATCTCTGCTTATCTCGGCATTGTTTCCAGTCGTCCTGTATTACTACTTGCCATTGGAATCAAGCAATGCCGACTCAGGAGAGCGGTTGTTGAGGTTTGCGCAACCCTTGCAATTATAAATTCACGCGCGGGCCGCCCCTAGCGGGGCACTCATACGTCGAAAATCGGCGGGAGAGAGTCCATCAATCTATCTATCTATCTATCTATCTATCTATCTATCTATCTATCTCTCTCTCTCTCTCTCTCTCTCTCTCTATATATATATATATATATATATATATATATATATATATATATATATATATATATATATATATATATCGCCACAAAGGACTTTTACATTCAAAGATAATTTATTAATCATTTTCAAATTAAAGAGTTTTTTCCTAGACGTGTTTCACCACCAAGTCGGTCCTTGCTAGGCAGATCATCAGGGAAATTAAGTACATGGAATAAGATTTACATCAAGCGACAATACACAATGTGGTGTTGCTTTAATTAAGGTCACTTAAGAAGAGAAGAAAAAAAGAAAAAGAAAAAGAAAAAAAGAAAAAAGAAAAAAAGAAAATATAGAAAATGTCTTAGAAAAATATCTCGCAAGATTTTCGCAGCATTGTTGCTACTGAACAAAACAGCAAGAAATCAGTCCTAAATGTATCAAACAGAAACAGGAATAATGGGCGAGAATACACCTTCTCGACGGGCGGCACAACTAAGAAATACGACAATAAAATTACAAATTAATAAGACTAAACACTTATTCATTATAGACTGTTTAAAAAGTAGCTATGTTTATAAGATAGATATCGGATGTATATGAGGCGTTCATTAGTACTATATATATATATATATATATATATATATATATATATATATATATTACTATTTCATGTATCCACATAAACTTTTTTAAGAAGATATATTTTTTTATGTATACATTTTCAGTAATTACTTCAACTCAAAAACTAAAACCTAAAATAGAAATACAGGACACCAGGTGTTGAAATAAATTCACCCACTATAATGACATAACAAAGACACAGAAAGAGGCCACTCTATAGAGAGCAGAAAAATAGAATA
>OY744542.1:60743019-60753019 GCA_963556195.1 Sepiola atlantica
AAATGTTAACATTTTATTTCAGAAAAAATAATGCCCCAATGTTACTCATTCTATTTTTTTAAGAATATATATTTAAAAATTCATAACGATTAGTGCGTAATGAAAAAAATGATAGATCATATATATTCACCGTCTAAATGTTAACATTTTATTTCAGAAAAAATATTGTCCCAATGTTACTCATTCTATTTTTTGAAGAATATATATTTCAAAATTCACAATCATCTGTTCATAATAAAAATAATGATAGATCATATATATTCACCGTCTAAATGTTAACATTTTATTTCAGAAAAAATAATGCCCCAATGTTACTCATTCTATTTTTTTAAGAATATATATTTAAAAATTCATAACGATTGGTTCGTAATGAAAAAAATGATAGATCATATATATTCACCGTCTAAATGTTAACATTTTATTTCAGAAAAAATATTGTCCCAATGTTACTCATTCTATTTTTTGAAGAAAATATATTTAAAAATTCATAACGATTGGTTCGTAATAAAAATAATGATACATCATATATATGCACCGTCTAAATCTTAACATTTTATTTCAGAAAAAATATTGTCCCAATGTTACTCATTCTATTTTTTTAAGAATATATATTTAAAAATTCATAACGATTGGTTCGTAATGAAAAAAATGATAGATCATATATATTCACCGTCTAAATGTTAACATTTTATTTCAGAAAAAATAATGCCCCAATGTTATACATTCTATTTTTTGAAGAATATACATTCAAACATTCATAACGATTGGTTCGTAATAAAAATAATGATACATCATATATATTTACCGTTAAAATGTTGACATTTTATTTTAAGGAAATAATGCCCTATGGTATTCACTGGATTTGTTAAAGAATACATATTTCAAAATTCATAATTATCTGTTCCTAATAAACAAATAATACATTATATATATACACAGTCTAAATGTTAACATTTTATTTCAAGAAAATAATGTACCTATGTTACTCACTCTATTTTTTAAATCAAATATAGTTCAAAATTCACAATTATCTGTTCATAATAAAATAATAATTCATCATATATATGCACCGTCTGAATGCTAACATTTTATTTCAGAAAAAATAATGTCCCAATGTTACTCATTCTATTTTTTTAAGAATATATATTTAAAAATTCATAACGATTGGTTCGTAATTAAAAATATGATACATCATATATATTCACCGTCTAAATGTTGACATTTTATTTCAGAAAAAATAATGCCCCAATGTTACTCATTCTATTTTTTTAAGAATATACATTTAAAAATGTATAAGGATCTGTTCATAATAAAAATAATAATACATCATATTTAAGCACCGTCTAAATGTTAACATTTTATTTCAGAAAAAATAATGCCCCAATGTTACTCATGTTATTTTTTGAAGAATATACATTTAAAAATGTATAAGGATCGGTTCATAATAAAAATAATAATACATCATATTTAAGCACCGTCTAAATGTTAACATTTTATTTCAAGAACATTATGTTCCGATGTTACTCACTCAATTTATTTAAGAATATATATTTGAAAATTCACAATGATCTGTTCATAATGAAAAAAATAATACATCATATATATGCACCGTCTAAATGTTAACATTTTCTTTCAAATAAATAATGGCCTTATGTTACTAACTCTATTTTTTAAGAATATATATTTCAAAATTCACAATGATCTGTTCATAATAAAAATAATAATACATCATATATATGCACCGTCTAAATGTTAAAATTTTATTTCAGAAAAAATAATGCCCCAATGTTACTCATTCTATTTTTTGAAGAATATATATTTAAAAATTCATAACGATTGGTTCGTAATAAAAATAATGATACATCATATATATTCACCGTCTAAATGTTAATATTTTATTTCAGAAAAAATAATGCCCCAATGTTACTCATTCTATTTTCTTAAGAATATACATTTAAAAATGTATAATGATCTGTTCATAATAAATATAATAATAGATCATATTTAAGCACCGTCTTAATTTTAACATTTTATTTCAAGAAAATAATGTACCTATGTTACTCACTCTAATTTTTAAATCAAATATAGTTCAAAATTCACAATTATCTGTTCATAATAAAATAATAATTCATCATATATATGCACCGTCTGAATGCTAACATTTTATTTCAAGAAAATAATGTCCCAATGTTACTCATTCTATTTTTTTAAGAATATATATTTAAAAATTCATAACGATTGGTTCGTAATTAAAAAAATGATACATCATATATATTCACCGTCTAAATGTTAACATTTTATTTCAGAAAAAATAATGCCCCAATGTTACTCATTCTATTTTTTGAAGAATATACATTTAAAAATGTATAAGGATCTGTTCATAATAAAAATAATAATACATCATATTTAAGCACCGTCTAAATGTTAACATTTTATTTCAAGAAAATTATGTCCCGATGTTACTCACTCAATTTATTTAAGAATATATATTTGAAAATTCACAATGATCTGTTCATAATGAAAAAAATAATACATCATATATATGCACCGTCTTAATGTTAACATTTTCTTTCAAATAAATAATGGCCTTATGTTACTAACTCTATTTTTTAAGAATATATATTTCAAAATTCACAATGATCTGTTCATAATAAAAATAATAATACATCATATATATGCACCGTCTAAATGTTAACATTTTATTTCAAGAAAATAATGACCCCTATGTTACTCACTCTATTTTTCAGAATATATCTTTAAAAATTCATTAAAAAATGAATTAAAAGAAAAGTTTTTTATTACCAAAATGTTTTTAGAAAGTGATGTTCAATTGATTTCAAAAGTGGAAATTTAAAGGAATACTATTTTTGGGAGGGGGCATTACAACATATTTTTTTCATGATAATGAATGTATTCCCTTTTAAAAAGTTACATTCCATATCAAGAATAAAGTATGTTGTAATTCTGCCCAAAATAGTATTACTTCTGGCTAGTTTAATAGCCGCCGGAGGCGAGTATTTTTTTGTAAAAACATTAATGATATGAAAAAAATATATAAAGTAATCTGACGTAATTTTGGTTTGGTAGGTTTGGTAGTTTTGTTTTACGGCATATCAACCCTTTTTGGGTTATTTAATGCCGAATCTGGTCTTGTTTTCTTCTCTTTTTTGTTTCTTTCCCCTTTTAATATCTGTTTCTATTTAACCCATAGTTGGGACCCTAACAGGTACTACCACTCCGGGTCAGGGTGGACCTGGGAGCAATGGTAATTAAGAGGAGGCTCCACATTCCCCAAAGTCCGTAAGCCGGATCTCACCATCGGATGTAGTTTAAGGTCATATCCAGGACCGGGAGTAGGGTAGGAAAAATAAAAATAAAAAAGGGGAGGGAGAAAGGGAGAGGGGCTGTTGTTTTTGTTTTTGGTTTTGTAGAACATAATTAAGTTTTACAAACAAAAAAAACAAAAAACGTCAATGTAGGTGAATTTTGTCTCAGGGAGCCACAGGGCAGCCTGATCTGGTATCACCAGCGTAATTTTGGTTACAGATATACAGAGAATTTATCAACTATAAAACGCTTCTTGCTTTTAGTCTTACGTTATTTCTTTCTTTTTTCTACCTTTTTCACTTCCTTATTATTTTCTTTTACTCCTTCCGTTTCTTCACCTATCCCCTTCCAACCGACACTGATTCTATTTCTTCTAAAAACCAGGCGTTGCTGATCCCGACTTTCATTCTCGCTTTATTCTCCCTTGGCCTGAAAATGGTATCGATCAACCGCAAGTGGCGCCATCTTGAATTCAGTTCATCCCTCCGAACGGCTACACTCTATGGCTGTACGCCAGTAAGTATCGAAAGACCTTTTTAGAAAATGTCGCTGCCAGTTATTCGTAAGAATCGTCATCGTACGTATGGGACTCATAGAAAAATAAAGAACGTCTCACCAACTACTAGCACTTAGTGACTTTATTTGTAACACACCAACTTAACCTTCAGTAGAAGTGTGTGGTTGCTGTAGAAAAATATACTTACATTTTTTTCATTTGTTTTTTTATTTGCTTCCTAGACGGGAGATTCGTCTACTTTCCTGTCGAAATGTGATTTCGGCTGTTCCTTGCCAAGCTAACCTAAAAACTGTTTGTTTTTATAAAATCCACGTACGTTTCATTGTATGAACAATGTTGCTTACTTCTCAAGTAGGAAGATCATTATCAAGGCAGACTTCGGATGATTTTAATTTCTATTATATATATATATATATATATATATATATATATATATATATATATATATATATATATATAAATATATATATATATATATATATATATATATATATATATATATATATATATATATATATAGTGTGTAGATTTCAATTTTGTGTTGAGAATCTGAATAACAGAGCTCAATGTAATTTAAACAGAGCAAAAAAGAATTATAAAAAGAAAGAAACTACACACACATTAAGGTTGTACACATTATAACTTATTTCGACCCCTTAATTAGGTCTCCTCAGATGTATAAACAAGCATGTTGG
The DNA here is from genome assembly GCA_963556195.1 of Sepiola atlantica. Taxonomy (NCBI): domain Eukaryota; kingdom Metazoa; phylum Mollusca; class Cephalopoda; order Sepiida; family Sepiolidae; genus Sepiola; species Sepiola atlantica. The sequence goes on from OY744542.1 coordinate 60,747,559, forward strand.
TTTTTTGACGTGGTTGTTTATACATCTGAGGAGACCTAATTAAGGGGTCGAAATAAGTTATAATGTGTACAACCTTAATGTGTGTATAGTTTTTTTCTTTTTATAATTCTATATATATTTATATATATATATATATATATATATATATAAAGTTATGAAAATATATTTATAATTATAAAGCTACACAGAGGCTTCCACGTTTCATGGCTGAGATAACAACAACAACACTGATTGGTTAACTAGGTATACGTGTATATAAAAGCATCCGGCAAAACTAAACTCCATGCATTTCAGCTTGACGATTCCTTCAGGTGATGAAATGCGGAAGCCTCTGTGTAGCTTAATTGCTACAAATATATTTTCATACCTTACTACCCCGCTCTATTCACGTGTCGAGCACTTATGAAGTAAATACTGAAAATTGATACATAAAAAATGATATATCTTTATAATGTTTTATGCGGATACATGAAATTATATATATATATATATATATATAATATATATATATATATATATATATATATATATATATATATATATATATATATATCATAAGTACTAAGATAATTATTTAATCCTATCGCCGGATTGGAAACACCGGAACACGAGTTTAGTTTTGAACTCAAATTTCACGCGACGACAGTGAAAAATCATGTAAATGAATGAGAGTTTTAAACGGAAAACGCCGAGTTAGCGCGTTATCTAGTCGACATTAATACCATATATATATATATATATATATATATATATATATATATATATATATATATATATGTGTGTGTGTGTGTGTGTGTGTGTGTGTGTGTTAAGCAGGTTGAGGGAAATGCAGGACGTCGGTTAGATTGTAAGCTGGAAAAAAATAAAAATTAATGATTTCCAGCTTATAACCTATCCGACACTCTGCATTGCCTCTACCCTTCTTAACATATCACTACTATTTTCTGTCATGCTTCAAGCTAACTACCATTCTCTCTCTCTCTCTCTCCCTCTCTTACTCTCTCTTTCTCTCTCTCTCTCTCTCTCTCTATATATATATATATATACATATATATATATATATATATTTATTTATATATATATCAAACTTGTATATACGTGAAGATTTGTGTAGCGGAATTATATTAAACGGGATAGCTCAGCTAAACTAACGCCATTTTTTATATCAGCAGTTATCCTTATTTCTGTCAGAAGTTCTCGAACCTTTTTTAAACTAAATATTCAAAATAAAAAGCACTTAAAAATAACAGTAAAATAAATATTTTGACATTTTTAGGATTATATTATAGAGTTGAAAAATAAGTTTAAATTTTAAATTCATTCAAATTACTAAAAATGCAACTTTCATTTATGGTTCATTATTGTAAACAATCGAACTATTTTACATCTATGCGGGGAGGATAAAACAGTTTTCATATTGTATCCCTACATTGAACTTATAAACAATTAAAATAAGTTAAAAGACAAAATATTTTCGATTGATCGGTTGTCGTGTAAATACAACACTACACTTCACTTGCGATAATTTATCCTATCTTTCAATGTTAAATTTCAAACTAGTTATTTTGATTTGAAGTAGGACTATAGTGTTATAGTTATTTCGTAACCGATAAACATGTAGAAACAATTAGCTTATTTATAATCGTTTTTATTATGATGAGTTTAATAAATTATTGCGATTTAAAGCTAATAAAAACGCGCAGGACAGAAAAGGTGGAGTATTGATTAACTCCTCTCCAGGAGTTAGGCACAAGGCCAGTTTTTATCTTACTCCCACAAGTAAGATATGACCCAAGGTCGGGTCGGAAAAGTAGGGTTTACACATTATCTGGGCAGCCCCGTCGGCATTCCCCGGTAGGGGCGCCTAAGGCAGTAAGTAATAAATTCACTCCTCCCCAAAGAGGGGAGGCGAAGCCTGGGAGGGTGGACCTCCAAGAACTGCACAGGACAGACCCATAGACCGGCGTAAATCAAGCCTCGAAGGCCAAGACCATATCAGTCTATGGAGTACAGTATCCATCGGAACAGATACTACACTTTGATCTTAGCCAAAAGGCCAAGCCACAGAAAAGGTGGAGTAACTCGGAGGCACTTCAGAAAGTTGAAGAAAATATTTTAAAACATGCGACCACACAAGATTAAAAGCATTAATAGCGAGGACCATTTTCGATTAAATTAGATGAATTTAGAACTATGGATGAAATGGGTGAATTTTTACGATTCATTAAATTAAATATTTTACAAATTTTGATCTATAATTACTATTCGGTTACTAGTGCTAATTGGTGTCTGTGCTATTTTCTAAGGTCTTAATTGACAAAACTATAACAGAAAAGATCAACATATAAGCAATTATATTTCGGAGTTTTCTTTAGATTAGCATCGACGCTGTGCATGTTTTGTATCAATTTGCATAATTTTCTCATCATTGATGTTAGTCTTATTACGAAATGATCGTGTCTGCAAGAAGTGTAAATTGTTGTGGCTGCGCCATTAATGTATACTAAGGTACGATCTTACCGTGCTGACACGGAGATACAGAATCCAGGAGTATTGATTTACTCCTCTCCAGGAGTTAGGCACAAGACCAGTTTTTATCTTACTCCCACAAGTAAGATGTGACCCAAGGTCGGGTCGAGAAAGTGGGGTTTAAAAATTACCTGGGCAGCCCCGTCGGCATTCCCCGGTAGGGGCGCCTCAGGCAGTAAGCAATAAACTTACTCCTTCCCAAAGAGGGGAGGCGAAGCCTGGGAGGGTGGACCTCCAAGAACTGCACAGGACAGACCCATAGACCGGCGTAAATCAAGCCCCGAAGGCCAAATCCAGTAGTATTATTTACTACTCTCCAGGAGTTAGGCACAAGGCCAGTTTTATCCTACTCCCACAAGTAAGATGTGACCCAAGGTCGGGTCGGAAAGTGGGGGTTGAAAAGCCAGCGGCCAAATCAAGTAGTATAAACTCTGTTTAGAGAAGCAGTATCATTGTCTTGTGACCACGTTGTCTTTAGATGGTCAAAAGCGTGTGGTCTGCTGCATCGACGAACGGATCATATTCAGTCGCATTAAGATTAATCAGTTATCCCATGCAGATCATAAATTATCTAAACTTTATAAGGAGACCATAGCAGCTGAAAAGTAAACACTTGTTGAACAAGTCGACACGATATCTCGCATAAAAGTAGGAGTACTTTCTCACTGCATTTTGAAAATTACGAAACTCGAATTGTCCACGCTAATCAGAACGCAGCTTGTCAGTGTGACGAGTTTTAACGTCTGTACTTGTGACGACAAAACGAGAGACAGAGAGTCACATAAAAAGAAAAAGAGAAAAGAGAACCAACATAATAATGAAAAGAAAAGAACAAAAGACCCTCGTGGTAGTGTATACACCGCCTCCACACACACATCGCTAGCGCCATCACTAACTGTCAGCCGCATCTGATTTAAGTTTTGTCCTTTCGGCTCCAAACGACCTATGTTATTGACAATATATCTGATGGTGCATGTGAGGGGAATTTGTATTGAAAGTGGCAGACATAATGATGTATTATTTTGCGAAATAAGAATTATATTTATTTTAAACAATTTTCGGGTCGGGTCTACGCCAAAAGAGCGTGATTTAATTGCTTAATGTCGTATCATCATTTTTAATGTTTATGTTAATGTATTCCTCAACAATCGTCATGTACATTTTTTTACTCCAGAATCTTTATCTAATAATAATAATGATAACAATATTAATAACACTACTAGTAAGAAAAATAAATAAAATATTAATTATTTTGATGGAACTAGTAATAATTAAAACGGGAATAAAAAATAAAGCAGGAGAAAAGATGTAACAGTAAAGTGGTGGTGAATTGAATCTACAAAATGTATGTTTATGAAAAAGAAGAATCGACGATGCCATTCTATATACTACCGAAATCACGAATAGTATATCGGGAATACCTCATTGGGTTAAAAAAAACAATATTATAATAAAAAAAAGTACATTTAATTACAAACCCACACAGATATACACCATCACTATTTAAACATTTGAGTGAAGGTAACGATAGCGGACGGTCTCCGTTAGTCGAATAGAAAATTTAAAATGTCTACGATATGGAGATTTTTAGAGGATTTCTGTAGAATGTAATTAGGCGAGATACTCGAAATTAATCTAATGGCGACGGGAAATTGATACAAAGAGTAAACAATATAATCTGACTTAAGGATAGAAAACGACCATTATTAAAATTACCGTGAGAGCATGAATAAGGCTCACGCAAGCGACTAGAACTGCCGACAATTAATAGCATAAGCTTATTGTTAATTGAAAGCTAAGAATGTAATGGGAATTTGGTTTGATTTTATCAAACTTATCGAGTAGAAAAGTGGTTAATACAGGCTGTAAACAATTAAATAACTAAAGAAACTACAGGGTACTCTTTCCCCAGAGAGCGTCGCCAGATTATTGTTTAAAAATTATAGAATTCGTCTGCGTAATCATACTTTTTTGAATCAAGAAACATTGGCAAGAACGCGCACGTTAAGTCATTTAGACGCCCAATACACATCATAAAGGATTAACATAATACAATTGTACCCTGTGACGTTTATTCCGGCGTCGCGGAATTTAAATTCTAAACCTTTTTCGTAGAACGGTGCAATCAACTTGACTTCACATTTGCGTTCTCGGTTATGTTTTGAAATTCACTTCTTTTCTCTAGTATTTTTGTTCATTGAATTTCTTCACGTAACGATATATTAGCGAATAATCGAGAACGCACGTGATACATAAGGAACATACCTTATTTTCTTCTATCTTAACAGAAAAGTTCATAAAAAATAAATAAAATTATGATTACGAATTAGAATTCTGTTATTTAAAAATGTTTGCTACAGTATATATATATATAAATATATATAAATAAATAAATATATATATATACATATATACATATATATATATATATATATATATATATATATATATATATATATATATATATATATATATATATATATGATGTAAAATGAAAAAAAAAGCCATAAACTATGTCATTTATGTATTCATCAACGTTACACTTTTATTAGAAAGACTTCCCCAGGATGAAGAAAACAATGTAGAAAAATCGTACAAAATATTAATTTTGATATGTCAGAAAGTGTCCAGACTTCGCCATGGCTGTTGACGTGAACAAACAGAACATGATTTTGGTAGTATTGTTATCAGCACTGGCTTGTCTCCATCGAAAGACGCGACATGAGTAGGATTGAGGGTCTGGATTTGTCAGTTTGTAGCATTTTTTGCTACGAAGATTGTCGGGGTCAAAATATGTAATAGCCAAGCATGGCTGCCGTAGGTAGGGAGGCGGTAGCATTCTTTTTAAAATTTTATATTACGTCGAATCATTTTATCTACACATTTCTTCATATATGTATATATAATTTATTTAGATACTGTATATTACATA
>OY744542.1:60758019-60820519 GCA_963556195.1 Sepiola atlantica
AAGGAAAAATAATGTAAAAATGGACGATAACAATGTAAAAATGAATGGATACTTTTACCTGTATAGGAGTGTTTAATTAAGTAGCGATATACATTGCATTGTTTTAGTGCGGTTTTTAGCAGATGTAAACTCATAAAGCAAGTACTGAATCTAACATTTCCCGTAAATGGTTATGATTGATGTATTACAGCGCTGCTGATTCACTTGCGGCGTATCAGAGAGTATGCAGTCTTCAGGAGAGTACAGTTTGTAAATCAAAATCTACGTAAAAGTGTTTCTCTATATGCCTCGTGCGTTTGTGGATTTGCTGTGTTTGAGGCCACGTTGGTATTCGCAAATGCGGGATTTTATATGTCTGGTCGTTTTACCGATATAAAACATCGAAAAATTGTATTTTGTAAATTCCGGCTAGGGAATAAGTGTGATTAGGGGGTATGTAGTAAATCTTTAATTGTTTTAATAGATTATGTTACTATTTTTTTATGTCAGATTTTAATTGTATTTGTAAGGAAATTAATATGGGGTGATAAGGGATAACAAAATAATATTTGTCGCACGCGTTACATTATTTTTTTTTACGTCAAATAGTCAAACACGTGCGAAAAACATCCCACTGTGCTTCATTTGTTTTCCCCTGTCGTAATTTTAATGTATATATATATATATATATATATATATATATATATATATATATATATATATATATATATATATATATATTAAGACAGGCTTCATTAAAATCCACGGAGTTCTGCTTTTTTGATATTTTCTTGGTTAGTCGTTCGACTCTTCGATCGATTTTACGATCGTGTGGTAGAAGCTGGTGCAGTCTAGCACCCATCGTTATGGTTTGGGTCAAATCTCGAGCGCTTTCGGACGTCTCGTCCATCTTCAGGAGGTTGATTTTAGCTAATATGGGTCTTTTTCCGCTTCCATTCAACTAACCAAGAAAATCTCAAAAAAGCAAAACTCCGTGGATTTTAATGAAGCCTGACTTAATAGCAATTTGCTGCCAAACTATACGTATATATATATATATATATATATATATATATATATATATATATATATATATATATATATATATTTAAGAGATGCCAAGTGAGAATAAAAAATGTAAAGATACAATAGTTATTAGAACATCAAATGTTCAGAGCAAGCGGCTTCATATCCATGGATTAAGGATATATTTAATCTCCAGAATTGATTGCTCTATTTAATATATTGATTTTTATATTATCACGATAGATTATTATTAAACGATAATTCAAGTATCTTTAATTGTATTCAACATTTAAATAATATATATATATATATATATACATATATATATATATATATATATATATATATATATATATATATATATATATATATATATACTATACGCAACCTATAAATTATCAGAGAAAAAACATTAAGCGTTTCCAGTGTTCGTACTTGCTATTTATCCAAGCATTTTAGTAAAATATTTAAATAATATATATATATATATGTATATATATATATATATATATATATAAAGAAAGGAAATATGAAGGTAATCCGACGAAATGGGAAATGAAAAAGGAAAACCAAAAATATGTTTTTTTATGTATTCATCAACGTTTCATCTTTATCATCGCAGGATGATAATTTTAAGAAAAATGTCATACAAGTACATGAACATATCGGATTGACATGGTGGGTTAATGAGAAGAAGTAGTAGCCACTATTAAGAGCACGGGACCGACGTTCGTGTTTAAGGAAGTCGGGGGCATGGAATGAACATGATGTGGGAGTGAAAAATAGAGGGTTGGTTGTGAATTACATTTATGTGGATGGCTTTTAGTGAAAAAGTGGAGGGCTGGGGAAAGAGGAGGGGAGTCTCTGTGTTTTTGGTGTGTAGGTTTTCAGAAAAGATTGGAAAAATGAATGTGATTGGAAGTGGGATGGGTGGGTGGGTAAGAGTGTGAAAGAAGTAGTCGAATGTGTGAAATGGGTGAGGGGGAGAAGGGATATTTTTTGTGGTTAGGTGTGAAAATATTGCTAAGTAAACGTATTTGACCAACTGGCTATGTCAGGAATGTGTGGATATGAATAAGTTAGAAGGAAAGTGTTGAAATGTGCTGAGAATGTGACAGTGAGAGGAGAGAAGAAAAAAAAAGAAACAGAAGGAGAGAAGTGATATTATATAAGGTGATTTTGGTAATATTGTGCATCGACTTATGATGGTTTGAGATTTAATTGAGGGCAAAAAGGGGTTTTAATATCTAATGCATGGGAGAAAAGTGCACTGAAATAGGCATTGTTTTTTATGTACCTTTTTGTGTTCGCTCAATCTATTTTCAATTAACGTTGTGGTTCTGCCACGTAAATTTGATGGCAGTTGTTGCATGGGACAGTGTATAAGCCTGCATGGGATGTGTTTTTTTTGGAATGTCTTGATGTGTTTAAAGTTTGTTTTATGGATTGTGTTGTGGTTTGTAATGTTGGAATGCCTTGTGTGTTAATTGTGTTGCATATGGATGTGTTATTGGAATGTGTGGGTAAGAGAAGGTGTCTATCTATGAAATGAAGAAATAAAATACATCATTAATTTCTTTAAAAACACTGCAATACCCCACACATGTTATATTAAATGCCAAGAAGAAAGCCTTTAAAATATTCTCCAGAAACAACACACAAAAAAAAATCAAACATCAAACGCCTCTCTCATAGATAGACCCACTTCTATAGAATATATGTAAACAGCTGAATATCCAGTGTAGCAGCAAGTACTGGGAGCATGTACCAGAAGGAACAGTTGGAAATAAGTTATACACCATCCACTATGACTATGCAATCCCTATTGCTACATATCTAGAAAACGGAGCTGTTACGTCTGACATAATGATATGGGATAATTAGGAGAAAGTAGCAACCCTAGCTGAAGTGAGTGTAACTAATGATGCGTGTTTAAACAGAGCTGAAAGTGAAAAGATTACGAAATACCAAGGTATTATGTACGACATGAAAAGAAACTTAAATCTGAGGAAGATCTCCATCATCTCAGTAATTCTAGGAGCAACCGAACTAATGGTAAATATATTTAAATCTATATGGCAAATATACCCGGTGAACCGAGTCCAAGAGAGATACAAACAGTTGCACTTAAAGGGAGGTAGAATCTTAAAACGATCTCTCAGCTGAAGTGTCTTAAATAGACGGTGAATGTCTGGAATCCGGTGGGATGCCCCATCCCCAGCAAAAAAAAAAATATAAGTAAATTAGAAAAAAAGGGAGAAACACCAACTGGACACCTAGAGCGGTAGAATTGACCCTATAGACAATGGAATCGATCAAGAAATAGGGGAAATAATTAGTGGATAAAATACCTCGAAAGCCAACTTGGTTCTACATCTGTCACGCGTAGTCAAGAAGAAAACAAGATGGAGGGCAAACAAGGGAGGACTTCTTCAACCGCAGGTGATCAAAAGCCATAATCATAATTATGATTACTTCATATAATATGAATAACATCTCAATAAAATGTCAATTAGCTTTTTATTTCTTTTCATTTCTTTTCAAAATCAAAGTTCAATTAGGAAATACCTGATTGAAATAACACCGGAAACCAAAAAATTAATCGATACATTCACGTGCTTCTAAAGTCAATCATAATCAACCAGCATCGCTTTTATTTCATCAGGTGCCATCGGTCCTTTGAGGGCTTCACTATCATTAAGATGAGACATGAATAAAAATCACTTTGCCATGTCGCATATTAATATGAATTCCCGATCAATGACTACTGACCGCTTCCTTCTACGTTTGTCAGTGTGAGGTCAGTTAATCAGTCAAGCGTCATGTTAAAATGAGACTTATTGAAAGGAAACACTTTGCCCGTGTGTGTCCGGTTCAGGTGGAAAATATGTCACCTCTTGTCCATGGGTGGTCTTGTTCTAGGCTATGAGAGAAGTATGGCAGTATCAACTCAAACTCAGATGTACACCACCATAATAATAATAATAATAATAACAATAATAATAATAATAATAATAATAATAAATACAACCGCACGAGAGGCGCAAGCATAGGCTGACGCCACGAAAATTATAGACAGAAAGTCGAGGAGGGAAAGCGCAAAACCAGACCTCCACTGGAAGAGCGCGGACAGCTCTGGGACCTTGGGAAGGCTTGTTGCCACTCGGGCCCCAGAGGGGACCAATGGCCCTTATCAGCGGGAAATCGTTGGTAGGTGGCTGTTGCGATTACCGCAAGGTCATCAGCGGTGATGAACGAAAAGAGGTGGAGCATACTGGAGGCCTGAGGAGACTTGTTGTCACTCAGACTCCAGGTAATACCACAGGTTGTCAGCAGTGGGTGACCACTGACGATGACCAGTGTGATAACTCCTAGTGAGTAAATAATAATAACAATAATAATAATAACAATAATAATAATAATAACAATAATAATAATAACAATAATAATAATAATAATAATAAGACGAAAATAAATAACAGTACAGAGGAACAAGGGCGAGGAAAAGGGAGAACAACAACAGCAATAGCAACAAACAGAATAAGAACAAGAAAAGAAGAAAGAAGACGAAGGTATATGTTTACAATGTATCAATTCGATATGCATGTTTTCCAATGTAAATACTATTTAAAACTTTAACAAGTCAAACAGATTCATACAGACATATCGACTGCTAACACTAATCACATTTTTATTTAATAAATTAAAGTGCCAAGTCGGCCAACTAATAAAGGGTCTTATAAAATTAATTTGAGTCTTTTAAAATAATGTGCGTTCTTTTAAGGATGAACATCCTATTTCAAACTTGAACATGACAGAACAATGGACCAACCGACAGACTGCAGATGTTCTAATTTCTTTTATTTCTTTACTAAAGATTCACCATTTGACAAGGCCAACGTCTACGCGAGGATAAGAGGTAATGAGATGGACTAATTGTCAATTGGGAGATGAAACACTTTATGGTGGGATCGAAAAAGATTGATGGGATTAATCTAATGAGTTCAGTTCATAAAAGTATATGTTGACGATTTAGAGATACAGCTGGTGGAAATAGATGGAAGCAATTACGCAGTGAAATGTTCCACGGACGGAAAACACTTGCGAACAATCTCTGAGTGTAGAGGTGTTGTCTGACGCTAGGTACGCAGAAGAAGTAAAGAACATGTTTTTCGTTCTGGCAGCACAGCGAGTTCTTGCAGTGAATATTTTACTGGGACTAACCATATAGGATATACGGCATAATCACGTTAACACACCGGTTGCCGCTACATCACTCAAGTTAAGCGACCTTCAGCCTGGCCAGTACTAAAATGGGTGACCATTTGGGAATACCAGGCGCTCTATGTAGACACCTACCTATGGGCTAATAGTGTCGCAAATGCGCAGTGCTTAGCGTGGCGACTATGATAAAACACAATGAATGACTGTCGCCAATAAGGTGGACGGAAACCAGGGAGGGTGTCCTCCTCTAGGAGTGATAAATAACCCTGATGATGACGATGGTGATGGTGAACCCTGATATATGATGATTCGAGATTAAAAATAAAAAAAACTACTAACACAACCATTACGACTACTACTACGACTACTACTACGACTACTACTACGTTTACAACTATAACATCCACCATACTACTATTACTGCTACTTTTAATAATCTCATTACATAAATTATATGTATGTTACAAAAAAAACCGTTGTGTTAATACACCGAAAGGCAAAAACAGGCCCTTTAGCGGAAGTTGACGGAAAGAGGTGACCTTCGTACGAATACGTTTCTGTCTCTTTCCTGGTGACACTTCAAGCAAAGGATAAGTGTCCAACGCCACGTTAACAACGGAGTGGGGCGGTCGAGCACAATGTGACTAGTTTTAGCGACACTAGCTATTTGTCTATTTATCTTAGTCTTGCGTTTACACAAGTAATCTGTCTATAATGGTTTTTTCTCTGACTGTTCTTTTCTAATTGATGTTTTTTTGTAAATAAACATCAGCGTCTAAGTTGTATTATAATAGTGGATTCAGAACCTTGCTTACCGACGGGTGTATAATGGTATATACAACAATCGGGGAGTTACAACGTAACATATATATATATATATATATATATATATATATATATATATATATATATATATATATATATATATTAATTAGTTAAGTAAGTTCAAATATTAAAAAAATGAACAAAACCATTACTTTTCAAAAGTGCTCAATATATATTAGAGCTTTTATATTAAAATAAACATAGTTTGAGTATCCGACAATTGTTTCAGAACCTTCTTCGGCTCTTCTTCATGGATATATCCCTGAAGATAAGTCGAAGAAGGTTCTGAAATAATTGTCGGATACTCAAACTATGTTTATTTTAATATATATATATATATATATATATATATATATATATATATATATATATATATAGATAGATAGATAGATAGATAGATAGATAGATAGATAGATAGATAGATAGATGAAAGAAGAGTGATAAACATGTACGAATGTCCAGATTTATATCAAACTTCGATTGTTCAATGCAAGGTATATTCTATAATCAAATTATGTTTATTATTCTTTCGTTAAGCCAAGGCTTATCCAAGATCGAAATATCATGATCAGAAAAGAATAATAAACATACTTTTATTACAGAATATACCTTGCATTGAACACTCGAAGTTTGATATAAATCTGGACATTCGTACATGTTTATTACTCTTCTTTCATCTATTTTTATAATTGCTCTATCTCGTATATTGAGCTTAAACCATTTCACTATAGGTTCTATGTACTGAAAGTTTACTTTTAGTTTCATATTTGATTCTCTCTCTCTCTCACGCTATCTCTCTCTCTCTCTCTATATATATATATATATATATATATATATAAGAAAGGATGATAGTAATCTGACTCGTGACTCGTGACTCTCCTCCACTAGGAAACATTTGTGTCGATGTTCTCTAGAAGTACCAACAGTCTTTTGAATACGCAAATATCTCCTTTATACTTTCGTCTTCACGTTACAAGGAATATAGCCACTGAAGCTTAGTGCCTATTATGAAAGATATTACATTGAACACGGACGATCTGGGTATGATGTCGTGTCGTAAGATATTCACATTACATTTAAGTTACTGCATGTGGGTATGGTAGGGAAAACAGGGAACAGGTAGTGAATTCCAAAGCATGTGGTCTGTGGAAAGAAGCTATTAAAGAAGAAAAATCGTCCTGTATCTATTAACCTATACAGTTAAAGCCTGCTATTTCGCTGTTAGTAGGTGGGTTAGAAAGCGATCTAGGTGGGATGTTTGGCAACAAATGTACAAATCACATTTAAATTTCGGCATGCTGGCACAGTCAGCGAAACATAGAACAACAGGTGAATCCCAAAGAAAGCGTTCTAACGAAATACACCACAAGAGTAGAACATCCTACGGCATGTAGGCACGTTTACAGTGAAGGGGTAGAATTTTGCTGCTTGTTTGGTTGGTCGAGGTAATTTTCGTAAAAGAACAAACAGATGAAAATAAAATAAAACTAAAAAGGGACTTTATTTATAGACGAGAAACAATACACATTTATTCTTTCTATTTACGAAACTTATCGCTTTTCCAATAATATAGATTCACGAGACGAAAGTGTATAATTTGTATGGCAGCTGCCCGGTTAGCGACGATCACTGTTGTTACGCTGTCATATTTTCCTAATATCACGGATAAAACTGAAACCCGATAATCGTCACGATAGCAGCTGCCTCGCCGCAAATGACACCTTGTAAAACGAGAGGAAAAGAGATTGTTTAAAGGATAGATGAGTTAGAATATGAATAAACATGTTTTGGGGATGGGGAGAGGACAAACCACGATGACAACTAAAGTGACTCTTTGCAAAAAGACAAAATACAGGATGAATTAAATCTCCTGGACACAGTTCAAACGAAAAGAGAAATATATTACGACATTTATATTGATGATGACAATAAGGAGGTATTATAACGACAGTGAAACGATATTAGCGATGACTTAATAAATATACATACGTGGTTACAAATATGTAAATATAGAGATTGCACACAGTAATATAGGGTGCTACTGGATTAGACTGTCTGACGATATCGGCTTCCTGTCTTAAAATGCAACAAATATTGATGTTATTGTGTGTGTTCCTTTTCCTTTGCAAAACTAAATCATATTCTGTAACGATAAAAACAATAACACTTTTCCTCTACAAAACAACAAAACCAAACAATATGAATACATATTATAAGATATGAAAAATTCAAGAAATGAAAAGAACTTTTACCAAAATGGTTAGATTAGGAATTACATAACCCGAAAGAGGTTAATATACCGTAAGAAAAAAAAACAACCAATCCAAACAACATGAATAAGTATCAGAAGATATAAAGAAATTGAAAGATAAACACTTTTAACAAATTGAAATAATTCGGTATAAATAACTTAAAGAAGATTGATATCCCGTCAAACAAAAGAGCCAAACAACTAAATTATTTATGTAGATTAAGTTTTCGAATACAAAACATCATTTAAGACATAATGTCCTGTTCGCCTTATGAATATACATATATACATTATGTCATGTATTTTGAATATATACATCATGCCATATATTTTGAATATACATATATACATTATGTCATATATTTTGAAAAGACATATATACATTATTGGTGTTTGTTGTATTGTTGATGCGAATAATATTAAGAAAAAAGTAATTATTTAGTCCACGTGGCTAGACATTAACAAATGATTGCACAACGTGAAAAATGAGACTTATACAGAATTCAAACCTGTGCCCCAAAAGGGTCAGCTAGTATAGAATTAAGTGTAAGCATGCCACTTTATACAGCAAAACAAATTTATTCTCATATATATATATATATATATATATATATATATATATATATATATATATATATGTATATATATATATATATATGTATATTGATCACCGCGAATATCAATAGAGAAAATGGAGAAAAATAGGCGAGTTTAACGGAATGTAAATATCTTAAAAGCAGAAATGTATAGTGACACGTGGACAAAAATAGCGCGGGAAAGCCGAGAAAGAGAGGTAGAAAAGGAAGTAGAAAAGGTACAAGGTAGACGAGAACAAATACAGTTAGAGAGAGAGGGGGGGGAAAGACGGGTCAGAAAGACACAGATGTGCGTAGGTTTAATGTAGACGTAAAATAAATGTCGATCTGTAACCACCACTAGAAATTGGGTTGGAAAATCGAAACAGCAGCGTCAGACGTAAGTGGTTGTTGACTTCCACGTCCGGTTGTAACGCCTTTTACTTCCGGTCTTATTTGATTCCCGCTTAATGTTTAAGAGAAAAGGAGGAAAGCAGACACAATTTTCAAGCACTTCGATTTCGGATTTTACTTGTAGGACTAACGTATGACAGCTCATATACTTAAAAACTCTTGCATATGTAGACAAAACCACATACACACGGAATAACAGGGGAGTTGGAATTACCTACTAGACACCATCCTCGATTCTCGTCAATGTCTCTATACAAGGGTTTGTCAGGACAACCTGACATGAAGATACTTTACCCTACAAGTAAACGCTAACAAAAATATTTAAACTAACATAGTATTTGAAGCCTAAATTGTTCTTGGTCATTGTACATGTT
Source organism: Sepiola atlantica (assembly GCA_963556195.1). Classification (NCBI taxonomy): domain Eukaryota; kingdom Metazoa; phylum Mollusca; class Cephalopoda; order Sepiida; family Sepiolidae; genus Sepiola; species Sepiola atlantica. Next base: position 60,767,688 of record OY744542.1, read on the forward strand.
ACCCCCTTACAATCAAACAGTTCAGAAAGAACTCACTCTTCTCTAGAGAGCATTATGTTTTCGTACGAGGGAGTTGGATATAAAATAAAATATGAAATTACCGGAATAAAGCCATTTGATAGAAGGACTCTTGTTTTAATGAATAAGGCAATAGTTGTGAACTAGAAAGTCAATTCATGACCTAGCATCAATGAGTACTGAAAGTATGGACTTGCTCATCTGAGACTAATGGGATATTCTAGCCCGAATATAAATATGTGTTATAGTGTGCTTGCATGTTTACTTATTTGCGTTACCAAAATTGTCATACGGTTTAGTACTGACATCTGACTTCTATAGAATACGTAACATCAAGCACATCTGAATGCTATAGAATACGTAACATAAGGCATATCTGAATTCTATAAAATACGTAACATCAGGCATATCTGAATTCTATAGAATACGTAACATCAGGCACATATGAATTCTATAGAATACGTAACATCAGGCATATCTGAATTTTATAGAATACGTAACATCAGGCACATCTGAATTCTATAGAATACGTAACATCAGGCACATCTGAATTCTATAGAATACGTAACATCAGACACATCTGAATTCTATAGAATACGTAACATCAGGCACATCTGAATTCTATAGAATACGTAACATCAGGCACATCTGAATTCTATAGAATACGTAACATCAGGCACATCTGAATTCTATAGAATACGTAACATCAGGCATATCTGAATTCTATAGAATACGTAACATCATGCATATCTGAATTCTATAGAATACGTAACATCATGCACATCTGAATTCTATAGAATACGTAACATCAGGCACATGTGAACTCTATAGAATACGTACCATCAGGCACATCTGAATTCTATAGAATACGTAACATCACGCACATCTTAATTCTATAGAATACGTTACATCAGGCATATCTGAATTCTATAGAATACGTAACATCAGGCACATCTGAATTCTATAGAATACGTAACATCAGGCACATCTGAATTCTATAGAATACGTAACATCAGGCACATCTGAATTCTATAGAATACGTAACATCAGGCACATCTGAATTCTATAGAATACGTAACATCAGGCACATCTGAATTCTATAGAATACGTAACACCAGACACATCTGAATTCTATAGAATACGTAACATCAGGCACATCTGAATGCTATAGAATTCGTAACATCAGGCACATCTGAATTCTATAGAATACGTAACATCAGGCACATCTGAATTCTATAGTATACGTAACATCAGACACATCTGAATGCTATAGAATACGTAACATCAGGCACATCTGAATTCTATAGAATACGTAACATCAGGCACATCTGAATTCTATAGAATACGTAACATCAGGCACATCTGAATTCTATAGAATACGTAACATCAGGCACATGGATAGATTTCAACGACTGGGTAGTCGACTGGTGCAGAAAATAGGTGATCTACTTTACGAACCCCGTAATTTCTAGAGCGTCGTAGTTTAAGCGGTGATCTAATTGTGGCATACCATCTCCTCAATGACTATTATGATCTACGAAGGAACCTTATATTCCTTTTTGTACCAGACATAGATGTGCGTTGTCATTAACAGAAAGAGAGGTGACGGTGGTTAATTGTATACCAAGGTGGACTGACGACCTGGGCGTGCCAGGTTCGAATCAAGTCGATTTCCTAATTCCTATTTCACTTAGGGATGTGTGTAACCACTGCGTGACCCTTCTTACAGGAATGCTGACAACAGTATCAAACTGATCAACAAAGTAGTACCATTTTGATCCATACGAATTTACTTTATTTTTACCAGAAATTGTTTCACCGCCGATTTCGTTTGAACCGGGTGAGGGTCGCTTTCTGGATCGAAACATCTGGACCTTGGAAATAGACTTTCAGAAGAATTAGTAAATTTGAAAATGATGCAGCAATTAAAAGCAACATTGTTCAGATGCTGGCCACTGTATGTTTTTATATGCAAATTGATGCCATTATTTTTCTTGACAAATTTATTGAATTCAATTACAAAATTAAATTAAAATTTCGAAATAATTTTAGCAAATAAATAACTTAATATTTTTTATCAACCTATTCAGTAGATTATGTTTAAACTGTAATAGATAAATGTGAATTGTTTTATTAGGAAAGTAATCAGCTGAAAACGTGTAGTCTATTTGTGTAAAATTAGTTATATGTTAACGATGTACCTAGACGGAATATATATTATTTGAAAGAAACCGAGCCGAGTATACTACTTTTAAAGCATATGTCTGTAATTAGTCATGTGTAACACTAATTGGCGGCACGTGTGACGAGTTAGTCTTGAAATGGGGTAATCCCTGTTGCAAAATGTGCGCACAATGGCGATTGAAAAACAGCCCAGCTTACTTTACTCTGACACAAATTGATTCACATTTATTGAAGAGAATTGCACCAAATTTATTGAATGAAATGAAGGACAACAGGCGATCCTTTAATAGTGTAAGAAGTAAAGAAAGAAGGAATGGCGTTCTGATAAAAAATGGCGGAAAGAATAAGCAGGTAAAAACAATACATGCACAGAATTGAATTCCAGGGGAAAACCGATGTATGATGTTCAAGAGCATCTTTTTTTTTAAAGAAATCGGTGAAAATAATGATGCGATACAAAAGAAACAAAGGTAAACACAAAAGTAATAAACGTCAGCCAAAGGCTTCTGAGGAAATGTTGACAGTTCGCAGTGATATGCAAAGATAATAAAGTCTAAACAAAAACTGTAGAGAAAAGAATGAGACGAAATAATATTGGCATCGACAAGACAGAGGGACGGAAGTTGTTCCGGTTGGTGAGCATGCGTATAACTGCTAATTCGGAAGAATCAGAATTCGTTATTTCATTTCACGATTGGAAATTATATCAGGTATGAATGACTTTAATATATTCAGACAACGCGCAACAACTAATACAAATTCATTCTTTCTTTCTTTCAATCCGAAATTCAGAACAATATATATATATATATATATATATATATATATATAATATATATATATATATATATATATATATATATATATATAATATTTATAAATAAATATTAAATTATTTATACCTACAGACGCTAGCGTTTCAAGCTTATTGCTCTCATCAGTACAGGGAAGTAACAATTTCAGACGGTCGGGAGGCGCGAACCCGGTACACAGAGTCAGCCATATCCACTCGGCCCACGGAAACTGTCACGTAATTTAGGGAAATTAAGATCTATATGTATCTAGAAGCGGGCACAGATAGAAGACTAGTCGAGAGTGTTCGACGAACGTATTCGGAACTTTGCATTAGAGCTTTTTGACAGTCTATTTTTAACTTCCCCGAGAGTGCTCAACTTTAATTTCTTAAAGGGCCTTCGTATAATATTTATAAATAAATATTAAATTATTTATATATATATAAGATATAGTTAGAGTAAGGAAGAGATCGACATTTATAATATAATAAACTTAAGCGCTGGTTAGCCATCCGTACCTGCAGTAGATAACCATTCATTGGTTAAATGTTCTATTATTCCTAAGAAAGGGCAGTGTCAAAAAAGCGTCCTACTAGGGAACCGCTTGCACAGGTGGCTTATCAGTGCATATGATATTATGAGTATGGAATATGATGTTGATATTAATCTTATTAACAATTCTTTTCATATTGTTAGATATATATATATTTAGCCTGACGATTTCCCCGGGGATGAAACACGGGAGCCTCTGTGTAGCTTGATTGCCATATATATATATATATATATATATATATATATATATATATATATATATATATATATATATATATATTTATTTATTTTGGTACAGAAAAATTAGTACAACATTCGTACCGTCGGTTTCAAGCACGAAAGGACTTAGCTATCCGGTTCTCTTCAGCTCTGTTGTCATCTGTTACGGAAATGTGTAGTCACGTATCACTGTCGTTTGAATGCGTTATTTGCTTAGAGTGTTGTATATGTTTATTTAAATTTAGTGTAAGGAAGGTTTAATAAGGTTTTAAAAAAAGAGGGAGGGTGAAAAGTAACAGTTTAGATTTAAACCGGAGGAGATTTAAAGAGATATAATTGTTTTCGGGTTTGATGATGTGTGTTCTAAAGGAATTAGGGAGAGAGAATGGGTGTAAGGATTAAAGGGGTTAAACAGTTTTGAAGTATATATATATATATATATATATATATATATATATATATATATATATATATATATATAGTTTTAGGCACAACCTCACATTTAAAAATTTAACATTTCTTTTTAAAACGCTTTAAGTTAAAGCCTTCCATTTTAGACAGTTTTAGAATAAAAATCACATAATGGATGTTGACCAACATTCTACAAATTATTCCAGATAGTAAGTATGATCTTCATTTAAATATTTGTATTTAATATTGAAATTACGCCAAAATGCCATGTTTTAGGAATTAATCTGTCCGTCCTGAAATAGTACACTATTTTTGAATATGAAACACAAATGAAAACATTCCTCACCAACATGGGCAGAGGGCAGACTAGCAATTGAAGATATCGACGGAAAGAAAATTATAATACTATTTATCAACGACAAAATGTGCTACACGCGAAACAAAAATGAATGAGATTTTTGTTTCCGTTAGTAATTAAAAACAATAGTCGACTACAATATATCGCTTCTCAATGCTGTCCACGCCAGACAGTTTAAGTTATTCGGCCATATAATGCGGGCGAACAGCTTGGAGAAAAGCTTGATGTTAGGGAAACAGCGTTCCAAGATCACATATGGCCTCAACAGGGTCACTGGAATCACGACTCTAGATCTCATCAGAAAGACCGAATGCAGAGAAGAATGGAAAGCCATGATCATCGATGTCTGCAAACATACCTGATACCTGAAGAAGAAGTCGGTATTACGAAGCAACGTCTATTTAATATACACGTTTTTTAGGAATATTGTTTTCCAAACGTCTACATGACAAAGCGACTAAGTGACGCACAATTTCTCTCATATATATCCGTAAAGGCAAATGCTGATGCTTTTACAAACATACTAATGACAGACCGATGGAAATGATATTTCAAACTTCAGCGTGACACACGAAAATGCTATGTCAAAGTTTAACGTTTTAAAGCAACGTTTATATTATTTTAAACTTAAGCGTTACAGAACGACGATAATTATATCCCAAACTAAAATATTGCATAGGGACGATGATGCAATCCCCAAAATAAAACATTGCAGATCTATGACAATGCTGTGCGACACGTACACGTGGCTGAGTAACGACGGTGGTATGGCAAACTTTATCGCAACGATAATGCTTTCTCAAATCACAACGTAATAGGGCGATGATAATGCTATGTTAAACTTATGGCTGACAGCGACAATAATGCTATATATACATTAATCTAGACAGACTGACGATAAAACAATCTGAAACTTAAACGTTATTTATATAAAACATACGTGACAAAGCCATGCTAATTGTGTATAAGACTTAAGCATGACAAGGCGACGATGATCCTTTTTTAACTTAAACGCGATAGCGCGATTGCAATGCTAAATTAAATTTAAACTTGTAAGAGTAGCGGTAATGCTTTCTCTAAGTTAACCGTAACAGAGCTACAATAAAGCTATGTCCAACGTAATCGTTGATGAGTGATGATAATGCTTTCTCTTACTTAAGTGTGAGAGAGCGACATTAATTCTATGTCAACTTAAAACATGAGAGAGCGACGATAATGCTATATCAAACCTAAACGTGTCAATAAAACGATGATGCTATCGCAGACATAAACGTGACAGATCGACAATAATGATTGTGGCAGAAAAAAATCTCGACGACGGTCGAAAACGCCCAAGAAATTCTTTTCAGCAGACACCGGAACAACACTCGCAAGGGACTCTGGATTAGTGCACACCGCCTTCTTCTCTAAACGTCTTCTTCCTCCACGTCTTCTTCTTCCACGTCTTCTTCTTCCACGTCTTCTTCTTCTTCTTCTTTAAAAGCGTCGTCGTCGTCTTCCGTTGACTACGTTTTTCCCTCTGCCCGTCTTGCCTCCAGCGACCCGCTTTTATTTCAAACCGGACTCTCGTGTGCGCGAGAGAACACGAGATTTCACGTGATCACCTTGTAATATTAAGCCACCGACGCCATATTGCCATTTTTTGTGCTACCCAACCCTGCAAAGCGCGCACCGAGACCGTTTTCCAGGTAATCCCATATTTTCGCAATTTCTTACACAATGATATGTTAAACCTTTCTGTGACAGAGCGCCTATCGTGCTATGTGAACCATAAACATATCCCAAAAATAGTCCTAACCTATTAATGAGATTCAAATCAACATCTATGATAAGTATGATGCATTTAATGTGCGGGTTTTGCACTGAAAACGCTATTCTAAACTGAAATGTGACAGGAAAACTGTCAGATATTACCTCTGATATAAATGCGTCCATGAGTCTAAAAATATGATTAATTCATACAATCTACGTGTTTACCGCTTAAAATAATCACTTTAAACTGAAACTTTACAAGCCAACCGATATATTGATGGACAAAGCATGTCGTTGGGATGCGAGGACGCGTCTTGTTATGTACATGAAAACATATGCCGTGCGATGGACTATATTTTCGCGGGAAATCATTACAAAGAAACAATTGGTTTTAACGGAGAGAAAAAGAAAATAAACAAAATTGCTCTGATAGAGAATACTAACAAGATAACAGAGAATAGCTCAGACGAAAAAAAATTAATAAAAACAGGATATAAAAAAGATTTTACAAACAAGAGACAAACACATTTCTCTTAGTAAGGACGTGTAGTGTTGAAGACATCAACATATATGTCACTATATGAACTTGATAGTTATGGTAGGAAGAAATGGTCTCTTGATTCAGTGATCCGAGTTCAATTCATGACGTGTCTATATAACTACATTTAGGAGAACGGATTTTCCGGTTTCCCGGTGTACGTATCCAATACACTCCATATATATGGTGAGCAGGATCAGCATTGGCGTAAAATGTCCGAAAAAGTTTGACCCATAACACATAAATGATAACGCAGAAACAACATCGCTACTTTCACTTGAGTAATTTTCCGTTCTGCGCCTGACACGGATTTGCTTGGGAAAGGCGGACTAGAGATCCACGGATATTGATTTCGACTCCACGTGAATTGTCAGAATTGCTTTGTTAGCATTGTTGTGGCCTTAATACAATTTTGCACTGCAGCTGCTTATCACGGGTTACCCTGTCAAAAAAACGGCGTTCCAGACGGCAGAGGTTTTTCTTTTTTTTCCAATTAAATTGATGTGACAAAAAATTAAATTCGCATGTGTCAGTTGGCGTGTTAGGGGATGATAGGTAGAACTTTTCACAGAAGATGATAAACTAGCTCATCACCTATTCAAATTAACCTTGAATTGCTGCGTTGTTGGCGAATTTATTACCTGTCTTGGGAGACTATTCGAAGTCGACGGTAAAATACTTTCTAGTAGTGTCCGCGTAGACCTATTTCTAGTTCTACATCACTACGCTGCACATGCCCTTATCACAATCAAGAAAATTTCGACTTTACGGGTATGTCAGCTGGTCCTATTGTATTCATCTCTCTTTCGATGATCACATTTCTGATAGATTTACCCTACTTGAGCAAACTAATACTATTTATGAAGAAAATTAAGTACTCGCAATCGCTACTGAAACATTACATTAGTTAAATTTTAGTCATTGATTTTGTAGTTGGTCGTTCCTCCTGTACGCGTTTCTCCAAAAATGTTGCAAGACTGAGATATTACAGCTTAAAATTATAATTCATTATTTATACTTTCAAAATGTGCAAGCTTACTCAAGACTGATAGAATAGAAAAGAGATGTATTAAACTTTATCTTGGTTCCAAATTACTGACTAGTGTGGTGAAGGTTAAACAGAGTGAGATCGATAATAACTTTTGCTTTATGTTGAATTAAAGCATTTTAATTTTTATGTCCACGCGTTGTATGCTCTTTAGTGGAATTCACAAATCCCTTTCTTTCACTCTCTCTTTCTCAATAAGCCATGTGACGTCTACTCTATTTCTGTCAAGCTCCGCAGTTGAGTAAACACGAACCTGGAGTTTAGCAAGTAGACTCTTTGTGAACTTTTATTTCCCGTTTTTTTAATTAAACAATGTAAGTACAAGTGGATTTACTCGCCTAATATTTAACAAGAACACGTGTTGTAAATTTCCAGCAGGTTTATAGAACAGCTTTCTATGTTTTAAAAACAAAAGCTAGTAACTGTCTACTTCATATATATGACGTGTTTAATATGTCCGTCGATGATTTTCTAATGTATTCGATTAAAAGGAAAATAGTATACACTTTTATAATATTCAAAAATCCAACTCAATTTTGAAGCAAACACTTATTGTATAGAAAGTGGTTATTGACCCCGAACAAGAAATGAAAGTAAAAATGTTTGATAAATAATTTGGATGTTGCAATAAATAAACACTTTTAGATTTTTTTAGATGTAGATTTTTAACTTCGTTATTTGGATTATTTGAACTATTGCTCTCATCTTTGTTATTCTCAGATGAAGACCTCGAGCCCCTATGGTAGAGTACAGAAAGTGTATCATTTTTTAAAAAAACATTACGTGCGTGTAGAAAGTGAACAGATATTAACTATTGGCAGATTCGTAACTGTCGCTTTCCTCTATTTTTGGCTTTTCTTCTAACGTGCCATGAATTATGTCTCTGACGGAAAGGAAGAATTGCTGTGTTCAAGTTCGGTTTTTGTTTTAAGTGGGTTGTATGTAGAGATTTTTACTTCTCTAATAACATTCATGATGCTTCATCTCTCAATATATCCATCTTTTTAACCCTTGTTATTGCTATATAAGATTAAGATGCCAAATAAGCATAACTATTTTTTTAAAGTTCACAATGAATTAATGTTTGGAGTTATACATTTGTAATTCCCATTCTAAAGTGTGAAATAGTACATGTGTTGGTATGTCATGATCAAGTCAGAAATACTGTTTTTATTTGTCTGATATTCTTAAATGTGAAATCGTATTGTTTTCATCTGTAATTCTCAACTTTGAAACCATATTTTTGTTTGTATGTAATGATTACGTGTTACATTGAATTATTGTTAATTTACTTTATTTTTGTCCGATAAATTAATCAATAATTATTTTGCCATATGTTGGCATATGTGTAAAAACAAAGTGTTGAAAATAATATAACTCTTTTACTTATTTATGTGTGAATGTATTTATTTATATTTATTTAGTTAATTATTTGTGTATTGATAATTGATCAATACCAATTAAAGTATAATATGTGAATATATTTTTAAAAAAAAGGAACTAATAGCCATTAATTTTTTAATTTATGTGTGAATGCATTTATTTATTCCCATTAATTTAAGGATTCGTGTATTATTAATTAGCCAAATACCATAAACATAATTATAAGCATAACAAGTGTATGCATATGCAATATGTATATATAATGTGAAAGAGGGATGGAAATGATATCTACCACTTTATTTATTAATGTGTGAGTGTCTTTATTTATTCCGATATTTTAATTATTTAGCGTATATTTATCAATAGAACATGTGGTATGAGATGGTTATCCAGGCTCCGCTGTTAATTCATGTTCCATCATGATTAGTTTGCTGATTAAATTATAGAAAGTATTGCGTTAGTTGATGGTGTTGGAGTTTGTGATGAGTGTTGCTTCAATAAGACTGCGTCGAGATTTATTTGATATGAATTTAACGATTTTAGCCTGTTAAAAATTGAATGAGTGATCGTGTTGCGCAGCGTGGGAGAACAGCGCCTTAAGTGAGTCAGTATTTTTAATGTCTCTGTTTTGTTCAGCAAGTCTTCTCAGTTCCCGTTGAGTTACTTCCTATGTATATTTGATGGTAATTATTACGTGGGATATTGTATATACCGGCGTTAGATGTGGGTTGTTTACGGAAATGTTTTGCAGAGTTTGTTGTTTTTTTATGGAATCTTATTGTTGTAGACCCGTGCTAGGGGTCACCACAAAGATAACAACCACAAATTGTGACAGGTTAAAATATACAATGTATTTATTCATAGCAATACAGTAACGCCACTAAATGTGGTAGGAGATGACCGGATTCCTACCATGCGGTAAAACATGAATAGGAATGTCCTTTATTTAACACCTACCCACTATAGGAGTATGTGACACAAGGTCGGAAAGTGGGATTTGAAAAGCCAGCGCCCGAGAAGGTGAGCGCTTTAGCCATTAAAAATTGCCTGGACAGCCCCGTCGGCATTCCCCGGTAGGGGCGCCTCAGGCAGTAAGCTATCAACTTACTCCTCCCGAAAGAGGAGAGGCAAAGCCTGGGAGGGTGGACCTTCTAGAACTGCACAGGACAGACCCATAGACCGGCGGAATCATGCCCCGAAGGCCAAGACAACACCGGTCTATAGGGTGTAGTATCCATCGGAACAGATACCACACGTGGACACTCACATAATAGGAGTGTCCTCGATATTTAACACCTACCCACTATAGGAGTATGTGACACAAGGTCGGAAAGTGGGATTTGAAAAGCCAGCGCCCGAGAACGTGAGAGCTTTAGCCATTAAAAATTGCCTGGACAGCCCCGTCGGCATTCCCCGGTAGGGGCGCCTCAGGCAGTAAGCTATCAACTTACTCCTCCCCAAAGAGGAGAGGCAAAGCCTGGGAGGGTGGACCTCCTAGAACTGCACAGGACAGACCCATAGACCGGCGGAATCATGCCCCGAAGGCCAAGACAACACCGGTCTATAGGGTGTAGTATCCATTCGAACAGATACCACACGTGGACTCTCACATAATAGGAGTGTCCTCGATATTTAACACCTACCCACATTAGGAGTATGTGACACAAGGTCGGAAAGTGGGATTTGAAAAGCCAGCGTCCGAGAACGTGAGCGCTTTAGCCATTAAAAATTGCCTGGACAGCCCCGTCGGCCTTCCCCGGTAGGGGCGCCTCAGGCAGTAAGCTATCAACTTACTCCTCCCCAAAGAGGAGAGGCAAAGCCTGGGAGGGTGGACCTCCTAGAACTGCACAGGACAGACCCATAGACCGGCGGAATCATGCCCCGAAGGCCAAGACAACACCGGTCTATAGGGTGTAGTATCCATCAGAACAGATACCACACGTGGACACTCACATAATAGGAGTGTCCTCTGTTTGAGTCTTTGCAACCATGGTATTTATGTTAGATGGTTGCTTCCATTAGTTCTTCAATAGTGGTGATTTGTAGCCCACAACACTTATGTGGTTTTTATGTTGGGAATTCCTACTTTTTTAAACAAATAATTATTCTATTTTACATCTAATCATAACAAAAAAAACTAAATTGTTATTTAATACTTGAGCACGGCTAGACAAACATGCAGTCCTATTCCAATCTCAAACAGTACATAACCTTACACATTTTAGTTGCACAGACGATCAGATGTCATTTGAACATACGAGCGAAAGATCAAAGCATATGGTATGTTAAACCTAAGTGTGATCAACTGGAAGAAACGATGAATCAAAATATACCGTGACCAATCGAGGAGGATTCAATTTTTAACTTGAGAATGACAGACGAATCAACCAGCATGTTGTAGACATGTTTAAACTCAGATAAAGTTTTTTATTAAAACAATCCGTGACGTTAACACATTTTAATTTCAAATTAAGCGTGTCAACCCTGTATTCCGCGTGTGGTAAAAGTGTAGTTACTGTTCTGTCTTTAGTCGGTAAAAGAAGATATCCTATGCAAATATTATTTTGGCCCTAATGCAGGGTGGCTCATTTATTCCCACATTATGAACAGACCTATTGTAAAACTCTGTCCACAGGAACATTTTTTTTTTAATTATTTTTTTTTAAATGACAGACACACGAAAATACTATTTAAAATAAAGCATTGCACACCGACGAAAATTCTGGGCTAAACTTAATTGCTACACCCAAGAAAACCCCATCGAAGTTAATCATTAAAAAGACATAATTGTTATTTCAAACATATTCATAACAGACAAATACGAGGACGCGTGTAGAATTTACATTTTTCAAGTTCAGAAACGAGAACCGAGCTCACAAAGAATCCGGTAATTTAAAATTTTAATAACAATATTGTTTTTTTTTTTTATTTCTGTATGTTGGCTTTTGTCATCCCAGTTAATTAAGGGTTTCAGGTGTATTTGTTGACTTTTTGAGCGTCACAATCATGGATTCTTTGGAGGAGACGAAGGAAAAAGAGAGGAGCGAGTGTTGAGTGAAATTGAATTATAATCAGTGATGTCAATTACGGATTGCTAATGCATGAGTGTAATAACACAGAAGTGATAAAGAAGAAAAAGAAGAAAAAGAAGCAGTAGATAAATAGATAAAAAAAGAAGAAGAAGAAGAAGAAGAAGAAGAAAGAAGAAGAAAAAGAAGAACAAGAAAAAGAAGAAGAAGAAAAAAAAAGAAGAACAAGAAAAAAGAAGTAGAATGGAAAAACGGGGATAGGAAATGAAGAAGACAAATATTATCAAGCCGCGCATGCGTGGTCCCCTTTTGTATGTGACTCGATGTGCAATAAAGTTAGGCAATTTGGGGCATTTTTGACCCCCCTTTGACCCCCTGGGGGACCGAACCAGAATTTTTCTAGGGTCAAGGATGCTCATTTAATATCCAGAACAATTGTCTCTACATGTTGGCCAAGTTTCAGAAAGATTGAATGGATGGATCAAACGTTATGGGAGAAAAGGGTCATATTTTGCCATTTTGGGGGGCTTTTGACCCCCTAGGTGGCTAACCAGATTTTTTTTTCAAAAATCGGAGAATGTCACTTATTAACCTGACCAAAGTTACAACTTCATGCAAAATTTCAGAGACATTCAATGGATGGTGGCGGAGAAAAATCCTGACGGACGGACGGACAGACGGACATGCCTCAAAACATAAGTCCCCCGATTTTATAAAATCGCGGGACCAAAAAACTGGAGAGAACGGAAGCAAAACGATGGGAATTAAAGAAAGAAAATGGAAAGAAAAAGATAAAAAGGATAAAACTGAAAATAAGGGAAGTAAAGAAGGAAACTGAAAAGGCATAGAAGAGAGAGACGAAACTGATATGAAAGAAACTGAAAAGAATGAAACCTGGACAAAAGCAGCAGAAAGGTAAGAGGCGAAGAAAAAAAGAGTAGAAAAAGAAAAAACGGAAAAGATAAATTGAAAATAACAAGCAGTAACGTAGAAAGAAGTACAGTTGAGAAGGGCAAAGTAAATGACGATAGTTGAAAGAGAAGGAGCGATAAATATGATAATGGACATGCACATATACATTTCAAAGAAGAGTAAGAAAAGAAAAAAACGAAAACGAAAACGACAGATAGATGACGAAAAACGAAGGAGAAATCGAGAAGTACAAGTAGATGAAGGAAAAATAGATAAAGAGGAAGAAAAAGAATAATTTAAGTCAAGTCAAGGGATGGTAGAAAAGAATGGAACCATAATGTTATTGAAAGGAAGAAAAAGTTAAGATGAAACACATTTGAAGTAGGAAGAAAGTAACATAACGACAACTAACACCACTAAAGCACCGCCATAAACAAAGAAAACAAGATTGACCGGTGAATCAAACCATTAAATGTATATGTATAACAGCAGAGGTAACTCGGAAGAAAGAAGAAGTAAGGAAAGAAGAAGAAGAAGAAGAGGATGAAGAAGAAGAAGAACCAGAAGAAGAAAAAGAAGAAGAAGAAGAACCAGTAGAAGAAGAACCAGTAGAAGAAGAAGAAGAAGAAGAAGAAGAAGAACCAGTAGAAGAAGAAGAAGAAGAAGAAGAAGTAGAAGAAGAACCAGTAGAAGAAGAAGAACCAGTAGAAGAAGACCCAGTAGAAGAAGAAGAAGAAGAAGAAGAAGAAGAACCAGTTGAAGAAGAAGAACCAGTAGAAGAAGAAGAAGAAGTAGAAGAAGAACCAGTAGAATAAGAACCAGTAGAAGAAGAAGAAGAAGTAGAAGAAGAAGAAGAAGAACCAGAAGAAGAAAAAAAGAAGAAAAAGAAGAAGAAGAACCAGTAGATAAAGAAGAAGAAGAAGAAGAAGAAGAAGAACCAGTAGAAGAAGAAGAATAAGAACCAGTAGAAGAAGAAGAAGAAGAAGAACCAGTAGAAGAAGAAGAAGAAGAAGAACCAGTAGAAGAAGAAGAACCAGTAGAAGAAGAAGAAGAAGAAGAACCAGTAGAAGAAGAAGAAGAAGAAGAAGAAGAAGAAATAAAAGGAAACTCATGACTAGAAACACTGATGATATTAAGACTTAGAGGGACTAGGATTAAGTAATAGAATACATATTTAGAACACAAAGATTATAAAGAATTTACAAAGAACATTAATTAGATCAGAGAGAAAGACGAGGAAAAGAAACAAAGAAGAATCAATACGCAGAAGATGTCGAAGCAAAAGAGTAAGATACGAGTTAGAAGACGAAAAAAATAAGAAACATAATGGAAGTTAGAAGACGAAAAAAAAAAGAAAAATAATGGAAGTTAGAAGACGAAAAAAAAAAGAAAAATAATGGAAGTTAGAAGACGAAAAAAATAAGAAACATAATGGAAGTTAGAAGACGAAAAAAATAAGAAACATAATGGAAGTTAGAAGACGAAAAAAAAAAGAAAAAGAATGGAAGTTAGAAGACGAAAAAAATAAGAAAAATAATGGAAGTTAGAAGACGAAAAAAAAAAGAAAAATAATGGAAGTTAGAAGACGAAAAAAATAAGAAAAATAATGGAAGTTAGAAGACGAAAAAAATAAGAAAAATAATGGAAGTTAGAAGAAGTAGAATAAAAAGAAGGATAATTAGAATACTTAGAAGACGAACTGAAGGAAGAAGACACATGGGAAGTAGAAAGATCAGAGAAAGCATTAAAAAGTGTAACATTAGAAAGACAAAAAAACACAAGGAGTAAAAATAAAAATGCTTATGACATGTTTTGATAGGTTTAATATGTGGTTCACAACAAATTAGTATACCACAAACTGGATACGACAAGAGGTGGGAATTGCACGTGGGGGTACTATTTGTGTTTGCGATGGAAATGACTCTCAAAGCATCGAAAAGCAATAGAAAGGGGGGAGAATGCAAAATGAAACCGTCGAAGGCTTTTCTGGACGATACTACGATCCACACATCATAAGTAGATGAGACACGCAAGTTTCTCAGTATGATGGATGCTCTTATAGTCTGGTCTATAATGAAATTTAAGCTTCAGAAATCAAGAAGCTTCTCCATCAGAAACAAGTAACCACATCAGTATATCTGCTTCGCAGTGAGTGGACAAAGACATACCGTGTCAGAAGTAACGATAAAAAGCTTAGATAGATTGTACAAAGAGACTTTGAACAAGGTGAGTTTGAATTACCTACTGGGGAGTTTGAATTACCTATTAGACACCATCCTCAATATTTTTCCTGGTGATACCAGATCAGGCTGCCCTGTGGCTCCCTGAGACGAAATTCACCTACATTGACGTTTTTTGTTTTTTTGTTGTTTTTTTGTTTGTAAAACTTAATTATGTTCTACAAAACCAAAAACAAAAACAACAGCCCCTCTCCCTTTCTCCCTCCCCTTTTTTATTTTTATTTTTCCTACCCTACTCCCGGTCCTGGATATGACCTTAAACTACATCCGATGGTGAGATCCGGCTTACGGACTTTGGAAAATGTGGAGCCTCCTCTTAATTACCATTGCTCCCAGGTCCACCCTGACCCGGAGTGGTAGTACCTGTTAGGGTCCCAACTATGGGTTAAATAGAAACAGATATTAAAAGAGGAAAGAAACAAGAAAGAGAAGAAAACAAGACCAGATTCGGCATTAAATAACCCAAAAAGGGTTGATATGCCGTAAAACAAAACTACCAAACCAAAAACCCTGATTAAACATTTGAAGATGTAAAGAACTTGAAGCATAAAAACTTTCACTATAATGACCAGATTCGGCATTAAATAACCCAAAAAGGGTTGATATGCCGTAAAACAAAACTACCAAACCAATATTTTTCGGTTTCTCTATACAGGGGTTTGTCAGGACGACCTGACATGAGGATACTTACTCCTACAAGTAAACCCTGACCAAATATTCTAAATAACATAATATTCGAAGTGTAATATCTCTCTATATAATAGAAAGTGTTTCCTCTATAGTTATCTATGTGAAATATAATGTTTTCGATGAGAGCACATTTTCACGCAACGAAAACGTGCGACGCTCAGCCGTTAAACGTTCAGTAGTTTTTATTCAAATGAACAGTTCATTGGATTGAAATACAGTTAAGATAATAGAGCCTCGCATCGCTGAGATGACCGATACGCGACAAAGCTAGAAGGTGAAAATCCCCGACACTGTGCGTATTCTCTCCTGATGAGCAAACATAATCTGAAGACCGAAATGAAATATTACACAAGTGAAAAGAGTCTAGAACAACATGGTTATATACAAGCCGTTGCCCCTTGTTCTAGTAACAAGTGTTTGCTACTATTCCAGTAGCAAGTTTCATTCCAGACGAGCAACAACCAATGACACCATGACTGAAGGCCGTTAGACGGTAACAATATTCACACAAGAACGAAGAAAGGGGAGTTTGAATTACTTACTAGACACCATCCTCAAGTGTCTTCGGTCTCTCTTTACAAGGGTTTGTCAGGACGACATGACATGAGGATACTTACTCCTACGAGTAAACCCTGACCAAATATTCAAAATAACAGTATTCGAAGCCCAAATAAGATCCCCTTGGCATTAGCTCATACGAGGAATAGGGCACCTTCTCTAAGTAATGTAACTTCAAATCACAACACTTAGCTGGATACTCCACTAGACCAGATGAATCCTGGTCCTGGACCCCGGTAAAACCAAGATACCAAAAGAAAGATACTATAACATAATCAACTGGTCAATTGGGGAGAGGAAAATTACAATTAATGTGCTTAACTTTTTTACTAACTCAACGTTTGTGAGGTAAAAGAGAAATTTAATAGAATATTCGAATATCTATGTATCTCATATAGGGATCCGATGTTAGCCCCAGGTAGAGGCCCCTTGATTTCTGAGAACTTCAACTGAAGTACAATGAAACAAAAAAGGGAAAGAACGTCTCGTAATGTGATTAAATGACAAATTAATATACAAATATTTGCCTTTTTACAAGCACCTGCATATTTGTATGTATGTGCCGGTATGTTTTGTTTCATTTTACTTCAGTCGAAGTTCTCAGAAATCAAAAAACCTCTTCTTAGAACTAACACTTGATCTCTATATGATATACATAGATATTATAATATTCCATTAAAGTTCTCTCTTACCTGACAAACGTTGAGTTTGTAAAGAAGTGAATAACATTAATTTTCCTCTGCCTCATTGATTATTTAAGTATGTTATAGTATATATTTCTTGTGATCTTTTTGCCGTGCCAGATTTCAGGATAAGAATTCATCAAGTCTGGTGGAGTATCCAGTTAAGTGCTGTTACTTAAGGTTACATTATTACCGTAAGGTCCAGCGTATAGCTGTTTCAAGGGGATGTTATTTGGGATTCGAATGCTATGTTATTTTGAATATTTGTTCTAGGTTTACTTATAAAGTGAACTGTCCCCGTGTCAGATTCTCCTTAAAAGAGATCGAAGCCACTCGAGGATTGTGTCTAAAAGGCGATTCAAAATATTCTTATGCATTACTATGTTACTACCCTAGTGCAAATGTGTGCGTTTTTGTGCGTGTTACTCTGTTTGATACTCTGCCTATTGATGTATATTTGTATAGTATGTTGTGTGTAGGTGTGTGTATCCGATTTTCAAAATTTGCTAGCAACAAACATCTCAGAGACAGTTAATGAACGAAAAAATTAGAAGTAACAGATAAAAAAATCTATCTTTCGGCTGAAAACCGACACTTGCTTTCATTTTTTTCCGCAAATAAAACTGGGCGTTTAAAATCTCATCTCGTGTCCGCTTCTCTTTCCTTTTACGGATTTCAGTAAAACACACATCAACGCGAATACCACAAACAACCGAACTGTGATGTTTTATATTTTTAAGGTCTTTCTCTAGTTGGGGATCCATATCGGGCTGAATTTGTTTTAATTGGATTTTACAGAACAGGCCGAAAATGGCCGAGATTTCGCTGAATAGTTAGTCCTAACATAAAAAAACGACATTTTCATTGTTCTTTGGCTCAAGGTAAGGCTCAATTACCCCCGCCCTCATTGTTTTGAATGGGTTGTGTTTTGCAGTCGTATGCTTTAGTGTTGTCTGCTATTTGCAATTGTTCGTGGCTTTCAAATTGTAAATTGGTTTCGCTATTTCCGGTATGTTCCATGAATCACAATCGGAAATATTCAGACTGATATGAATCGGCGGCTTCAAATGAATTTTTTGCGGGTGTCCACGCATCCATATTTGAAACCCTGTTTGTCTGTCAGTATATCGGTCGGTCTGTCTTTCTTTTCCTTCGGAAGGGAGGTGATAGTGTTGCATTCAACTGTCTGGGCCTTCGGGTCTCGATTTACGCCGGTCTATCGGTCCTGTTCAGTTCTAGGAGGTGCACCCTCCCAGGCTTTGCCTTCTCACCCTTTGAGAAGGGCTTAGTTTATTGCTAATCGCCTGGGGCGCTCCTACCGGGGAATGCCGACGGGGCTGCCCAGGCAAATGACCAGAGCACTCAAATTCTTGAGCGCTGGTTTTTCAAATCCCACTTTCCCGACCTTGTGTAAAATCTTACCTTGTGGGAGGAAGATAAATAGATTCAACTGATAATGATACCAAGTCTCGACATCGATAATAAACGACAACTTTAACAACAGATTTGCACTCATATATAACCCCCTCCCCTAAAAGAAATGATGTAAATATAATACTTAAGCTCTTTTACCTCCAAGAATACACCCCTACCCTAAATATAACCAGCTTACCCACCAATAAACTACACTACAAACCACGACCTCTAAATTTGAATACATCATTGAAGCAGGGTAACATACAACGTCCGTTATCAACAATTAAATTATTTTAAATAATAATAGGTTACAATACAGCCTGCCTCTATTTACTCGGTACTTTTTTTTCAAAAAGAGCGCTTGCGCGAATTAACCGGAAGATGCTACCTGTTGTAAATACACAGCCGGTCCTTCGCTTAACATGATCCTAAATGTTTTTACAAGAGAAGTTAAGGAACATAAGTAAATTTCAACTGCGATAATACGTCAACGTAATTCCAAGGATTGTCGTCAAAAATAGAAAACAAAAATTGATATTTTAGTGAAGTGAACGGCTGATATCCATTGCGTTTTACAAGCTAAAGGATTCTCGTATGACGTTTAAAATGTCAACCTTTAAATTGAAACTTTATTTTGTTGCGCAATGTTAAGCGATAATGTTCAAGTCATCAAGTATTTTTCACAGATCGAATTCGATCTTACAGTTAAATCTTAAACAGCAGAACAGTCGTAATATTATTTCTGTAATTTTTTATGTTGTAATCACATTTCTTTATCCTCTTTCAGCTTTTTTAATTTTGTTTTTAAAACAACCAAAATTAATGAATCTTTTTTGGCTTTTTAAATGTTCTCTTTTTCTTTATTGCGTGCGGTTAATTTTTTCTGTTTTCCTTTTTTTACTGACTCTTTTTTTTGTTTTCGCTTTCATTCAATATTTCCTTATAGTCTTCCTCATTTTCTCTTGTATTTAAGATATTTCTATGTTTCCATTTTCATTTCTCTAACCCTTTTCGAAATTGTGATTTAACATTTTTTATTCTTAATATTTCATTGTTTTTTCTGTTTATTTTTTGCTTTTCACTCTAAATTCTTCCCCCTTTACAATAAAAAAAAACTATTGTTTATTTGTTAAGAAAATATGTGCATATTTGATGATTTAAATTCTCAGGAATGATAGTGGTCAAACGGGGTACAGGAAGTTGTCTTTTAGGGCAAATTGTCTACATGAGAACACAAGCTGGAGAAAATTACGTCAGATGGGATCGCTGTAAAGAGCGGGGACTTTCTGTTAGAAGCTAGCAGCGACTGGACCTGGTTTTACATGAGTTAAGATCCGATTAAAAAGGAAAAAACAGGCCCAAGAAATATTTAGCTAAGGTAGTTCTTCTCTTGCTACTAGCAAAGAAAAAGGCAACGTCAACAGCTTAATAAATGATTCTTGTACAAATCCAGATACTAGCTCTTCTCTATAGGTTATTGTGTTAACTTTTAGTCCAGACCGAGAATGCACAGAAACGGATGAGATAGCCATCATGAGACGACAGTGAACGGCCTTTGATGAAATGTCTTTAGTTTCAGATGACCACTGTGATTGATTGAGCGTTGAATGCACGAGATATTATTAAATTGTACTGTTTATAATTTGTTGGTTTGTATTCTATAACATACATATATTTTAGTTGATCGTTGCATACAAAACAGTAGATCCCCACTTAAGGGGAGGTAATGCAACACTACAAATAATTCTATAAAGCAATGTTATACGAACACGTGTCCGGTTTGACATGCCGACGACGGTTGAGATGCCGTAATCGTAACACGGTATCCAACCAATTTTTTTTTTCTTTTTTAATAATTTTTTTTTCCTTTTCCGTTCGCGTTATTCCTCAAATTGTTGTATCGTAATTCAAGTAATTTTCTGATATTCGATACATTTCGCTGGATCAGAGAATAACAAAAAAAAATGTTTCTTCTTTTTATAAAATGACGTACAAAAGCAAAAAAAAAAATAACAGAATAAAAATCGAACAGGAAAATTGAGACATTTAATCCGGTGGGATGAACAGTTGATATCAAAACACTTGATGCCGATCGACGAAGGAAGGCGACGAGGTGACGAACGGCAAACAACGACATTCTCACTTTTCTCCCATTCGACAGAAAAAAAAATGCAAATATGTGCTTTTGATAGAATATGAAAAAAAAAATAAATAAAAAAAAAATAATAATAATAATAATAATAATAACATCAGGAAAAATGTTTGCGCTGTTTAAAAAAGCGAAGAATGGAAAAAACGATGATCACAATATCATGAAAGAATAAACGGAATTACAGATAAAAGAAACAAACGTTGGAATAATAAAAATAATAATAAAAATAATAATAATAATAATAATAATAATAATAATAATAATAATAATAATAATAAAAATAATAATAATAATAATAATAATAATAAAAATAATAATAATAATAATAATAAAAATAATAATAATAATAATAATAATAATAATAATAAAAATAATAATAATAATAATAATAATAATAATAATAATAAAAATAATAATAATAATAATAATAATACAAATAATAATAATAATAATAATAATAATAATAATAATAATAATAATAATAATAATAATAATAATAATAACAATAACATCAGGAAAAATGTTTGCGCTGTTTAAAAAAGCGAAGAAGGGAAAAAATGATGATCACACTATCACAAAAGAATCAACGGCATTAAAGATAAAAGAAACAAACGTTGGAATAAAGCAAACATTTATTTCATGAAACGAAGAATAACAAAAGTGAAGCATATTAAAGATAGAGCTCCATTAAATCCGCCATGCAATTCTATTCCAAACTGAATTGTGGCAAATTGATAGATGAACGACCGACCGACCGACCGACCGACCGACATGCTTTCTCTAGAAAAGCATGGATGTATCTAAACTGCTATTTTTCTTTATATAAAGTTAGGGATATGTATACGTTTATATGTATATATATATGTATATATACAGGGTGGGCAAAAATAAGGGTCCTATTTTTAAAAATTCATAACTTTTTTATTTATTGATTTTTTTTTTTTAGAATAAGTAAAGGACCCCTTCCGAAGCAAGCATGAGCCGTATTAGCCCTAAGGAACGTACCCTCATTTAGAAAACATTATTTTTGCTTAAAAAACTCAAAACAGTGTAAAAAACAATACTTTAGTTTTTGTAAGTTTTAAGAAGTGTTTTTCGGCTAAAATTTGTTTTGTTTATTTCAAAAAATCTCGGAAGGGTCAGTCTACACACACATAAAGTTTGGTGAGTTTAACTTTTATTTTGTGGAAGTTATTCAAATTCAAGTTATTCAAATTTAAAGATAGGACCCTTATTTTGGCCCACCCTGTATATATATATATATATATATATATATATATATATATATATATATATATATATATATATATATATATATATATGAAGCAATCCAACAAAAGATATAAGCGTCAACTAATATATTATAATTAGTGAAACATCCGGATAAAAACTGAAGCTCAATATACTGGATAGAGCATTAATATTATAATATAAAATGTATTATTTGATTTATTTATCCTTAACATTGAATATGGACACTTTCCGCGACTGGATAACTTTGCCGGCCCCTTCAATTTCATGTATATGGACTGCTGTTTATAACTTGGAGTAATGTCTTTCCTGATTATGCTTCTCAATTTGTATGACCTGGATGGACTGTATGGATTCAACAAAAAGTATGGTTTTGGGTTGATATGTTTGATGTTATGTATTTTTATGTATTTGTGTATATAATTTTATATATTTTCAAAGCGTAATTTTATTACCTGTAGTAGTATAACTGCGGTAATGGTCCTCTGAAGAGAAGAATTATCTTTGAAAACTCAGTAGCTAAGGACTTAAGGATACTTTGCTTGAACTTTGAATTCTAATAAAATTTGATTGACACCTAATTTTATTACTTCATTTTATATTATAATATTATAATATATATATATATATATATATATATATATATATATATATATATATATATATATATATATATAAATGTATATACATATATATATATATACGTTTATAAATATATATATGAATGCATATATATATATATATATATACATATACATATACATATATTTGTGTAATTAGGCAGTATTCCTTCTCTTATGCATGTTTGGTTAAACAGTAGCGCCAGCTTCTGTTTATTTATTTTTTGATTCGTTTTTTCGATTGGTCGCACGACCGATTTGGTATTGTCGTTCATGTTGTATAAAACATCGCCATATTTACGCGAACGTTTTCGACCGACGTCGGTCATCTTCAGGCGGATGAATGTGTATGCAAAATAAAAGATTGCTGAATGTATTAAGAAGACGCTTTTAAAAAACATTTCAATACCACTTTAACAACACTTCAACATACCTTCGCCCCCCTCATAACGAGCATGTTTGATACTAGGTTTATTTACTTGAATAAACAACGCTTCCATATTTTAACTAAGAACACGATCATTATTGGGATCTCATATTGCAGTATCCGTCTCCCCATGCTGGGTTCGAATCGCAGTCTCGTCGTCAAATGTGTTTATACTTTATTTATATGTTATTTAATCTAAATAAGGTAATTAATTGTTTCTCAATGAAATTCTTATGTTTACAAAAGAGGTAGTATTTGAAACAGAACAGGAGAAGTATAAGAGCAAAAATGGAAATCCAAAGGAGAACTAATTAAAAAGCAGGGAACCATCCCGTGTCTACATATATCTAAACAAAGAATGTGCTTCTATTATATTTCTCTCAACTTGTCTAAAGCTTTTCAAAGACTAAAATATTATCATCAGAGGAATTACATAGCTTTATAAGTAAGCAGTGAAATAGTCTGGCTTAAGGAAAAAAAATAAACATATATATATATATATATATATATATATATATAAGAAGGAATAGGTAAAATAAATACCTTTTGAAGCATTAAGATGCGATATCAATTTTGTTTTTATAAAAAAGAAAAATAATAAATCGAAACCGATTTTTTTAAATTTTTTTATTATAAACTAGCATTTTTGTTTGTTAGTTTAAAGTGATACAGGTATTTCGACAAAATCTGGCATCCTCGGTGTGTAATATATCCTGATGTCATCGGATTTGTATTTTTTTTTCTCTAAAAAAATACAAATCCGATGACATCAATGTAAACTAATGTAAACAGACATATCGCTGCGCAGATCCCAATTTAGGTTGAACTCCCCTCCCCAACCTTCTCACCTTTTCTTTTTTCTCAGTAGCCCCTTACGTCTACAGTGGCGTCCTGCCTTGTTTGGGGTGAACTATGTTTTAAAAAAAAGAAAAAAAAGTAACGTCTGATCTGTGAAAAAAAGAAGCTTCAGAGACGGAATACATACTATCCCACTAGATTGTGTAGTCGAAACAAAGATAAGTGCTGTAAGCGGAACCTTCCCAGATGTTGTATGCAGCACTTGTAGTAGGGTACAACTACATGAGAGAAATGATAGAAATTGCTGTGAAAATAAATAAAACAAAGTGACATAAAGAAAAGAAGAGAGAAATAACCTGAAAGAAAAAAGATACAGAAAAAAAATATAGAGAGACAAAGATAAAGAAATATATAAAAAAGAGAGAACGAATGACTAAGAAAAAGAGGACTTAAGGAAGTTCACGACTGCAAATATGGCGCGTATCAGCGGAAATCGTTGGAATATTTTTTTCTTCTGAGCAATTAATATTGGCACTGAAATGATTCCTGTGAAATCGTAACCCTATTTCCGTCTCATCGATTTTCCTCACAACGAGTTGTTAGTCTCGAGATTTGGATTAAGGTTACTGACTGCAAAAAAAAAGAAAAAAATCTTTTTTACAGTATCACATTTTGTTCATCATGATGTTTAATGTTCGTAACGAATATATTTCTTTTACATTATATGTTGATATTTATCTATTATTATTAACATTAAAGTTCAATATTCCTGGACTGCTCTTAATCTATTCATATATCTATGCATCTATAATTTAATCTATCTTATTTCTCTCTTGTGACATATCTTCCTCCTCTCTCTCCATTCTCTCTCTCTTTTCTATCTCTCTCTCTTTCTTTCTCTCTTTTCTCTCTCTCTCTCTATCTCTATCTCTCTCTCTCTCTCTCTCTCTCTATATATATATATATATATATATATATATATATATATATATATATATATATATATATATATATATATATATATATAACTTTGTAATATAGCAAGAAAACTCCCAGCAGAGTACTCGATTAATGAAGAATTACAGTTAAATGTTTAAAATTAAGAGCGTAATATTTATTTATTTTGGTACAGAAAAAATAGTACAACATGCGTACCGTCGGGTTACAGCACAGAAGGACTTAGCCATCCGGCTCTCTTCAGGTTCTGTTGTCATCTGTTTCGGAAATTTGAAGTCACGTGTCACTCTCGCTTGGACGCGTTATTTGCTTAGAGGGTTGTGTATGTTTTTTTAAATTTAGAATAAGGAAGGTTTAATAAGGTTTGAAAAAAGGGTAGGGTGAAAAGTAATTGTTGGGATTTAAAGAGATATGAAAACATAAAAAATAAAAAAATAAAAAAGTATTTCTATATAATTCCGTGAATATTATGGGTATCGTATATTTGGCCGTTACTGTTTTGTGGTTTAATGATGTGTGTTCTAAAGGAATTAGGGAGACGATATAGGTTTAAAGATTAAAGAGGTTAAAAAGAACCACATTAATTAATGTCGTGTTTAAATCCTGGATTAAAGGACATTGAATCAATCCAGAAGGAATTTAAATAAAGGTATCACCAGGGCGGTCTAAGGGCAGTAACTCTGTAGGATTTTTAAATGGTTTGAAACCGTTTAATTGGATCTGTTTTGGAGATATTGGAGATTAGTATAATGACCGAGAAATAGTGGGGACTTATGGGAGCAATACTAATGTTGTGAAATGGGGGTGTTACCCTCTTAATGACTGTAGAAATATTTTTGGAAAAGTTGAAATTATTGCTCTGGAAAAGTAGTGTGGATATGCGTTGATTAAGGTATTTGTTCGTATCTTTTAATTTTATTTATATTTATGCATGGTGATAGTTGGGTAAATTTTCTGGAGTGGAAGTCGGTATTTAATGGGGCAATTATGGGGTTATGTATTTGGCATAGGGGGAGTAGCTAGGCTTTTATGTGTATCGGTGAGTCCAGTTCATGAGTAGTTCCTGTATCCTGTGGATACATCCCTGAAAGATTTCATCGCGAATATTGAAACAGACTTATTTGGGTCAATGATGGCCCTTGATATATGGTAGTTTTCAGCGTCACACTGAGGACATGTATATATATATATATATATATATATATATATATATATATATATATATATATATAATATCCTACAATGATAAGTTATGGACTAGAAAGGATAGGGAAAACAATTTCGATATTACTATGGGGGGCACCGGACTCAGCGCAGGTTACTGACCTGGTAGGGATATATATCCTCAGAGAAATTTGTATGAAAATACCTGAACTGGCGGGCGGTTTATATAGGGACGACGCTTTATTCTTTGTCAACACAAGTATAAGGAATCTTGAAACTTAGAAGAAAAAACTCAATATATTCTTCAGCTCAATACAACTTAGCGTAACTATGGATATAAACTACCGGAGGGTCAATTTTTTGGATATTACGCTTGATCTATGCAACAACACATATGAACCTTATCACAAGCCCAACCACACACTCTACTATATCGACGCTAAATCGAATCACCCACCGATGGTGAAAAGAGCCATTATTCCTGCAATATCGAGTAGGATATCTAAGCTGTCCAAGAATCAACAAATATTCGACAGCAGTAAGCAATTCTACAATGAAGCTTTAAACAGATCAGGATACAAGGAAAAAATTAATTACCTTGGGCCTCCTTCGGTTGGGAATGGGGGACTAAACGGGAGACCGATTGCCTCTCGATCAATGGTTTCATATAATAGGACAATGGGCAAGGCTAGATATAGGAGACCTGGTGTATCCCACGGTAATGTAAACCAGGTTGGGTGGGAACCGGTTGATGATAATATTCGTGAAGTTGGAAGTAACGAATTGAACTCACATGCTACCCAAACCGGGGGGGAAGGTAGGAAGAAAAATAGGAGAAGGACCACTACATGGTTCAACCCCCCCTATAGCCAGCATATCAAGACTAATATCCCAAAGATTTTTTATAGCATAGTGGAAAAAAACTTTCCAAGGGATAGCAGATTGGGGGGAATCATTAACAAAAATACTGTAAAACTGTCTTATTTAACCTGTAGAAATATAGCCACATCCATCATAGGATATAATAATTCTAAGATAACTAAAACAAGGGAAGCCATGTTCTCTTCTGGTGTTGATCCCAGTAACACCAGTTCAGTGAGAACCTCCATTATAAATAACCATAGTAGTAGAACATCCAGCAACGGCCCAGCACACAACTGTAACTGCAGAGCTTCTAACATCTGTCCACTGGGGGGGAACTGTAGAGTTTCAAGCATTGTCTACAAATGCGATGTGATAACAGAGAGTAGTAGGAAATCATATATCGGTTCAACCGGGGGTGAGTTCAAAGATAGATTCAGAAACCACATGAGTTCCTTCAGGGGAGGCCAAAGGGAAGACATAGATAGGCCTAACACTTCTGTTGGACGTTTTGTGAGAAACCTCATTGCTAGGCAAGACCCTTTCGAACTGAAATGGTCAATTTTAGGGAGGGCTAACAAATATAAACCGAACAAAAAGAAGAGATGCAACCTATGTGCATTGGAGTCGTACCACATCATGACATCTAGAGATAATTTACTGAACGCTAGGCAGGAAATACTACAATGCTTTCTGCATAGAAACCGTTACCTGTTATCAAGCCTAAAACCTGGATAGGAGGGGAATTGGGGGAAGTATAAACTTACAGCAGAGATAGGCAGGATGGACACTTCCTGAGGCAATCTGGGGCAATAATTAGTGTATAATATGGAGGATGAGAATTAGTAACACGTACTTATGCTAAGATATGTCTTGATTCAATTATTAGCGGATACTCGAGACTTAGGTTGGGGGTGATAAGGTAGGAATATTCTATCGGAATAAGGCCCAGTGATAGTCAACTATAGTAAATACTTATTCAGCGGAATAGAGGGGGGAAATTGTGTTACATATAAAAAGATAGTGGAATAATCTTATATATAAAGTAGAGACGTTTTTTCCCCTGTACCTTCACGTCGAATAGGAAAATAAACTCGAACTCAATAGGTTACTACAATCACTACAACATCAAATTTATTCGCTCGAGCGTGTTCTTAGCAAACTCTAGACTATTACATCCACCTCGGGCAAATTGTTACTTTCGTTCCTCACTCAGTCACTCTCCCCAAACCAGACACCATACAGGTAGTAGCAAGAACATTTCTCTCTAACAGTTTACTACTCCCACGCTACCAGTCTACACCGGGGCCAAATACACAACGGATACTTTCATACAATTTACACCTTATTATTTACGTTAAATATGCCTTCGCCTCATCACACAGAAGCATATGTTGCACAGCAAATATAACAGACGCTCCCTTCAATACATCTGCCTACGTCACTTCCGCCAAAACAGAATTACGGCTTCTACTCTAAGCCTCAACCACCAACTACAGATCACGAACGCCTGCCAGATTCACTACCTTTAAACAATTATACCGATTCCCCTTACCGATCGAACTTTTTTCCAGGTAATACACCGTTCCTGTTCTGCTATTCCCGTTATACATTCATCTACTTCACTTATTAAAATTGCTGCTACAATACTACCGTACTATGTTCAGAAAAAAAAAAACGAATACGCGATTGACATTCCATTATTCTTGCTACGTATCATTTTCGCGTTAGCGAATAACAGATTACATTAGACTGAACACATTGACAATCGCAAACACGACGATTTATTCACCTTCATTGTACTAATAAATACATTAGTACACTTCTGACAGAAAGTACAACATTTCTTATCCGTTTTTATATGTATTACTTACTTTTTCATTAGTTTACTTTTCGCAAGCCTCAATCAGATCAGTTTACATTAGTAACAAGTTACATATTATATTACATACTAAACAATATTCCAAATAACTTTTATGTTTCGGCCTGAGGGGGGGGGACTCAGTTTACACGTATTTTTCAATTTCTTTCCGAATTTCACGTACCGAACACCGATTAGATAATACAAAAATTAAAAACTTTCAACGCTAAAATATAAGATAAAAACATTTAATTTTTCATTAGGTTACGAAATATACAACTCAAGAAGCAATATATACCAATAATTATACCTATCACTTACTTTATAAACAAATAATTATACCTATCACTTACTTTATAAACAAACATGTGACTTCTACACTATTTGAACCGAACTGTTTTTTTTTTTGTTTATTTTGATCGTTAATAAAATAAGCATATACTTTTTACAAATGGGATTTAAGCGTGCAAAAAAGACTTTTTGTTTACTTCTTGCAAAAAACTTTTTAAATAAAAACAAATGACTGTTTTCTTTACAATTTGATTTTTTTAAACACTATACAAATCTGGATACCGTAAAAGTAGTCATTAGGACTTTGGTACACCAGATTGATTTTTTTCAGAGTAAAGAACGTATTAAATTCGTAAAAACAACAACAAATAAACAACTAAAAACAAGCAGTCGTCGATATTGAATTCTGTGTGTTCCTATTTACTTATCTCCCCACGAGAACAGAGTTAGACACGAGATCGGTTCTACCGTGGACAAAATCCAACTCCCAAAAAGTACACTGGATTTGGACAAAAATAAAAATTGACTCAGTTTATAAGAATTTCTCCTCCACTGACCGAGGACAGAAAAGATGAAATGCAGTATCAGAACACATACTACACTTTTCTTTTAAAAAAATTAATATTGAATAAATTTCAGTCTTAATATGAATCGGATCGTGTTCCTTTCTTTAAGAAAAGTGCAATTTTTTTTAGTTTCTAAAACTTCTTTTTTTAATCTAGCATTCCTTTTAGACTATTGCATGTGCTTTGTTTTGTTTTTTTTTTCGACGTTAATACTACGATAATATTGTCATTTACTATTTAAAAGATTAAACTAGCGTACTAAAACGTAAATCTTTCTTCTTCAACCTTAAGGGAACACCTGAAATAAATGTTTGTTTACGTTTTACGAAGATTTCCTCATCAGTGTTTTTTTAATGATGTAGATTTGTTATTGTGTTAAAAATAATCAAATTTTAAATAAAACTGCCATTTGTTTTTAGTTAGAACTTAGTCTGAACATTTCTTTAAGAAGTAAATAAGTGACGGGCAGATATTGCTTTGAATTTGACGATAACGTTGCTCCGCTGTCTCCGCTCTATTTCTAGAAAATCAGCAGTGGACGTGCCTAAATGAGACGTA
Organism: Sepiola atlantica; assembly: GCA_963556195.1. Taxonomy (NCBI): domain Eukaryota; kingdom Metazoa; phylum Mollusca; class Cephalopoda; order Sepiida; family Sepiolidae; genus Sepiola; species Sepiola atlantica. The sequence goes on from OY744542.1 coordinate 60,797,979, forward strand.
CACAATTAGTATAACCGTGCTACGATACCAAAAAAAAATTGAATAATTCTGATATTTCCTATTATAATAATTTCTAACTAAAATTCTACTCTAACAATTACTAAAAACATTTACGCTTTCCTTATTTACATAAAGTTAAAACAACTTCATTCCAACGAGTTAACCTGACATGCTGCATTTCTCAATTTACATTATAAATTTTCGTTTTATACGATCACTATTAAAAACAACATTCGTTTTAGTAGAATGGGATCGAACGCCAAAAACTGTAACGTCGTAACCACTAACCCACCGATGGATAATAAATTATTATGCAAATTAATATAGTTAAACGAAGCCTGTTCGATATATACGGAAACCAATTTACTTTTAGTTCACCAGAATTTTTATTTTTATTTTTTTTATAAACACCGGCTCTGTCTGTGATAACGGCCCTTGGAAAATTAAAGAGGCATACATAGCCCCATTAAAATCCACTGACACACACAAATATAATTAATGTAGGCTGTACAGCATTACAAATTGTATTCAGATGGGGGGGGGCACTAAAATTACAATTATATGCTTATTTTTAATAATGAAGACTATTCTATAAAATTTTTTTGCATGATGCGATTGAGTAACGTGAGCAAAATGCCGATGGCGACCGGGAAAAGTGCTGCCCGTTTTATGTTACGATTCACCTTCTGGCGAGCAAATGTACGGTCCACCATGTGTAAGGGGGGGGGGGGCATAACAATAAGTAAAAAAAAACATTTTTGTTATAACATTACATGCAGACAATCCTCTTTACTTTTAATTGCTTGCTATTGTTTCATTTGAGTCGGGTAAACCAAATCCTTGATTGTGCTTGGTGGCAGTAAGTGGCGGCAACAAAAACTGCTGCCCTTATATGTCATAGCATACATGTACACTGTTGACTGGCAGAAAAGAGGATAAAAATTGAAATCCTATGACATAGATTCAGTTATCAGTGCAGAAATTCAAGATCCACTGGCAGATCCGGTTTTACATGATTTCATTAGGCACCATATGATTCATGGACCATGTGGAAACATAAACAGATGTTCACTCTGTATCAAAGATGGACACTGCAGTAAGAGATATCCAAGACAATTCTTGAGTGAAACTCAATCGGATACAAATGGCTACCCACAATATCGACGACTATCTCCTTTAGCTGGAGGTTTTGTGACGACAGTTACCCTACCTGGCAACATAACAGTTCCTGTAGATAACCGATGGGTTGTACCACATAATAAACTGCTTTGTAAGATTTTTGATGCACATATCAAGGTTGAATATTGCAACAGCAGGAAATCACTAAAATACATTTGTAAATATGAAAATAAGGGTAGTGCTCAAGCTATCTTCACAATTGAAAGTAATGCTCATGATGAACTTAAGAGATACGATACGGGACGTTACATATCAACCAATGAAGCCATTTGGAGAATACTTAACTTTCACATACATATACATCATCACCCAGTTATTCACCTATCAGTTCATCTAGAAAATGGACAGCGTATATACTTTACTGAAAGTACTGCAGCAGATAGCGTTGCAAATCGACCTTCAACCACTCTAACAACTTTCTTCAAATTGTGTCAAACAGATTTTTTTGCATGTACACTTTTGTACTGAGAAGTTCCACTTTATTATACCTGGGACACTAAAACTAAGGTCTTCAAGCGACGGTTACAGGGTCAGCCAGGCTATCCGTGCGTTAAAAGAACAGAAGTTTTGGGACAGGGTATACACCGTGCATCCAAATCAATTTGACTCTTTCTGTTTGAGACTGCTTCTACACAATGTTAGAGGTTCACAGAGCTTTTGTGACCTAAATACGATCAATGGTCAAGTTATGACTACATTCAGGGATGCATGTAGTGCACATGGACTACTTGCGGATGATAACCACTGGTATGCTACATTACAGGAAGCATCTATATCTGAATCTGCAGACAATTTGAGACATTTGTTTGCCATCATGTTGACATCATGTGCAGTGTCTCATCCAAAACGACTTTGGGATGCACACAAATAAGCTTTTAGTGAAGATTTCCTTCTTAGGAAACACAATCAAGAGCCTGAAGTTGATATAACATTTTTAGACGACATCTTCAATATGGCTTTAGTTCATATCGAAGATATGACTTATAAGATCAATGGTAAACCACTGACAAAATTGGGTCTTACCTCACCTAATCGATCTAATGCACATCCGGTCATTACTGCATAGACGCGTGAAATTAGTTATCAACCTCATGAGCAAGCATCAATTGTTCGAGATGGTATCGCACAACTAACTTATGAGCAAATTCATATTTTTCGTACTGTAGTTAATACTGAAGAAGATCAGCAAGGTGGCCTTATATTCCTTGATGCACCCGGAGGTAGTCCTGGTGGTAGGACAGCTCACTCCACATTTAACTTGCCATTATCTAACAAAAGATGCTGATCCAATTTGTCAAATAGAAAGAGGGTCAGATTCAGCCAAAGTCTTACAGAATTGTTCCTTGATCGTATGGGATGAATGTGCAATGGCACATAAACAAGCGTTCGAGGCTCTAGATAAAACATTGCGTGATCTCAAGAGACGTGATGCTGTTATGGGTGGAATAACACTATTATTATCACGTGACTTCCGACAAACGCTGCCTATTGTTCCACGTGGAAGTCCCCCTGATGAGTTTAATGCTTGCATTAAATGGTCATATTTGTGGAAGTACATTAAAACTGTAACGTTCACTTCTGTGGATTCTATTCTCGATCGCGTCCAGGCTGTACAATACTCTACATAATTTTTAGATTCATTACAATTGCCTGGTATGCCAACACACAGCTGAGAGCTGGATGTCTAATTATGTTACTCCAGAATCTTGATGCTCCAAGGCTATGTAATGGAACGAGACCGTGTTAAACGCATCCAACCTCATGTGATAGAAGCTGTAATACTAACTGGTGTGGCAAGGGGCAAACTGACATTCCTTCCCAGAATACCCATTATTTCGTCGGATTCTGCAATAAAATTTAAAAGGCTTCAGTTCCCAGTTAAATTGTGTTTTGCCATGACAATTAACAAGTCCCAAGGACAATCATTGGCAGTGGTTGGTCTAAACTTGACTTCACCTTGCTTTAGTCATGGGCAGTTTCATGTAGGATCTTCAAGAGCTTTGTACGAATAACTTTTACCACTATAAAGGAGACATCTGTTGGAACAAACACAAGAATGCTAGGGCACAGCTCCGTGTTAAATCCATTTTTAATTACCAAAATTACTTCCAGTGAAATGATTTATTTTCTTAATCTATTCATTTAACTTAAAAATTAAAATCAGGCTGTTATATTTCCCCGGGCAACGCCGGGACACGGGTCCTGCTAGTAAATAATAAATCACAATTTATTCTCAGAAATAGATATATTATACGAAATGCATTGGGGATTTCAAGTAATTTTAAGTGAAAAATAAGAAATAGCAACCTGGATGCTATCACTATTTAATTAAATTAGGTTAAATTAAATTAGTTTTTAATTAGATTAAAATAAATAAAACAATTTGGTGGCAGGAATGGGGAAAAGTAATTAAGGAAAAAATAATTTTAAAAACATGCATGCCGACACGGACTTAATTTCTAAAAATAGAAACAATTGGATTTTTATAAAAAGTATTTTGTACGGGATTTTAAATTAGTAATTAATAAAGTCTCCTGTCATTTAACGAGTAAGAGTGATATTTTCCCGTAAAGTTGACAAAAAAATAAACCGGTTCATTAAAAAAAAAGTTTGTTTTTTTTCAAAATAGAAAATAGATTTCTGATAACGATATTCCGCAGTAACATTTATTTATGGAATATAGAATAATATTCTCCACAGAGAGTTGCAAACGGCTGTGTCAGCCGTTAAGGAAATATTTTAAATGATTTAAAATAATAACTAGATTTTTGTAGAAAGCCTTTTTATAATAACAGTTTATTTTTGATATATGAAAAACAAATTCTGCGGGATGGGCTTTTTTCGCTTCGTTAAACAACAAAACGATAATAATTCGGCAGTTAATTAAATGAAGGATATTTTCCCAAAATGTAAAATGACGTCCCAGACACTAGATAATTAATTTCTATAAGGAATAGGTTTAATAATAAATATTTTTAGAAACAGTATTTTGAATAAATAGTTTCTATATTAAGATTTTTTCTTGATGGAAGGGAGTTTTCTGCGGGATTGACATTCAACTCGTCGTGTGTTTATTTCGAAGGGTAATAAATCAACAATTGAAATAAGACTCTTTGAACTCGGACGAACATTTGTGTTGACTTTTCTTTGTGAGAAATTGGATTTAGAATTCCCATACTATCATTGGATTGGAATGGTAACTTGTGAGCGGTATCTTGAATGATTTAGTTCTTTTGTTTTCTTGAGGGGGGGGGGATTTATTCATCATTGTACCGGCCGACGTGAAAGTGTATTATCGCACATTGTTCCGGTTTTGTGGTTTTATTGAATGTATTTGGGACCGATTATTTGATTGTTGGCTTGGTGGAAGAAATAATGAACAAGCTACTTTTCTAAGACTTTTCTAGGACTTCCTTTTTTTATCGTTGTTCTTCCTTGCTTTTTAAGTTTGACTTTTATTTTTATTTTTATTTTTATTTTTATTTTTATTTTTTTCCTCTTCTCTTCTTAAGTGACCTCAACTATTACAACGCCACATTGTGTTTTGTCGGCAGTTGAAACCAGTATTCCAGACATTTAATTTCCCTGATGATCTGCCAAGCAAGTAACTGCTTGGTAGTGAAACACGTGTAGGAAAAAACATTTAATTTGAATAAATAGTATTTGTAAGAAAAAATATCTTTAATGGTGATCATTGGTGTCTTGAAAGGAATGCTTTGGTAAGCCTTCATAAAATCACATATAAATGCTCTGTACTCTGTAATCGAGTATCATCGAGCTTGTTTTTTATTGGAACAACCCCGGTCTTCACTGAATGATCTATTTTATAAGTGAAAAATCTAAATCTATATATATATATATATATATATATATATATATATATATATATATATATATATATATATATATATATATATATATATATATGTATATATATATGTGTGGATATATATATCCCTACTTTATGAATAGTGCGTGTCTCCAGTGGATGCATTATTTAATGATTTGATCTCGTATATTCAAACTGTATGTATTTGGGTCAATGATGGCCCTTAATATATGGTATTTTTACGCCATATATATATATATATATATATATATATATATATATATATATATATATATATATACAGACATACTACGGGAATAACCGTCCCATGGCGTGCACAATACATTCCCGGAACGAAACAGATATCCACCACTTAAAAATAAAGATATAATGATAATTAACCATACATCGTGAATTTTTTTCTATTTTTAATCCAAAACTGATCAGATTATTTATATTCTATAAAATGGCAAAACACATAATTATGAGCCTAAAAGTCTTGAGAAGAAATGGAAATTACTATATTTTTACATGTGCGTGCTGTGAATAGTTTTATTTCTATTTTTGTGTTATTTGTTGCGTATTCAGATGCTGGTTTTGTTTAGCTTTTCATTTATTTATTCATTTTATTTTATTTTACTTCTGTATTGTCATCCTAAACAAAAGTTGATACTGTGTATACAGTTGCTGGCTATTTCAGCTCTACAGTTTAATAGGTTTTTTGTGATATTTAAAGTTTAGAATTTCAAACTGGTCATTCAACCATAAACTGCCCGTTCGTCTAAGTGTCTACATGTACTAACCTGTCTTGCTATGTTCCACTCGAAGATTGCCAAGCGTGTTTTTTCTAGTCATTGAATGTGAGTGTATGATCGTAATATTTGGTTTTAAGATCTAGGGGCGTTATACTTACGTATTACTTCTTGTTATTCAGGCTCTCCGTCACGATTATTGTTGTTTTTTAACAATGCGTTTTGTTCAGCATTTATTTTGTAGTGGACAAAGTGCACACGTTTTAGGGTTACAGCTTTTCTCTTCATTATAAACTTTCTTATTTCTGTTTGAGTGATTGCTATTGAGCTTCGTCCTTTTACTATTTCTAGTGGTTATAGTTTTTTTTAGTGTTATTTTTATTGTTTATTTGTCACATTTTTACGCATTTTGTTATTATTTTATCGCTAATTTTTATTCTTTTAACATAGTTGACCCCAAACAAAGCCAAACCCCACCTCAGACGTAAGGCGCTGCTGAGAAAAAAGAATGACAGTTTTATTATTTTTTTTGGAGGGGGGGTCAATCTAAATTAAAAGCTGTGGACCGAGATATTTGTTTACATTAGTTTTAAATTTCTGCATGTAAGAACCGTTAGGAAAACAGGGAGCAGAGAGGGATTTCCAGAGTCCAGCAGCACGAGGAAAGAAGCTTTTAGAGTAGAAATCTCTTCGGCATCTGGGGACCTCCAGAGTGAATAGATGGAATTTGGCAGATTGTCGGGTTGGTATAGTGAATTTACGTCGTGCGGGCAGCATACCACCAAGTTCATCAGAGCAGCAAGTTCATGAGAGCACAGTCCATTGAAGTAGTTGTAAAACAGGCACAAGGAAGTAACATTGCGGCGATGGGACAGGGGTTGGAGCTTAGTGGATTGTGAGGAACCTCTTTAGTTGACGACTTTTTTCTGAACCTTGTCTAAGAAGGAGAGACTAGTGAATGATGCCCCAGCCCAGATGTGGCAGGAATACTGAGGAAGGTTGCCCACTCGGAACTGTGAAAACATGCATACACAATTTACAGGAACAATGAAGGGTATGTATTCGGAAATTAAACGTATATACTCATATTTCAGAGCTGAAGACAAACGCACAAACTATTTCAAGCAAGACGATCGGGCTCAATATTATCAGGAAACGTACACAACAAAATGTCAAATAGAATAGTTCGCCGTCGTAACAGTTCACAAGATGGCGGCAAGATGGAAGAAAATAATTTGAAAGAAGAATAAACAATTACAATTAGGTTCCACTTTGGGATACAGTTTGGCCGGTTTCGGAAGTCAGACGTGACTTATAAATGCTAATAACAGTGAAACACGTATTATTCGCTCGTCAAGTATGAAGCCAATAACTGCCCAATAAAAAGCGACATTCCCGGTCTATACGAACAAATAAAATATGATATAGGAGCCTTGCTTTTTATGAGATGATGATAACAACTAAATTCTAATAATCATGTTTGATTTTGTATTTATTAGCTTGATTTATCTTCTAAATTGATATCCTCAGTTAAGTGCCAGCCAGTCTTTTCGGAACCAAAAAGAGCAGTTTATGTCTAAAGCAGGAATATATTATTTCAGAAATTTATCTTTACATGCATCAAATATTGATTAAATTATAAAAACAATTTTTTTTTAATTCTCAAATATTAACACAAATCTAAATCTATATGCGTGGGTAGTGGACATTGTCTGTAATTACTGTCAAGGATTAGCTTGCTTCAGTCAAGCCGGGTTTACAAGCGCTGTTAAAGCTCCTTTTTTAGGATAATTCTTCATAAAAAAACGATTGAGATAATTTCTTGCTTAGGTAGCTACCCCCAACGTTTATTAGGGATCTAATGTCACACAAGCAACAATATATTCAACTACATGCACGTTCATTACATAACTTGCTGGGCTTTTCTTCCGGCACGTATCCCTTACCCGACCGAGGAAACGCCATTTGCATAAGGCAAAACAGTAAAGGTAAAGGTCGCATAGCCTGGACGCGCACGAGTGTCGTTGCCGACATCGCACACTGCCCATGGCCGTAGCGGAGGTGATTTGTTAAGAATCACAGTGTCTAGGGCACAGCATATGGAAGGCGGAGCCCATCCCTCTCCTTCCGCTGCCTTGAACTTTCCCTGAGTTTTAGTCAGGTACCCATTTACTACTGGGTGGACAGAGGGAGTTTTCAGACCCGAAAATTCGCATGCCGAGAGTGGGATCGAACCCTGGTCGTCTAGCCCAAAGACAAGTGCTATGACCACTCGTCCAGACAACAGACGCGATAAATAGTTATGGATATCAAGTGTTTTTTTACGCTTTGGTGTTGTTCAAGACTACTGACAAAGTCAAAGTAGAGAGTAAGAGCTCGATAATTACATGAAAATCATATTGTATACGGACATCTAAAAAAAAAAACTAGTTCACACGTGTGTGCTTCTAAGGAAACTGACGACCTCCCATTCACTTTTTTGTTTATCTTATTGAGCAAAATAGACATCATTTCCGCGTCTAGCACACTGGAGGTCGAGCTGACAACCGAGTACGCTAAGATGACCCTAACTGAACTCAACAAACAGAATTATACTCGCCCGACATTTAACACTACTATACACTTCATTTAAAGTTTAACATTGGTACAGAGTACAACAGTACAATAGAAGTAAAAGACTAGTATCATATTCAAACAGACATATACTAAATCTCCCTCAGAAATACATGAACCTTGCCTTAACGACTCGTCTGTTAACATTAATGCAAATGATCACCGGTGCGTCAATCAATTAAATAAAATGTGAAAACTAAATAAAAAAAAGCCGCGCTGTATGTGACTCGATGTGGCGAGTGTAACATTCAATAAATTTGGGAAATTTGAAGCATTTTTGACCCCTCTTTGACCCCCTGCGGGCGCGAACCAGAATTTTTCTGAAATCAAGGATGCTCATTTGATATCCGGAACAATTGCCTCTACATTTTGGCCAAGTTTCAAAAAGATTGAATGGATGGATCAAACGTTATGAAAGAAAATGGGTCATTTTTTGCCATTTTAGAAGCTTTTACACCCTGGGGGCGCGAACCAGATTGTTTCCAAGGTCAGCAGTACTTATTTTCTATTAGGAACAATTGCCTCAACATTTCGGCCAAATTTTAGAGAAATTGAATGGATGGATGAAAAGTTATGGAGCAAAAAATGTAATTTTTTGGCATTTCGGGGCCTTTTGATCCCCTGTGGGATTAACCAGATTTTCTTTTAAAAATCGGAGAATGTCACTTTGTAACCTAACTAAAGTTACAACTTCATGTAAAATTTCAGAGAAATTCAATGGATGGCTGCGGAGAAAAATCCGGACGGACAGACATGCCTCAAAACATAAGTCCCCCGATTTATAAAATCGAGGGACCAAAAATGAATGGAAATGTAACAAACATAAAACAGATCGATTATAACTAGAGATCAACAGGAGAGAAAATAATCGATAGATTAACCCTCAAGCAACGCATTTATACCAATACAAGAAAGAAAAACCTGACAAATCAATCTTAATACTGATAATTATCTAGTATTATATGTCTTTCCTCAGTAGATTTAATGGGATTGCACACGTGTCGACATTTTCGATAGACACATTTGTCTGTTTTCTTTTCTTCGTCGATGGGATCGGCCTAGGCATTGATTGATTACTGAGAAATACGATAAATGTATTGCCTCACTAAAAGATAATCACCGGTTTATTGTGTTGACTCAAACACCATATATATATATATATATATATATATATATATATATATATATATATATATATTGAAAACAAAATAAATTTAGAAGTTTGAAACCACAAGGCGAAAGTTGATTTTATTTTTCATAACTTGTTATGCTTATCCGAACATTTCACTTTTTAATCGAGTAATATATATATATATATATATATATATATATATATATATATATATATATATATCATTTATTACTTACAGACATCAAATTGGCTTGGAAGTTGGGAGGAATTTAACTTTGTAAAGGCCAAGTCGGCGGGTATTTGCAACGAGCAGCAAAGAGTGATCCATATCATCGAACCATGTATATATATATATATATATATATATATATATATATATATATATATATATATATATATAAATAAAAATAAAATAAATAAATATGTATTTATATATTTACACTTCATGTATGTATATTATATATTTACACTTTATGTATGTATATGTGCGTATGTATTTTTTATCACTAACTCCCCCTTCCCCAACGTTTCTTCTTATCCTCTCTTCCCCCGTTCCAACGGTTCCTTCCTACCTCATTGGCATTGATCCATTCCACAATTCAAATTCCTTCTCAAATTTCAAATCTCATTTCTAAATATATTTTTCCTCAAGTTATCCCCCTTTGATGGCACATATTATAATAATAACGGCCCACATGTAAATTTAAATTTAGAATTGAATAAAGAAAATGAGAAGAAAAAATTAATTAATAAATCATCTAAAATAAAATATAATAAAATTATAATAATTAGTATATAAATAAACAAATGTTTATAATATTTTAACTTTAGTTGAATAATTGTTTAATTAAATTTTGACATTTTCCGCGTTCCTACTTTCAATTGTCTGTTGCGGTATTTCAATGGTTTGACAGCGGTTTTCCCCGTTTTTTAAACCCTCTCGGTCTTTTATTGTTGTTCTTTTGAAAATGAAAGTTTTTCTTTCGAAAATTTAAGATTACCCTTTACCGAACTTTTATTTGCCAGACAGTATTTACTATTCTGGTATTTTATCAGTTTTTCGTGAAATTATAAATAAATCGTTTTGAGTTTAACTTTCTCTCTTAGTTTATTTCTTTTCACTTTTTCCATCTTACGACAACTACATCGCATTGCTACAGCCTCGGACGACTAATCTGCACTTATATTTACCAGCAATGCTTCAATCAAACTAAAATCTCCTTATATATATATATATATATATATATAGATATATATATATATATATATATATATATATATATATATGACTTATAATATATTCCATGGAAAATGCCAGTATATTGAAATCATATGCTCTTAATAGGTTTAAGATGAAAATTCATATACACTAAATGTACAAAAGCAAGGAAATTCCCAGATTGTTACACTTTAATTGTCATTAATTAAGGATATGACTACATATTAATTAAACCATTTCATTATCACATCATTACAGTATAAATATCTATGCATGATTGGATGAAGTGTGTGAGGTGAGCTGAAGAAAAATTCTTACCAGTAAAATACATAGCCCTGTTGTGCTCGCATACCCTTAATGACAATAAAAGTGTAAAAATTTAGGAATTTCCTTGCTTTTGTACATTTAGTGTATATGAATTTTCATTTTAACCCTATTAAGGGCATATGATTCAGTATACTTGCATTTTTCATGGAATGCCACTACGTTTGTAAAGGCTATGCCTCAATACAATGCCTTCTCATAACTGATATAGTTGGTAGTTTGACTAATCAATGTTTCTTCCAATATTCACAGGTAAATATTGTTTTTAAAATAATGATGATTGTATATTTACTCATGATACAATTCAAACTAGAACAACTTTTTTCAAACTTTACCATGTAATCATTGCAAACAATAAATGGTCATTCAATCATTTTACAGTCAGTGTGTTTGAAAATTGACAAGGACATAATGCAAACATTTTTAATTTGAATGCAATACATAAATCAATCAAACATTTTTGGAGCAGGAAGAAATATAATAAAGTTATTCACAATAGTAAACGATAAAATATTCAGTGTACTAAGGAAAACAAAATACCACCTCTATCTGTACCATAACACAGCTGAATTAACAAAATAGCTGATGAGATATAGAAGAAAGTGTATGTGGACTAATCATTTTTTAAGGTTTGTTGAAAATTTCTGAGCGACTATGGTATATTGGTAAACTAAAATTAGCAAGCCATCAACTAGAGCCCAGAGCCTCTATATCTGGCAAAAATACACTGAATCCATCAAAAAGTTGATGAGATACAGAATAAACTGTATGTAAACTAGTAATTTTTTAGTTTTTTTTTAGAATATTCTGTAAAACTAAGGTATATGCTAGACTGAAATTATTATGCCATCAACTAGACACCAGAACTTCTATCTTTGCCCAAAATCAGCTGAATTCATCGAAAGTCTTGGGAACATAACGATTTTTAATAACTCAAAAACTATTAGGAGTTGAAAAATGAAATTGGTACCGTTGGAAAGGTTAAAGTTTCAAGTTTTGTAGGGAATCTTTAAAGTTGCTCAATATGAGCACCATTCGTTACGCGGCAGACATCTAGTCGATAGTCCATTTCCTGCCAACGCGTTCCAGCATCTTGACGTCAATGGTTCCCACAACTGCCGTTACTCGAGCCTTTAGTTCGTCAATATCTCTTGGAAGGGGCGGCACATAGACTTGTTGCTTGACAAAGCCCCAAAGGAAAAAGTCACAGGGGTAAGATCTGGAGACCTAGGAGGCCAGGGCATGAGAACGTCATCGCCTCGCCCAGATCTCCCAATCCATCTACCAGGCAGCCTTGTGTTAAGAAACTGCCTTACTCTAAGACTCCAGTGTGGTGGTGCACCATCTTGTTGAAAAATGAAGTCATCAGATTCTGCTTGTTCCAACTGAGCCATTAACCAGTCTTCCAGCATGTGTAGATAGGATTCACCAGTGATAGTTGCCTCTTCAAAGAAGAACGGTCCATAGACACCTTTCTTGGAAATTGCACAAAACACGTTCACTTTTGGTGAATCTCGCTCGTGCTCAAGAAGTTCATGAGGATTCTCAGTACCCCATATGCGAGTGTTATGCTTGTTAACTTTGCCATTCAGATGGAACGTCGCCTCATCGCTAAAAACAAGCCGGTCATCAAAGCCGTTATCTTCCAACTTCTCTTGCATTGCAATGCAAAAGTCACGGCGAAGTGGCTTATCAGTGTCCTTCAACTTTTGGACCAACTTGAGCTTGTAAGGTACCATTTGCAGTCGTTTCCTTAAGACACGCCAGAGAGTTGCTGGAGCAAGCTGAAGTTCCCTGCTGGCTCTTCTCACTGATTTACGGGGGCTCCGCTGAAAGGCTGTCCGAACTAGCTCAACTGCATCTTCTGAAGTTGAAGGGCGACCTGTTCGCTTACTTGGGCACAAACACCCATCTTTCACAAATTTAGCATGCCATCTGACAATGGATTTCCTTTCAGAGGGCTTCTTTTTTAAATTTCCTGCGAAATGCACGCTGAAAACACGTCCACGATTCAGTCTTTGCAAATTGGAGGACGCAAAATGCCTTGTCTTGTTTAGCGACGCCATTACTGCACCTGGAAAGATAACACGAAAATCATTAGTATGACCAAAAACTTGATTAAGCAAGCTTTAAAATGGCACCAGTTTCATTTTTCTACCTGGAATAGTTCATGAGATATACGCATTTGTAATGTTCCCAAGACTTTTGAAACACCCTGTATAATAAAGTGTATGAATACTGGTCATTTAAATTTTTTTTTGGTATTTTCTGAAAACCTAAGGTATATGGTAAACTGAAATTAAAATGCCATCAAATGAACCCTCGAAGCTCTATATCTGCTAAAAATCAGCTGAATCCATCAAATATTTGATGAGATACAAGGTGGCACATACGTACGTACGTACGTACGTACGTACGTACACACAGATAACATGATTTCATTATTGAACTTTCTGGATCTCTGGATTGCCTTGAATAATGATGCTGAAATTCTACACACTTATAGAACCTATCAAATAAAAAAATTGTGCAAAGTTTTAACTAATTTGGTTTATTGTTTTTTTTAGTCATGATTGATCAAAGAAATCAGATTTCCAGCATAGGGCATTCATGAGTCTATTAAGGGATAGAGCGCTCTCGCGCCCTCCTTGATATATACACACACACACACATATATATATGTATGTGTGTGTGTGTATCTGTGCATCATATGTCATGTATATATCTTAATATATAGGGTTCACTCTTTTAATAAATCAAACAAATAATTATGAATTTTTGAACACAGCTGCTGGTTGCAGGCGATCAACATGGGAGTTTTTTTATGTTTATTCAGTTGCATGCGTCGCAAAAATTGAATGCTCTTCGTTTACGTTTTCAAATATTACATTACTTATTTCGTCCTTGTCTATGATGTCATCTAGTTACTCAAGACGGAATCAAACGCAAGTTACTACAGTGTTTGAAGATTTGTTCGAAACATGTTACATTAATTGAAACTTATTTGAATGTTCTAAAAGTTCACATACAGACTTCTACAAAGCACATAAAACAGACATTGACTTATATATATGTGTGTGTGTGTGTGTATATATATATTTATATATATATATATGTATATATACATGTATATATATATGTATATATTATGTATATATATATATATACGTACATATATATATATATATCGACATATATATATATGTATATATAAGTATATATATATGTGTATATATATATGTATACATATATATATATATATATATATATATATATATATATATATATATATATATAAGGAAAATAATGATTTAAATTGTATATAAATGTATGTTTTTTCTTTTATTTCCTTACTCTAAGTATTCGTTTTTTCAATGGTACTCTGGCTTTTTTTATTTCGTTTTCTTTTCCCAAATTCATCGTTAATTGTACGCTAAATATTGCTGGGAAGAGAACCAAATCAATAAAACGCACCAACCAAAAAAAGAATTCATCTAAAAATGTCGTAAACCTTAAACAAATCAATAACGATAAGTGAATCGATAATAAAGAATCGAACCGCTGAAGTTAGCCTCGCCCGATCAAATTGAGCGGACGGAGTTTCCCGCTCAATAAAAAGGAAAAGACATAAAAGCCTGCGCAGGAGAATCTTTTTGCTGCATAAGTTGAATGAAATTAAACAAGTGCATCATGCACTCGATGCATATGTAGTAAGACATATAGTCTTACGAATTGTCTTGTTTATTCGATGCTTCGTTTTCTTTCCAGCTTGTTTGACTCGTTAGTCTTGTAGTCTTCATCAATTCGCTACTCATTTGGCCAAGATCAAATTGTAGTATCTGTTCCGATAGATACTGCACCCCATAGACTGGTATCGTCTTGGCCTTCGAGGCTTGATTTACGCCGGTCTATACGTCTGTCCTGTGCAGTTCTAGGAGGTCGACCCTCCCAGGCTTTGCCTCCCCTCTTTGGGGAGGAGTAAGTTTATTGCTTACTGCCTGAGACGCCGCTACCGGGGAATGCCGACGGGGCTGCCCAGGATATTTTTAATGGCCAGAGTGCTCACCTTCTCGGGCGCTGGCTTTTCAAGTGCCACTTTCCGACCCGACCTTGCGTCACATCTTACCTTGTGGGAGTAAGATAAAACTAGCCTTGTGCCTAACCTCCTGGAGAGGAGGTAAATAAATACTCATATATTTCGTAATCATACAATGTCTTATGCAAGTAGCTTTTTTTTCCGATAACTAAAGGCTTGCGAAACCCTCTTGCTGCTGTATCGTCCTACCTATTGCTTTTGTCTTTTCATAACTAAATTTGATAGACATCAACTGTCTTCGCTATAATGATCAAGAGTTTTTGTTGATCCTTACATAAAATCGTTTAATGCTTTCTCTACAGCGACTTCCATAAAAATATATAATTGTCTTTTTCGTCACTGGAGTATTATAATATTACGAGCAGGTTCTCTGTCTGTCTGTCTGTCTGTCTGTCTGTCTATCTGTCTGTCTGTCCGTCGGCGCGAATTTTTGTAAACGCAATAGCGGGGAGGGGGCGGTTGGTAATTACGTTTTAATTAATTTTTTCAAGTCAGCGTTCATAATATTTGTATAATTTAGAATTACGTTGGGAAACAATGTATTACTTAATTTAGATTTAATAACATTAAATAACATTAAATAACATATAAAAAAAGTAGAACGCAATTTCAAGACGAGACTGCGATTCGAACACACAAAGTGTTAAGAAAGTCACTTAATATTAAAAACTACAAACAATGAACAACATCTAAACTACTGATTCATCATGTAAATTGGTTGGTTGCTACACATGTGCATGTGGTTTTTATATATGAGTCCCTTATCGAAGTAAACACGGGACAGTATTGCATCGGCCACCTATATGATTGCCTTCCCGCGTTTTTATGTCTAAACAAAACTAGGTATTCCAAAAGCTTTCCTTCCGTCATGCGCCTTGTGGTTTTAATTTCACCATCTACGTTTTAGACATATGACTTTCAGTTCAAAGTTAAAGTCGTTTGAAGGTTGAAGGTTCAATCCTCAGTGCGAACGACACGAATTACTGAAGTCTTCTTCCATATAGCAGATGGAACGAGATCATACTACTCCCGTGGATTAAATAAAGGGTTCCGATCGAACTTTCGTCCGGATTCCTGAGTTTTACAGAGTACACCTGAAGAAATTCTGAGGTTACATCGGCCGAAACGTTGTGATAAAAAAACACCCAAGATGAGAAGAGTAGACCGAATATACAACATTCTACGAAACATAAAATATTATGTTATTCAAAGTAATGAATAGTAATCTCGAAACTAAATATTTCTCAGAAGGGTATTATTTCTAACAAGGGAGATAACTCCCGATTCTTTTAAACAACATATTCATTTTTCAATTCCCTGTAGTAATGATACCTTTTATCGTTGATCGAAGTTCTTGTAGACTACAATGTACATTGAAAATATCGAATACCTGAAACAAATCAATAATAATTGAGCAAGCTATTTTACTACCACACAAAAATGTTAAGCTAAATCGACTGAACAATAAATCATTCGGTGTCATATTTAAAGAGTTGTAGATCTCGTGGGTTTATTCGTGCACGTACAGATCGATAAAATGAAATTCAGGTGAAGCATAGAATCATCCGATCAATTTAACCACGCTGGGGTATTGTTGTGAGTAGTAATAGGAGGTGCATCCTCCCAAGCCTTGCCTCCCCTCTTTAGAGTGTAATTAGTTTATTACCAACTTCATGAGGTTTCCCGACCAGGAAATGCCGACGAGGTTGCCGAGGCTATTTTTAGGAGGCCAGAGTGCCCCTTCTTTAGTAACACTGACTTGATACTCCCCACCTGCTGGCCTTGTACCACCTCTTTCTGTAGTGGGAAAAAAGTAAATACGTCAAGGCGGAAGTCATTGGTCGCAGTCACAGCCACAGTATCAGACGCAGACTTCCTGTAACATACTATTCTGTACTTCTGTAAATACGCTCTTATAAATATACAGCCGTGCTGTCTTAATTATTATCGGCCCTTCAAGGTCACAACATTATACAGGATAATAGAAAATCCCCTATATGTTGAATGGCTATGAATATAACAACCTGTTTTTTTTATTGAATATCTTGTGTGTCAAATTTGAATGACCTGTGTGTGTTGGACGTTTTTTCGTTCTAAGAATTACAAAAAAAACGACCGCGCATCTTTTGGGTACTATCGCCTGTGAAAGCACGTTGGGCCCTACGCCTTTTGTAGAATTTTAAATATAATAAAATGTAACATAGTCTTATATAAAATATGTATGAAAGGACGATCTGAAAATCACATTTTAGTTCAGCATCATGCTCAGAATCTTAAATTTTCACCATCTTTTTTTTCTCAATTCATCATGTGGTATCAATGAAAATTGTGCATCTGCCTGTATTAAGCTGAAACTCTTTCACTACTTATTATAATGTACTTTTGTACCAGCATTCAACGCTCAATTCAATTTACTGTACTATTTCAGACTAATTTACTCTTTCAATGCGTAACTCCAGGGATAGTGTAACATCCATTCTGTGTTAATGAAAAACTCTCAAGGAATTGTTTGCGCATACACCTTTCTACATTTACAATATCGTTTTGTGTCCATTTTATTGACATTGTCTTGGAGTGAAATAACGTCATCTAACCTTTACTATTACGCTGTTTTTCATGAGTATTGTCTCCGTACTGAGAACTATTTTTTTATCTACCTCTCACAGCGGTAAGATGTGACACAAGGTCGGAAATTGGGATTTGAAAAGCCAGTGCCCGAGAATTAGAGCAGTATGGCCTACAACAAATGCCTGGGCAGCCCCATCGGCATTCCCCGGTAAGGAGTCTCAGGCAGTAAGCGATAAACTTACTCGACCCCAAAGAGGGGAGGCAAAGCCTGGGAGGGTGGACCTCCCCGAACTGCACAGGACTAACCCACAGACTGGCGGAATCAAGATCCGAAGGCCAAGACGACACCGGTCTATAGAGTGTAGTATCCATCGGAACAGATACTACACTTTGATATTGGCTAAAGGTACGTATATCTCAGTTAACAGAAGTTATAGGAGCCTGTTTAATAGATAGATCAGTGAGAGCTAGCTTCACCATTTTGTCCCTAAGATAGATATATATAAAAGCAGAATAAGGAGTCATTGTTATGCAAAAAACAGTGTACTATCGGTCCTAATTATTCGTCAACACCTGGTGATAAGCACGTTTGAGGTCAAATGTAAGTAAAAGTGTACATTGCATAGCATACATCATCTTATTGCCCGAATAAACCCACGAGATCTACAACTCTTTAAATATGACACCGAATGATTTATTGTTCAGTCGATTTTCGATTATGTAGGAGCGTCAAGTCCGGTACATATTAATTGACTAATATCGGACACATGTTCCATATTGTTGACAGGATGTCTCCAGTACCACAACCTGCGTTGACCATTATGCATTCATAAAATAACTGATCCATTGTCGACCATCATTAATGTTATATAACGCTTTCAAATGCCACTCGCTTTGACCAGACATGGTTTACAGCTCAATGATATACTCGGTAAATAGATAGGGATCTTTTCGTTTCTACACTTTTGCAAGTAATAAAATGGACGAATATATTCCACAGTTAATTCAGAAAAATGATCTGTCCAACTCAAATGTTGCTCCCGTGTAACAATGTTGAAACGAGATAAAAATCGGAAACCTTGACGTCAGAACATGGATTTAAGGTCTAAATAAAATAAAAGGCAAAAAAAAAATTAATTATTTCTGATTCAAATGCAGTAACACTTTTCAGTCTATTGCGTTTTTTAGCCTATTGCGTTTTTTAGCCTATTGCGTTTTTTAGCCTATTGCGTTTTTCAGCCTATTGCGTTTTTTAGCCCATTGCGTTTTTCAGCCTATTGCGTTTTTTAGCCTATTGCGTTTTTTAGCCCATTGCGTTTTTTAGCCTATTGCGTTTTTTAGCCCATTGCGTTTTTTAGCCGAATACGTTTTTTTAGCCCATTGCGTTTTTAGCCTATTGCGTTTTTTAGCCTATTGCGTTTTTTAGCCCATTGCGTTTTTTAGCCTATTGCGTTTTTTAGCCTATTGCGTTTTTCAGCCTATTGCGTTTTTTAGCCCATTGCGTTTTTTAGCCTATTGCGTTTTTTAGCCTATTGCGTTTTTCAGCCTATTGCGTTTTTTAGCCCATTGCGTTTTTTAGCCTATTGCGTTTTTTTAGTCTATTGCGTTTATTGCGTTTATTGCGTCAAAAAATAGTTATTGTTTAAAGAGGAGTGTGAATAAAAAGTCAGTTCAATTAAACCAGCGACGAAATGGGTCAGTAAATTGCGCCCGATGAATACATTTAATTTAACAGATTAATTATAGGGAAAGTAACAAAAAGACGATCCTTGGATACAGGTCAGTTAGCAAGGGATTAATAAAAGTGTACAGATCCGAGGTGTATTCATACGTTTGTCAACGAATTTAACGAGAAAAGAAAACCCTTCTTTCTATATAAATGTGTCTTGTTATCTATAAAAGGAGAATAAACAGTTTCCCCAACGAAAAATATAGAGGAAACTTTATTATCTCTCTTGGATCCGAAACATTAGATTTATCACAGACAGGATGAAGATTGATTCAGTGATTATGTTACACTTTGTCGCTTATGTAGAACATCTGCTATATATACATCGTGCAAGAAGGTATTAAACATAATACACAGTTGATGGCTTATGAAATATAAATCAATATGACATTTGCAGACGGAAATATACGCTTTAGAATGAAATAGTAAAGTAGAGACAGACGTTTGTTCTATCAAACTTATCTCTGTACCCGCCGGTCTATATTCTTCCTCAGCTGACGGGCTCGACTACAACTTTAGTCTGTCACTGACAATGTTGTACTTTATACTAGGCTGAAAAGGTACTCTATTTATGTAGGTAAATCCTTTCTATGCATCACTATAGTTTTTCTGATATCACCTAATTCTTTCTAGCAATACCTAATGTTACACCGGCCGTTCTTACACAGGAGAAACAACACCGGTTGTCACTATAAATAGTGCGAGACACCAGAAGACAAAGCACAGTCTTGTAACTGTCGTTCAGTCGCTTTCTTGGTCTTTTGGCCAAGATCAGGGTGTGGTGTCTGTTCCGATGGATACTGCACGAGACTGGTCCTGTGCAGTTCTAGGAGGTCCGCCCTCCCAGGCTTTGCCTCCCCTCTTTGGGGAGGAGTAGGTTTGTTGCTTGCTGTCTGAGGCGCCCCTACCGGGGAATGCCGACGGGGCTGTCCAGGCAATTTTTAAAGGTAATAGGTGCTCTCCCTCTAGAGTGCTGATTTATCAAAACCCCACTTTCCGACCTTGTGTCACATTTTACTCTGTGGGGAGTAGATAAATACCCAGTCTTGTAACTGTCTAGCCAAGAGCTAGTCACTTTTTTACTTTGTTAATACACTTGTTAAACCAACCCTCAACTTGACTTCCTTTATTTATTATTTACTGTGGAACAATTTCACAACACCTAAATAAACCTACAACCACATAATTTCTATAGTACAAGATGAGGAATTTGACATTTAGCATTTGCCATTGGTATGAAAGTAAACAACAAGTCAGAAAATAGGCGCTCTTGTATAAACAGTAACCGATCTGAGGGGGGTAACTAATTTTTCTTAGCCGCCGCTATTCCGAATTCGCTTATACTTTGGCAAGGGAGATAACTTTGTTTATCGCAGCATGAAAGAAAATAAGTTTTCTTTTTTCAAAACCGTAACATGTTTTTTATTAATTGTTATAAAGTTTATAAACTTTGTGGCATAAAAGTTATTTTCTTTCATCTGCGATAGGTTAGGGTTAGGGTTAGGGTTAGGGTTAGGGTTAGGGTTAGGGTTAGGGTTAGGGTTATGGTTATGTTTAGGTTTAGGGTTAGGGTTAGGGTTAGGGTTAGGTTTAGGTTTAGGGTTAGGGTTAGGGTTAGGGTAAGGGTTAGAGTGTGTAACGCATTTCAAAACCGTAACATGTTTTTTATTAATTGTTATAAAGTTTATAAACTTTGTGACATAAAAGTTATTTTCTTTCATGCTGCGATAAACAAAGTTATCTCCCTTGCCAAAGTATACGCGAATTCGGAATAGCGGCGGCTAAGAAAAATAGAGTTATCTCCCTCAGATCGGTTACTGCTTATACAAGAGCGCCAGAAAATATAACTCAACTTTTGGTTTCACGAATTATATTAATCTGAATATAACTACTTTTCGTAATAATTTGATAGCGACGTTCGATGAAGTTATCGATAAGTCTTTCTGCAGTCTAGGCTGAATTGTGTTCTATTCCCCCTCTGATACATCTATTTTGTCTGGGACAAGTTTAATTTAGATATACCTGAGGAGAAACTGCCATGAAGGTTTACATCTAGAGACGTTGCTGCAACCCATGTATACTATTTTAGACATCAAACACACATACAACATTTTCCTCACCATTCATAATAATTGATAGAGTAACTGGGGAAGGTAATCCTACTCAGTGTGCACTCTAAATGTAAAACGTATTTATTCCACACGTATCATTATTCTAACCTTCTCTTTCAAAACGCCATGTACTGGATGTTCACTCATGATGTATTTAGTGGAATCCAAATAGCAACAACCTATATTTGTTCAACAGCCTATTCATTATAGTTGTTCAAAATTAGGTGATAAAACTGTTAGATTATTTTTTTGAATGATGGTCAAATCCGATCTTTGTGTTTGTTAAACAACTAAATATAGTCAGGGAAACATTCTAGATTTTAAGCATTTCGCATAATGTCCGCCACTTTTGTCTTGACCAATCCTCAAAATAGCCAAATGCGACTTTTCTAAAACAATAACAGGTTAGTTTTTTTGCATGGGGCAAACGATAAGCTTGACCCTAACGCTAACCCTAAACATGTTTGTTATATATATATATATATATATATATATATATATATATGTATATATATATATATATATATATATATATGAAGCTCCCCCCGCCGGGTAGAGCTTATTTGTAAGGGTATCGTCAACTGCCATTTAGCTTTAAGGCATAGCTCATTAGGTAAAACTAATTTGAGCTCCCGGCATTTGCAATGTTTACATTGAGAAACTTCTTAAATTCATTCAGTGTCGTATGATGGCGTAGGGGTTAGCAGCGCCGATTATCAGCTCGACAGTGGCGTTTCGATCCCGGCTTAAGGTACTAACTGGTCTTGCCGCACTGATAAGCTGAAACAGCGAAACAGTCTGTATGTGGATGTCTATATATATATATGGACATTGAATATTGAATGCAAATAAAATTTGAGTCGCACCTTATGTGTGTGTGTATATATATATATATATATATATATATATATATATATATATATATGTGTATATATATATATGATTTAAATTAGGTCTGTTGATCTAATTCATTTATTTGACTTCAGTCA
>OY744542.1:60825519-60830519 GCA_963556195.1 Sepiola atlantica
TCCGGAAACTAAGTAATGTATAAGTGAATTTGAAAGAGCGTTCGTTGATTATTTTAAAATTTTTATTTTAGTATGTTAGGATTAGTTACATTTTGAAAGTTAATAATTATCGGTGATATAATAAAGAAGTTATACAGAGATGTGAGAGTAGGGAAAGGAATTTACGATAGAAGGAAATAGTAAACATTGTTAATTATAACGGAATCATTCTGCTTGCCTATATATTTTAATTTTTCAATTTTTTCAATTTTTGTTTGTGTTGGGCTTTTGAATGTGTATGACTCTCCCCCTATGATTATAGCACACACCCGACAGCTTTGTTGCATTTTGTGACCTATTGTACCTGGTTTGTACAAATAGTTGTCCTGACCAGTATTCCGCTTGAAACGCTAGCGTATGTAGGTATTAATAATATATTTATTTACAAATATTATACTAAGCCCCTTTAAGAAATTAAAGTGGAACACTCTCAGAGAAGTAAAAAATATACTGTCAAAGAGCTCTAATGCAAAGTGCTGAATAAGTTCGTCCAATTCTTTTATCTATACCCGCTTCTGTGTACTTAATAATCGTAAATTGCCTTAATTACGTAACAGTTTCCGTTAGGCTAGTGGGTACGGCGACTGCTGTTGTAAACCGGGTTCGCGCCTCGCAACCGTCTTAAATTGTTACTTTCCCACACTGATGAAAACAATAAACTTAAAACGCTAGCGTCTGTAGCTATTAATAATTTATGTATATATATATATAAAATAAAAATCAACGTAATACTTTTAATAAAATATTTAATTTTCCTGAAAGAATTCAATTTATTTTTATTTATTCTTTTTTTTCTTTTCTTTTCTCAACCTTCATTCGTTTGTTCTTTCACTCGTTTAACTTGTTTTCTTACGTTAATAGATTATAGCAAGAATCAACGTGACTGTTACAGAGAGGTGAAGAGAAATAGTTTCGTATATATTTGCACAACATTTTTTTTTTCTTGGGAAAGTTTACTTCCCTAAACAGAGGCCCTTTAAATGGGAATAAAAAATACCCCTAGAATCCCCTCGGAACTGTTATCGAACTGGAAGGTAACATACATGATCCCCTTTCGTTACATAAACATTAATTGCATCCATTTAATTGTTAAACATCAGAGATGACATAGGAATTTCACTGAGTTATGTCTTCCTTATTAAAGGGTGAAACAATTTTAACTATGTATTTAGAAATTGTTTGGACAAGTTTTTTTTTTTATGAAATTAAGAAACTGAATAGAAAAAGTTAGTTTTTAGTAAATTAGCTATGTTTGTTTTTTCTTTTGAGCGGAGGGAAGAGAAGATAACTCACCCGTTTTTAGATACATATAACAAAAAAAGGTATCCATTATTTCTCATAATACTGTTGCATGTATTGTAATCTCCAAAACCACCACAGCAAATGCCCGGTTAAGCTGCTGGTATCATATATTATTAAGTACTCGACACGCCCGATTTCCTTAATGTTTTAACGCTTCGCTAGTCAATATACACTACGCACGCAACAGCGATGCGACCTTGATGTTTAAGAGATAGACAACGGCTGGTAGCTGACCATGCACTTTTATCGCTACATATAATAATCACCTGCACTGTTAGGCATTGGCGTGTGGTCGTGTGCAACGGGCATTTGCAGTGTAAGTCCGACTAAAAGTAACACACCCGGCAATTTGTATTATTTGGATAATTCGCATTACTGTTCATATCTTGACTGTTATTTTCAGAACGTCCCGGCTGATATAACCTCCAACATTATGTAGGTACATCTTGTCGAACTCGAGGATCGTTATGTCGAACTCGTAAATATGTGCGGATTTCGGACGGTACGCTTTACTTAATCGAGGTCAGCAATGGTCAGGTCCAATTTTATTTGATTCGTAATGTTATTATTAGAACCGCTAACACTAGATATTCAACGTTTCAAATGTCTTTTACTTAGAACTGATAATACTTACCGCTCATATCTGTTACGCCAGATGAAATTTTAGTAAGCATTTTAGGAGCCTTACACCTATTCTTGTTTTATTAGGTTTGTGCAAAAACAATGGCGTTTTCTCACATATGTTATATTTGTATATGTTTTCTGAATGAATTTATTGATAAATATAACATTGTAATGACTCATTTCAAAGCGCGTTTTTTGATCTATCAAATCGTGTTATTCGTTTCCATTTTTAATCTCTTCATTTATTGTTTACAGGCTTTTCGACAGCATGGGCAAAATTGAAACCCGCACGATATTCTTGTTCCAGTTACAACTAGGCCGGAAAGCTGCCGAGACAGCTCGTGACATTAGTTGCGTTTGGCCCAGGAACTACTAACGAACGTACGATACAAAAGTGGTTCATGAAATTTCGCAATGCGGACGAGGGCCTCGAATGCCAATCATCAATAAGGTGGTCAGAAAACAGGAAGGGGTTTCTCTTCCAGAAGTTATCAAAACCTGATGGTAATATCATTTATTTATATATATATATATATATATATATATATATATATGTATATATATATATATATATATAGAGAGAGAGAGAGAGAGTAAGAGAGAGAGAGAGAGAGAGAGAGAGAGAGAGATAGAAGAAAAAATAGTGATAAATATGCGACGATTGTCCAAATTTATTTCAAATTTCAATTGTTCAATGCAAGGTGTATTCAGTAATAAACTAGTGTCTAGTATTCTTTCCTTAAGCCAAGGCTTTTCAAAGATCGAACTCTTATTATCAGAGGAGAAATACAGATGGATAAGTTGGCTTTCGAAAAAACCAAAGTTCAAATATTTGAAAAATATGAAAATTATTATTAAAGGAATTTTTGTTAAAAAAACGCAGTGAATGAAAAGAAAAATTCCGTGAAAAATATATGCAGATTGTCCGGGTTGTAAATTTCCGTTTAAAAGAAGTCAAATGAATTGTAGAATGTGAAATAACTATTTGCGTTGGAGCAATGTGGAGAAAGTGCTCAAAATATAGGTGAGTCCAGACGCACTTAAAGGGGATTGAAAAGGGAGAAATTGGCCATTTTTATATACTTCCAGGTTTTTTCGAAAGCCAACTTATCCATCTGTATTTCTCCTCTGATGATAAGATTTCGATCTTTGAAAAGCCTTGGCTTAAGGAAAGAATAATAGACACTAGTTTATTACTGAATGCACCTTGCATTGAACAATTGAAATTTGAAATAAATTTGGACAATCGTCGCATATTTATCACTCTTTTTTCTTCTATCCTTACAATTGTTCTATCTCGTATATTGAGCTAATCCTCTTCACAATAGGTTCCATCTACTAAAAGTTTTTACTTTGGTTTATATTTGATCCTATATATATATATATATATATATATATATATATATATATATATAAAGAGAGAGAGAGAGAGAGAGAAAGAGAGAGGGGGGATTAAATTAATTGTTTCGTTCTAAATTTCGTACAGATTCCATATTTCGAGATAAAGTTTCCAGAAGATGCCCTTGAAGAAAGTTGGAGGTTACATCGGCCGAAACGTCGTTAGAATAACTTCATCTATAAACATCTGAAATAAGACACTATTTATACGATGGAGCGGTTTGTTTGAACCAGGAGACAATATTTATTATTCTGACTTTCTTGAAACAGATTAGTTAGTGAAAAATAGAAAATCATGATGTCATCTATATACACATATACTAAGGCATTTAATGTTCCTCTGCACATCATCACCTTTCAGACAGATTTTAAAAAGTGATCAGCAATCTACGTTGAGTAAAGATTAATCTGATGTCGCTTAAGTAACAATTAATTCGATGTCGCTTAAGAAAAATTAAAAAATAGTTTTACCAATTTTCAAATAAATTGTTAAAATCAAATTATGTCAGCCTCTGCACATCATCACCTTTCAGACAGATTTTAAAAAGTGATCAGCAATTAACTAAAGATTAATCTGATGTCGCTTAAGTAACAATTAATTCGATGTCGCTTAAGAAAAATTAAAAAATAGTTTTACCAATTTTCAAATAAATTGTTAAATTCAAATTATGTCAGCCCGTCGACTAAATCACTAAAATTTTAAATCAATGCAATAATAATATTACCCTTCTCTATTATAAAAATACTATTTAGCTTACAATTATATTTAAAGTAAGAAGACATAGTATTTATTGCTGTAAAAATAATTATATTGTTTAAATGTTAAATAAATAAAAATAGAAGAGAGATCTTCGTCTTATTACTTATATAGATATATATATATATATATATATATATATATATATATATATATATATATATATATATATATATATGTATGTTTAATTCAAATTGTAAAATGCTATTAGAATAAAGACCACGATAACATATTTTCAATAACCGGAATAAATATATTTATCGATCAGCAACATTTTATTTAAAGAAATAATTTGTAAACACATGAGAAGGAGTTGATCTCATATACACCATAATTGTTACGACACGTCTATCAGAAAATTTCTGGTGTATATTTTTTATGTTGATTCTAAGATGCCATACATCTGTTCACGTGAAATGTAGAGTATTACCCCTGTATCAAATCGGGTGACTACTCCGATGTTTTCTAGATGGGGGGGGGGGTCGAATGTATTGATTTTGAAATCTTTTATGCCGAAGTACAACATAGTTTCAGGTTTTGTGTGTAACGCCTTGGGGAGATTCGCGATATATACCAACTTTTAGTTTGAGTGTTTTCTTTCCTTTAAACTTGAAATCGTTTTTAGCGAACCTTCTTCTTGGGATGTTCTCAACTTCTTTTTTGTTTTTGTTTTTGTTTTTGATTGATATGTTTTTCCATGACTATTTAATACACAGTTGCTCTATATATATTTCTTGACTAAGCTGTGAAACGCGTGTGAGATATAAAAAAATTGTAGGAATTTGAAAAAAATATATGAATATAAATTTTGTTTGTAAAACGAAGGAAAAAATAAAGGTATTGGTCGAAGTAAAAAAATGATAGAAATTGAGTAAAATAA
>OY744542.1:60838019-60848019 GCA_963556195.1 Sepiola atlantica
TGACTAAGTTTAAAAGTTAAGGCTCTGAATTTGGCAGATGGCACACCGATGAAACTCGCCCGTGACATCAAATATACTGCTTACCGATTTGGCGGTGTGCTGATTCAACACCATGCAAACACCTACTCACACGTGTCAACATGCTCGTTGCAGATATGAAATAAGTTGCACTTTTTCGTTGAATATACTATTTAATTGACATTTTTTTAGGAATGCGTCATATTTGAAACGAAAATAATTTAAGGGTTAACCCTTATTAATGAATGCTCCTCTAAAGACAGGGGAGATAATTCATTTTTTTTCTCATTCAACCGCGATTTATTGGAATGCGTCTGGTGCTTAAATCTTTACAAATATAAATGAACGCACTTTAATTCGTATCGGAAAATATACCTTGAATACACATATTCATTGCTATAAAGTTCTGTTATACGAGCATATTTTTTGTAATTTATTAACGCAGAAATAAGAGTTATGTTGTATTTTACGACGTTTTTGCGGTGTTCATATTACTAAAAAGTCAATTTTTATTAAGGATACCAACCTAATATCTACCAGTGTAACGGGTGATCTTCC
Source organism: Sepiola atlantica (assembly GCA_963556195.1). Lineage (NCBI taxonomy): Eukaryota > Metazoa > Mollusca > Cephalopoda > Sepiida > Sepiolidae > Sepiola > Sepiola atlantica. The sequence goes on from OY744542.1 coordinate 60,838,596, forward strand.
TATGTCATTCCATTTAGTTTCGTCTGTACCGGTTATATCTCCTTACTAAGATTTAAATGCAGACGTAATGATACTAAATGGTACTTATTTTCCCCCAAGTCAATTACATAAATGTTCTTTTAGATAATGTCTAAACTTTAAGGCTTTAGCTCATGGAGCCTTAAGAAAGAATTGATATTCAGAGAGCAAGCTTCAGTCGTATGTAAAACTATGGATCAAATTCAATAGATCAGTGATAAGTTTGAATTTTCAAATTGTAGCTAATGCTTATATTAGGCCCAGCAAAAGCCTATAAATTACTCCAAAATAATTTAAAAAATAAGGAATATTTTGAATTGTTGCCTAATACCTAATTTAAAAAGACTAGATTTTACACGAAAGACTTGCACCCCTGTTTTAGTCCGTTTGTATTAAAGTGAATCAAATTAATTTAGCCCAATTTACGATGTCTAACGCCTTGTATTATTTACCTCCTCTTCAGGAGGTTAGGTGCAAGGCCAGTTTTATCTTACTCCCTAAAAAGTAAGATGTGACCCAAGGTCGGGTCAGGAAAGTGGGACTTTAAAAACCAGCGCCAGAGAAGGTGAGCACTCTGGCCATTAAAAATTGCCTGGGCAGCCCCGTCGGCATTCCCAGATAGGGGCGCCTCAGGCATTAAGCAATAAACTTACTCCTCCCCAAAGAGGGGAGGCGAAGCCTGAGAGGGTGGACCTCCTAGAACTGCACAGGACATACCCATAGACCGGCGTAAATCAAGCCCCGATGGCCATGACAATACTAGTCTATGGGGTGCAGTATCCATCGGAACAGATACTACACTTTGATCTTGGCCAAAGGCCGCCTAGTAGCTGTGCTCCAAAATGCATAATGATTGGTTTATATTTGGTCAATTTATTTATCAATGTGTGTTTAGATTAACACGTTTTTTTATTTAGTCATGCGCTTGTATGTATGCCTCGCCTATGTGTTACCTTTGTTTTGAGACGAGTATTTCGTATAAGCAGTGTATTTCTTGAAGAAGAATCCATACATTCGGTCGTGGGCAGGTAATGCTCGGTTTGCCATTGTTCATAAGGCCATAATACAGGTTTCTATGTAAATGTCAGATCATGTTTCTTGTTCAATATCCTGGAGTCATTCTTTATCTTTTCAGTAACTTCGTTGTCCTATTGTGTCTGCTTCTGACATGTTAATCTCTGCCGGGTCTGTTTGTTTATACCTTGCCATTACTCTGTTTACCTTTTGGTTTGGTTTGGTAGTTTTGTTTTACGGCATATCAACCCTTTTTGGGTTATTTAATGCCGAATCTGGTCATTATAGTAAAAGTTTTTATGCTTCAAGTTCTTTATATCTTCAAATGTTTAATCATCGTTTTTGGTTTGGTAGTTTTGTTTTACGGCATATCAACCCTTTTTGGGTTATTTAATGCCGAATCTGGTCATTATAGTAAAAGTTTTTATGCTTCAAGTTCTTTATATCTTCAAATGTTTAATCATCGTTTTTGGTTTGGTAGTTTTGTTTTACGGCATATCAACCCTTTTTGGGTTATTTAATGCCGAATCTGGTCATTATAGTAAAAGTTTTTATGCTTCAAGTTCTTTATATCTTCAAATGTTTAATCATCGTTTTTGGTTTGGTAGTTTTGTTTTACGGCATATCAACCCTTTTTGGGTTATTTAATGCCGAATCTGGTCATTATAGTAAAAGTTTTTATGCTTCAAGTTCTTTATATCTTCAAATGTTTAATCATCGTTTTTGGTTTGGTAGTTTTGTTTTACGGCATATCAACCCTTTTTGGGTTATTTAATGCCGAATCTGGTCATTATAGTAAAAGTTTTTATGCTTCAAGTTCTTTATATCTTCAAATGTTTAATCATCGTTTTTGGTTTGGTAGTTTTGTTTTACGGCATATCAACCCTTTTTGGGTTATTTAATGCCGAATCTGGTCATTATAGTAAAAGATTTATGCTTCAAGTTCTAAAAATAAAATAAAAAGGGGGAGGGAGAAAGGGAGAGGGGCTGTTGTTTTTGTTTTTGGTTTTGTAGAACATAATTAAGTTTTACAAAAAAAAAAAAAAAAAAAAAAAAAAAAAAAAAAAAACGTCAATGTAGGTGAATTTCGTCACAGGGAGCCATAGGGCAGCCTGATCTGGTATCACCAGCTGTTTACCTTTTAAAATTGGCTATTTTTATTTGCATGAATTCTGTTGGCTGTCTTTATTTTTGCACAAGTAAATCTTACCGACTAGGCGTTGTCCTAAAATAATTACACGTTATCATTGGTTGGTAAAAACAGGCGGATTTGAGGTGACAAGAAGTCATCCTTAATTTACAATTCGCTACAATTTTTCCAGCACATTCGCGAATTGTTTTTAATTTTCGCAACAGCCGTTGGATAATTAGGTCTTGCTAATAACGCATGATAGGTTTGTAATACTATTAACGTATCGTAATCAACGGCTAATGTCTTAAAGTTGAATTAAAACACATCTACTTAGGATTATATCACCCTCTCTTCTGTACTATACTATACAAGGATTAAAAAAACAATGAGCTTAAATGAAAGGAGAGGTTGATTATTTGCGAAGACAACGCGATAAGTATTTTTTGGCATTGACCTTGAAGACGACCATTCCAGTCAGTATGGAAGCAGATTCACGTTCAACATTTGGGAGGTTCTTAAGAATAAATTTTGTTCGTAGCAGTTTCGTATGTTTGAAGGTACACAAAAGAAGAATAGATAGTTCACGTCAGCGGTGGAAGTTAGACGAGTTCTTGCTGTGAATGTTTACCAGAGCTTTGAGCTCAGACGAGCACTTGATGTTAAGAATAAACATTTAAATAGACGACTATCAACGTCTTTGTTGTGGAAAAGGGTATGTGGGGAATAGAAGATTTCGAACTCAATGTTGTACTCTGTAACGATTTAAATGAATCATCGAAGCTGCACCTTCTCAGATATAGCAACCGTACTAAATCATAGGGCGTATCTGATTCTTATATATGCAGTACAATATTAAGATACGTCCTGATATTTTTATGAGGTACTTCGCCTGTCAGTCGTATTTTTTTAGTTGAATAGGATTTACATTGCTATACGTGCAGATTCAATAGATGCGCTTTATGTCATATGCGTGTATGTAGTTGTTTGATAATATATGTCCGTATGTGCGTGTCTGCTTTGCTCAACTGTGAAATAGTATTTTAGATCATCTGTCAAACTGAAGATTGACAAAGCATTTTTTTTGGTCTGCCTCACATATGGTGTAAATAGTATGCTCTTTCTTAAACGGGTTGATATAAAAAAATAGCATATCACACGAAAGGTCCTTGGCTGCAGTAATACAATAAAAACCTTTTAGGAAGAGTTTGACTTTACTTATCAACATAGTCTCCTTCTTGGGTGATGCGCTGATTACAACACTTCTTTAAAGATTCAAGGTTTTTTATTTTGTAGAACGAGTTGTATTTGATCTCAAAATACGCAGCAATTTATTGAACTTTATGTCAAACTCGCGACACTATACACCATTCTAAACTATTTATCTGATTTCCGGTGGAAGCTTGTTATCGTCTCGCCAGCCATGCCATGGTAAGAACTATGAATTACTTTTTTTATTTTTGATGCTAAGTTATTATCGCTGGTAGTGATCGTTGGACTTGTGGTGGTCGTCATGCCTTTTTTTGGTGATAACTTCCTCCACAAATAAAAATAATAATAAGAAGACTTACATGCAAAACCAACGGAAGTTTATTCACTGAAATAAACCATTAACAAATACAACATATTTCCTTTTGTAATGAGTTCAGAAGTCCTTTCTTTAGTTTCAGGGTAAGTAAAAAGGAGAATGTCTTTTGTTTTGTTGAAATCTCATATGTTATAAAATGTTAAGAGAGGCAATAGGTAATGTTCGCCTGTGAAATTGTATGAAGCGCGCGAAAGGTGAAATGGAAGAGTGATAGTAAAACGCGTGTAACCTCCGAATGAAGAGTCAGTTGAGAGAGAGGGTTTGATGTTTGTGTGTGCTTAAATACTATTTGGATAGGCTCCAGCGAGCTTAAGGAGAAAAGTTTAGAAAAATGTCTTTGGAGAAATCCCATTGGACAGAAATATCACGTGGTGTGCTCCCTACTACGTCCGCTCGTTTTCAGTTGATTTAATATATAAGGCCACGCCGGAATTTGCGTGGGCGTTATTTTTTATTTTTCACGCGCCAATACAATTATATTCACACTGCGCGCCTTAATTGTATTTATCCCAAACAACAATTTTTATCCGAATCTTAACCGTGTCAACTGGCACAATACTCCCCCCAGATTGAAAAAAAGGAAAAAAAAAAAAATATATTTTTTTTTTCTAATATGTAATGTATTCTTTGAAATGTTTCGGCCAGTGGACTTTCCTACCTGTTTTTGTCGTAGGTTTGATGTTCCCGTCATTTTCTGCTGGACTCCCATGTTCTAAGGGAATTTGTCCTGGTGGGGAAATTGTCTGAGGGTGTTCCTCAATGTATGCTGGTTTAATTCGGTCGATCGCGATGTTGTCTTTCCTGTTTTTACTTTGGACAGTGAAATATTTTTCACTTCTGTCCAAAACTTGGTATGGTCCTGTGTAATTTGGACAAAATGGCTTTTTGACTGTATCATTCCTAATAAATACATATTTGCATGTGTGAAGGTCATTTTGCATATGTGTTTGTTTGTCAGCCCTCCTAGTGGGTGGAAATTTGAGTGAAGACATTTTGTTCTTTAATTCCGTCACAAATGTATTTGTGGGTGAAATGTATGCATATGCATCAAAATATTGTCCAGGTAGTGTGACTGCTGATCCAAAAACTACCTCCGCTGGCGTGCTTTGTAAATCCTCTTTTATCGTGTTTCGGATCATTAATAGGATTAATGGTAAATTATCTGACCAGTCTGCGTTGTTATGACTCGTAGCCAAAGAAGTTTTTATCTGTCTGTGGAAGCTATCGACGAGGCCGTTCGAGCAAGGGTGATAAGCCGTTGTCTTTATGTGGGTTGTTCCCAACAATTGGTTGAACTCTGCGAAGAGTTTCGATTGAAATTGCGAGCCTCTGTCCGTTGTGAGTACTGACGGTACTCCAAAAATCGCTATCCAGTCTTTTAATATTGTTCCAGCTACTGTCGCCGCCGATGTGTCCTTCACGGGTATGGCTGTTGGTCATCTGCTGAACCTGTCGACTATGGTGAGAATGTGGGTGTGTCCTTTCGAGGGGGGTAATGGCCCCACCAAGTCAACATGGATATTGGTAAACCTAGCATCTGGCGTACTGAAAGTGCCTAGTGGTGACTTTGTATGCCTGTGTATTTTATTCTTTTGACAGGATACACACGTCTTGGTCCAATTTCGAATATCTGTATTCATTTTCGGCCAAACGAAACGGTCTGCTATTATTCTTACCGTGGCTCGTTTGCCTGGATGAGATAAATTGTGGAAATGTTGAAAAACATGTCGTCTGATGCTTGGCGGTATGTATGGACGTGGTTGTTTTTTTGCTGTATCACAATAAAATGTTGTTGTACTAAAAAGTACAGGCATTTCCTTCAGTTGCAAAGACGTTTTCTGTTGTACGTCAGTGAGTGTCTCGTCCGTCTTTTGTTCTTGTGCAATTAATTCCATACTCAGCGAACTGGAATGTATCGAAGTTATTGCAGCTCGTGATAATGCGTCCGCCACGATGTTTTCTTGTCCCTTGACGTATCTGATGTCTGTAGAATATTGAGCAATATAATCAAGATGTCTGATTTCTCTTGGGCCAGATTTATCTACATGTGTATGAAGTGCATATGGTAACGGCTTATGGTCAGTGTAAATACAAAAGTGTCTTCCTTTTAACAGATGTCTAAAATGTTTAATTGACAAATAAATTGCTAATAGTTCCCTTGAAAGGGTACTGTACTTTGTCTGTGTCTTGCTCAGTTTGGCTGAAAAAAACGAAATAGGGGTCATTGTATTCCCTGTCAGTTGGTGTATAACTGCTCCTACAGCTATGCCTGATGCGTCTGTTGTAAGTGTAAGTTTCGATTCCTCACTGTCCTTAATATTATTCAATTTTGTGAAATTGACTAAGGCAGTTTTAGCTTGATGGAAAGCTTTTAAAGCTGACCCTTCCAGTTTTAATTGTTGGTTTTTCGTTTTGTTCTTCAATAATGACGTTAACGGTGTAAGGATTGTGGAACAGTTGGGTAAAAATCGTCTGTAATAATTAATTACACTTATGAAGCGACGAATTTGTCTAACAGACGTAGGTTGTGGAAAATTCGTAATGGCACTTACTTTTTCGGGTAATGGTGATATTCCATCCTTATCAATTGAATGTCCGAGGAAATTTACTTCTTGCTGACCGAAAATACATTTGTCCAAGTTTATTTTTAAACCGTAATGGGACAGTCGTTGGAAAACTTGTTCCAAGTGTTGTTTATGTTCGTCGAGGTTTCTACTAGAAATTAGGACATCGTCCACGTATGCGAATACGAATGGAAGGTCCCTAAAAACCTTGTCTATTAACCTTTGGAAGGTTTGACAGGCGTTCCTAAGTCCGAATGGCATTCTGACGAATTCGTAAAGTCCAAATGGCGTGGTCAGTGCTGTTTTATGGATATCTTCTTCCGCCACCGGTATTTGGTGATATGCTTTCACTAAATCCAGTTTGAAAAATACCGTGGCGTTTTGCAGTCCGATTGCGAAATCGTGAATGTGTGGGATAGGGTATCTATCCGGTACAGTTTGTGCATTTAATCTCCTGAAATCGCCGCAAGGACGCCATGTTGTCGCGTCTGATTTCTGTACCATATGTAGAGGAGATGACCACGCACTTTTGGAAGGTCGAATAATTCCTTGTTGTAACATGCGTTGGAATTCGTCCTTTGCGATCTTGTACTTATCCGGCTTAAAACGTCTGGGGGTGGCGTAGACGGGTTGTCTACTCGTTTTAATATAATGTCTTGCATTATGTTTAATATCATCCGCGACTGTGAATGGCTGAGTAAGTTGTGGGTATTTTTGACACAGCCGACGAATGTACGTCTCTTCAGGAAAGGCAGAACTAATCCCAGTAGACTGGTATCTTGTGGTGATACCTTTAATTACGACTTTTGTTTGGTTATCAGTCAGTGTGCGATTAGTCATGTCTACTGATAGATTAAATCGTGCTAGGAAATTTGCTCCTAATATTGGTGTCGTCACGTTGGCTATGGTAAAAATCCACGAAAATGTGCGACGCAAGCCGAGATTGACGCTTAAGTACTTTTCACCGTATGTCGGTATTTGTGTGCCATTAGCTGCCTGGAGGTGGTAAGGCTGTGGAGTAGCTTTCTGTTTACCTAGCGCTGGTATCACGCTTATTTCGGCTCCGGTGTCTATTATGAAGTTATATCCGTGATTACTGTCACAAATGAAAAATAGACGACCTTTAGTTGAAAATCCAGCAACAGTTGTCGTCACTACTGGCTGGAATGATCGTTTCCCTGATTCTTGTTTTCAAAAGTACAAGGATAAGTGCAACGCCTCGTATCTGTGCCGAATTTTTTGTGGTAAAAACAGATTTCGTTCGCTCGTTCTCGTGTGTTGCTTCGACCTCTGCTAAAACTTCGTTTTCGGTAGTTAGGTCGATTATTAAATGTGTAACGACGGTTTATTTGCATTAATTCCTGCAATTTACGAGTGAGATTTTCGACCGTAGTTTTTAGTCCGGCCACTTCGTCGTCTCTCGTCTGTTTTGGCTGTGCTTGTGCTGAGTTAACTTTGCGGCTCCTCAGATTTTCATGAATTCGGTCTGCCATGTCGGCGAGCTTTACAGTGCTTGTCTCTTCCGTTGTGGGTGCAAGAATTTGTACTGTTGTGTCTGGGAGTTTATCCAGCCACAAACTTCTCATTATAGTTTCGGACATTTTGTTGTCTCCTAGCAATGATCGTATGTATCGTAAAAGTTGCGACGGTGTGCGATCTCCCAATTCTACTTGGGTGAAGAGATTGCGTAACATTGTCTCGTTTGATAAGCCAGTCCGTCTCAAAATAGCCTCCTTAAGTTCATCGTATGGATTATTTTCTGGTACGTTCTCCAATAAATCAGTCACTTCCTCGACGACGTCTGCCGGGAGTTTTTCAACCAAATAACAATACTTGGTTCGCTGAGACGTAATCCGTTTTGCGTCGAAAAGGGCCTGGATCTGGATAAACCACGTCTTTATATTGGTGGGATTAAAAGCTGGAATATTTAGCGTTAATGTAGCTAGAGGTGTTTCAACGCGGGGAGCTTCCATTTTTCTGTTTTTCGTTTGAAAATGATTTTAAAGCCTTTAAACTGTCGGTTGATTTGTTTAATTTCGATTTAATAGCGACTATCGACATAACTCGCTAATTTGTTGCTATATTGTACTGAGATCCACGCTTCGTCTGACGGCTTGTATCATCCCTTGAGATTCGCATCGTCTTTTTACTTCTTTGAGTGTTACCGCACGCATGATATCGCCAGTAGGTTAGGAAACCGCGTGTAGCTTATAAGGAGATTCCGTTGTGCATGCAATTTTCTAAGTCTGGGTCACCAATTTGTGGTGGTCGTCATGCCTTTTTTTGGTGATAACTTCCTCCACAAATAAAAATAATAATAAGAAGACTTACATGCAAAACCAACGGAAGTTTATTCACTGAAATAAACCATTAACAAATACAACATATTTCCTTTTGTAATGAGTTCAGAAGTCCTTTCTTTAGTTTCAGGGTAAGTAAAAAGGAGAATGTCTTTTGTTTTGTTGAAATGCTCATATGTTATAAAATGTTAAGAGAGGCAATAGGTAATGTTCGCCTGTGAAATTGTATGAAGCGCGCGAAAGGTGAAATGGAAGAGTGATAGTAAGACGCGTGTAACCTCCGAATGAAGAGTCAGTTGAGAGAGAGGGTTTGATGTTTGTGTGTGCTTAAATACTATTTGGATAGGCTCCAGCGAGCTTAAGGAGAAAAGTTTTGAAAAATGTCTTTGGAGAAATCCCATTGGACAGAAATATCACGTGGTGTGCTCCCTACTACGTCCGCTCGTTTTCAGTTGATTTAATATATAAGGCCACGCCGGAATTTGCGTGGGCGTTATTTTTTATTTTTCACGCACCAATACAATTATATTCACACTGCGCGCCTAAATTGTATTTATCCCAAACAACAATTTTTATCCGAATCTTAACCGTCTCAACTGGCACAGACTTTACACTTCCAATATGGATAAAGTTAGAAGTGATTAATAAACAACGCATTTATCAGTTGCCCCACGTGTTCTCTTTGTGAACATTTACAATCATGATGAGATTCTCATATTGATGGTAAATTATCAAAATAATACAAATTATCAATTCACATCTGATGAATTACGAAATATGCCATAGTAGAGTTTAAATCTTAAGTCTTATC
>OY744542.1:60853019-60890519 GCA_963556195.1 Sepiola atlantica
TTTAAAAGACCTTTTAATAGTAGAGAATTGCAGCTCCCCGAAAAGAGAACTATAGTTGTGCGATAATAAGAGTGTTAGAAATTAAGACTAGGCGAATTACACTAGATATAATTATGTATCTATTATTTTAGCAGCTCCAAAATGACTTGAGATAAGACTGGAGCGAGTGGTCAAGCTAACATTTAAACATATTACTGACATGTTGACATGCAATGTTTTCGATGTTTGCGTGTCTCCATAAATGGCTATAAAATGTTTAAAAGACCTTTTAATAGTGGAGAATTGCAGCTCCCCGAAAAGAGGACTATAGTTGTGCGATAATAAGAGTGTTAGAAATTAAGACTAGGCGAATTACACAAGATATAATTATGTATCTATTATTTTAGCAGCTCCAAAATGACTTGACATAAGACTGGAGCGAATGGTCAAGCTAACATTTAAACATATTACTGAACAATGTCCAGAAATAATAGACTTACGCCATAATACTGAAGAACGAGAGTATTGATATCCCACCAAATCGGAAACAAAAAGAAATAAAAAAGATGTCAGTCACATGGACACAGACAAATGCATACATATAAATAAAAAAAGTGTCAGATAATACGAGTAATAGATACTGATTTTTCTGGTAATTAGAACTAGCGGAACCCGTGTAAATTACACGAAATGATGTTTTCAATACGGGTCCTAATGTAACAAAGCACCCTCTATTTGTTAGTAAGTTACGCTTGCTTTATTATGAGCCACCCCCCCTTCTGGATAAGAGTGAAATAATTGTTTAAAATAGTAACTCGTGTACGATGGACACTGCGCATATCTACTAAAAAAGGTTGATATGCCATCCGTTCAAAAAAAAAAAATAAAAAATAATACTGGCCGATACCCTACTTTTTAAGCAGTCAACGTAATTAAATAGACAATGCCATTAAAAACGCCAACATAAAAACAAAAAATAGTTTTAAGTTTTAAGCAACACAAAAAAGTAGTTTTTTAACCAGGTGATAAAAAAATGTATTATTTCTTCCCCTTCCCCTCGAAATGTAGAATAAAAATCTTAGAGGTTGGTTGGGATCGAACTATAAACCAGTCGGGCCGAAGTAAAAATTCTAACTCGCTAACCATTGCGCCAGAGGTAAATAAATGTAAATATTCCTAAACGCAGGCTAGTTGAATGTTTTTCAAAATTTAGATGCGGCACGCATGCGCAGAGATTTTGCCGGAAGCGTGACACACGAACACACACGCTATCGTATTAATATATAGATATTAGTTTACACACTGTAAAAGAACAAGACGAACGAATCCGAAAGTTAAAACTAGGATTTAATATAGAAAAGCGGAACATTTAAATGTAGCACATGGGCTGACTGATATTTATTTATTTAACGTGGCAGACCGATGCAAATTATTTAAAACAACTCGTCCGTAGAGAAAATATGAAAAGAGCATATATAATTTTTAGGAGTTAAAAACAAACAAAGCAATATATTAATCTAGAAAGAGTTCACCATCGATGGTTGACCAAAAAATGCCCCTGTAGATCGAAAAAGTATGTGAAAACAACTGGACTGTTTAGAAAATTAAAAAAAATTATAATTATGAAATATTGGCGAATTCCACTGTTTCTGTACAACTTTATTAAAAGAATTCGAGTGTTTTTGTATGGAAATCGCTCCAGACAAATCATGAAGCCACTTGATGTAAGGAGCTAAAATACTACTTCAAGTTCCAAAACTAGCTAACGATAAGTGTTAGTAGGATGGATCACCTTCTCGAGCGCTGGCTTATCTCGCCCCACTTTCCCGACCTTGTGTCACATTTTACCTTGTGGGATGTAGATAAATAGTAGTGTTAGTAGGATAGATTCTGACTCAGAAAACAGCAATTCTGCACTCTTTGTCAGCAACATCGTTAATGGAATATGAGGACTAAACAACATAGAAAATGAAGCGAAATTAACCAAAACAAAAGTTAATTTTCTACTCTACACAAATTTAATACGCATAAGCTGTGTTGATGCTAATACAGTTAAAACATGATAATAATAGTCCTATAACTATTGTGTATATATAAGACAATTAAACAATAATAAATATCAATCTATATTATAGAATATGAATTTGTTAAAACCTCTTGATGAATCAAATATTCACACGATAAATATTTGTAGCATTTTTTATGTGTTTGTTTATTGCTATATATAAACCGTATTTCAAAAACCGTATTAATGTGAATATAGTTAAGATAGATGGAACATTTTCCAATTTATTTATTTACATATATATATATATATAAATATATATATATTTATAAAAATATATATATATATATACACAAATATATATATATATAAATATATATATATATATATGAATATATATATAAATAAAAATATATATAAATAAATATAAATATATATAAATATAAATATATATATATGAATATATATATATATGTATATATATAAATAAATATATATATACATATATATACACATATATAAATACATATATAAAAAATATATATATAAATATATATATAAATACATATATAAATAAATATATATATATAAATATACATATATAAATACATATATAAATAAATATATATATAAATATACATATATAAATATATATACATATATATATATGTATATGAATAAATATATATATATGTAAAAATATATATACAAATATATATATATAAATATATATACAAATAAATACATATATAAATATATGTATATAAATAACTATATAAATGTAAATATATATATACAAATAAATATATATATATATAAATATATATACAAATAAGTACATATATATATATTAATATATATATATATGTCTTAATAAATATATATATATATGTATATATATATATGAATGAATATATATATATATGTATATATATATATATATGAATATATATATATAAATTAATATATATATATATATATATGAATATATATATATATATATATATGAAGCAATCCAACAAAAGATATAAGCTTAAATTAATATCTTATAATTAGTGAAACATCCGGATAAAAACTGAAGCTCAATATACTGGATAGAGCATTAATATTATAATATAAGATGAACTAATAAAATAAGGTGTCAATCGAATTTTATTAGAATTCACAGTACAAGCAAAGTATCTTAAAGTCCTTAGATCATGAGTTTTGAAAGGTAATTCTTCTCTTCAGAGGACCATTACCGCAGTTATACCACTATTTAATTTAATATTTAATTTTATCAGCTTAGGAATTCTAATTTAAGTTTTAATTTTTCCCAATTAAAAAGTTTAACTAAATTCAAGGTTCAATTTTTACTAATTAAGGTTTAATTTTCCCAATTACGAAGTTATTGAAATAATTAGAACTTTATAATTAAGTAGTTTAATGTAATATTTAATTTTATCAGATTAGAAAGTTTAATTTAAGGTTTAGTTTGCCCAATCAAAAAGTTGATCTAAATTAGGGTTTAATTTTTCCTAATTAAGAAGTTGTAAAGATATTTAGAACATTTTAAGATTTTAAATTTTCAGTATTTAAACAAATAAATATATATATATATATATATATATAAATATATGAATATAACATATATATATATATATATATATATATATATATATATATATATATATATATATATATATATATATATATATACAAAAAAATAGTAATCCGTAGGTCCGGGTTTAGGAAGATTACTAATGAATCTTTCTATGTATGGCGTAAGACTGTATTTTTGTCTTTACCTGGACGGATAAACGGGCTGGTCTTCATTAGCTAGACAAGAATATATCATCTAACAAAAAAGCAGGGCTATTAACATACAAGTTCGACATTTATAACGGATAAACGTGCTATCAAAGAAACCTTACGTTCATCTGCTAGTATACGAAGACAACCTAAGATGGCGGATGAAATAGAAGACAAAGTGGCGTCTGAAATGCTCGAGATATTGTGGTCGGCTTTAAAATCGAATCTTAAGCGTCTGAAGCCCAAACACTGCATGACTCTGGAGAAGACGCCAGGCGCCCATCGCGTTTGGAACTGGACGGAATTTTCTTGTTCTCTCCTTTCTGATTATCTGGTGCGTTTTTTTAGGAAGTGTGCAGATCAAAAGCCAAAATAATGAGGGGAAAACCAACCGGAAATATAAAAAAGAAAACCTACGAAAATGTTTGGTTTAAAAGACCGGTAGATGAAATAAAAAACGCGGGCGTACACTTTTGGTCAATACGTTAATATTCGCGTGCATGGATATATAGATAGACGCATATTCACGCACTACTACTCATATAGATAGAGTGTGTTTGAAGATGCACACACCCACACATACATATACAAATATTTACATATATATATATATATATATATATATATATATATATACAGGGTGGGCCAAAATAAGGGTCCTATCTTTAAATTTGAATAACTTGAATTTGAATAACTTCCACAAAATAAAAGTTAAACCCACCAAACTTTATGTGTGTGTAGACTGACCCTTCCGAGATTTTTTGAAATAAACAAAACACATTTTAGCCGAAAAACACTTCTTAAAACTTACAAAAACTAAAGTATTGTTTTTTACACTGTTTTGAGTTTTTTAAGCAAAAATAATGTTTTCGAAATGAGGGTACGTTCCTTAGGGCTAATACGGCTCATGCTTGCTTCGGAAGGGGTCCTTTACTTATTCTAAAAAAAAAAATTTTTTTAAATCAATAAATAAAAAAGTTATGAATTTTTAAAAATAGGACCCTTATTTTTGCCCACCCTGTATATATATATATATGTATGTATATACATACATATATATCCACTTACAGTAATAAAAATTGCATATGACGAACTCAAATACTACGTTAATTGCGCACACACTCTCGCAAACATACAGACAGATATGATGCAGGATTAAACAGAGCTGAAAAGGAAAAGATTACGAAATACCAAGGTCTAATGCACGACATGAAAAGAAACTGAAATCTTAGGAAAATCTTCATCATACCAGTAATTATAGGAGCAACAGGACTAATTAAAAATAATTTCAAAAGCTATCTAGCAAGTATACCCGATGAATAGAGTGCAAGAGAAGTAAAAACAGTTGCACTTAAAGGGCCGGTTAGAATCTTGAAAAGCTCTCTAGGCTGGAGTGTCTAAGATAGCTGGTGAATGTCTGGCATCCGGTAAGATGCCCCATCTCCAGCAAAAACGGAAAGATAAGAAAAATAAATTGGAATAAAACATATATATATATATATATATATATATATATATATATATATATATATACATCTAGGTATATTTTAAATATTTAATATTTATAAAAAAATATTATTGTTTATCAGCCCCCCCCCCACGGAGGCTGGGCACTTTTCGAGGAGCTTTAATAACAAGCAGTACAAATAGCTATATGCATGATCCGACGTCGTAGATCACTCTTATCTACTTGGTGGATAGTAGTAATTCTACTATTTACAGTTAAAATTCCTCTTTATTTACTAATTAGTTTCCAGTGGCCTTCGGGTAAGATCTTCGACTGCGAATCAGTGGCGATTTGTGTTCGAGGTTCGCGCCCGCTGACCGTTGGGAATTGGTTCCTAGACTGAAGATTGCGTTAGCATGAAACATCGATGTCTCTAGGTATATTTTAAATATTTAATATTTATAAAAAAATATTATTGTATATATATATATATATATATATATATATATATATAAACCTAGTATTTTATCTTAAAAACTATAGTGTATATTGGGTGTACCAGGGTTTCATTGATGTTACCATGCTGCGTTTGAATCTTACTAGCAGACCGATTGTGCAGCACGGTTCAAAAAGGCTTAGATTCTAAGAAGGACTTCGGCTACAGCATTTTACTAAAGATTCAGTTTGCACAATCAGCGAGTTTCTACTCTCAACGCAGCATGCCCAGATCGGTGAACACCCTGTAAACCCTACGGACATTGTAATGTATAGTTTTTTAAATAAAATATCAAATATTTTATATCACCTCTTGTAATAATGTACGCTTCGTCAGTGTTCACAGTAAATTTTTTTCGAGATATATTATTAAAATGGTCATGATATAATAGACTTAATTCAGTGACTTATATCTTTTTTATGTATACATTATTATCATCATTTTTGATTTTGATGACTTTAATATAAAATAACACCACTGACTTTTTATAATTGATATATTTCTTTCGAATTAATCTTCGCCTTTCTTTACACATTTAAATGGTTTCGTTGTGGAACTTGAGATATACACGTGTTTAAGCCGCTAAATTTGGCGTGATGTGATCGAATGTTATTATATATATATATATATATATATATATATATATATATATATATATATATATATATATGTTATATATGTTAACTCTAACAACACACACTTTGATCACACTTCATCCACCTCTAGTTAAGTACACACATAAATAACTATTTATAGTTATCTATAGACTGGAAAATTCTTATTCAAGGAAGATAATCTTAGTACATAACTTCTTATTGCGCACTTCTACACAGCTATGAGTCAAATAGCAACTTGTGTTAAATGAATCATTTACAATAGACATTAAATTTGCACATTAAATACCGGACTATGAAATCGGCCAAACCAAGTTCAAATCTATTTGGACCGTTTGCATTAACTTATCTTTTGCAAATAGGTGTGTATATGTGTGTACGTATGTGTGTATATATATATATATGTATATATATATGTGTGTGTGTATGTATGTGTATATAATTTAACCTTTATCCCCTACTCTGTCACTAAAACCATACGCCTGTGTGTGTGCGCGCATGGGTGTGTGTGTGCGTATTTATGTGTATGTGTGTATGTGTCGCTCACCATTCACAAGACTCAAGATTAGACCACACGCATACGGACGCACACACACACGCACACACGACTTCGTTCTTGGAGACGACAAAAAGCAATAAAAAGTATTAAATTTCAAAAGAAATCCGGCGCACCCTAGGAGGCTGGGATGACCGATGGGTCATGGATGGGTAACACGCACTTGAACAAGAGAAGCAGGAAAAATGGCAAATAAAAAATAAAAATAAAAAATAAAAGATACCCACACACCCGCAAACCCACGCATGCGCAAAAACAATAACAAATTCCTCAAATGAAACAACATTTACTCAAATCGAAAGACATTTCTTCAAATGGATTTTCATATCTGATGAAAGCGGACCACCGCTTGAAACGCGTTATATAAAATTATAAAATGGTAAAACAACAAAATAATAAATAAATGTTGAAAAAAACATTCTACAAATGTTGGTAGCATTACTCCTTTACATATATACTTTTCTCTCGTTGGAACTGCACTAATACTGCACTACCCTCTTTTCAATATATATAGTGTATAGGTATTTAATAAGACTGCATGGAATGCGGAATAAGGCGGACGGTGGAAAAGTTTATGAATAAAAACAAATAAATGAAGACAATATATACGATATGTTTCTGCAAAGAAACTATCCAGAATCCAAAGAGTACTACTGAAACAGTGTGCATTAAAATTGAAAAGATAAGTTAGTTAAGAACGGAATTGCATATACGTCCTTCAATTATTTGTTTTTGTTCAACTCCTCTTAAACCGTTCAGGCTGATTTGAACCTGAGGATGATTCAACGAAGAATCGAAAATGTTCGTGAAACCTGTGGAACATTTGAAGACTTCGAATGCAAAAAGCGATAAATTCAATTCGTTTAAATTGAGACATGAAACAATAAAAGGACGAATATATTAAATCTAGCCTTTGACTAAAAGCTTATTTTAATTGTAAACAAAACGAAATTATGTCGGTATCATACTATGTAAAACATGATTCTTGGATGTGGTCGAGTGTTGAAATGCAACGCTTTGGTGATGATAGTTTTGTAATTTTGAAAATGTTTTTTATCGCGTTTTGCATTCGAACTCTTCATTTGTACAGGGTGGGCAAAAATAAGGGTCCTATTTTTAAAAATTCATAACTTTTTTATTTATTGATTTAAAAAAATTTTTTTTTTTAGAATAAGTAAAGGACCCCTTCCGAAGCAAGCATGAGCCGTATTAGCCCTAAGGAACGTACCCTCATTTAGAAAACATTATTTTTGCTTAAAAAACTCAAAACAGTGTAAAACACAATACTTTAGTTTTTGTAAGTTTTAAGAAGTGTTTTTCGGCTAAAATTTGTTTTGTTTATTTCAAAAAATCTCGGAAGGGTCAGTCTACACACACATACAGTTTGGTGAGTTTAACTTTTATTTTGTGGAAGTTATTCAAATTCAAGTTATTCAAATTTAAAGATAGGACCCTTATTTTGGCCCACCCTGTATGTACACGATTCACTCTTCAACTAAATTAAACGATTTTTATGAATGTTGGAAGACGGCTTTTTAAACCTAAGGCCACCGAACGTGAGCTATATTTATTTTTATTTATTTTTATAAAAACCAGGCAAAATATATAATTTTATCTAATGATATACTTATTAAATAAATGTGCCCAGGTTACTCATCGTTTTGCCTAAAATAACATACTTATCTGTCTGTAAAAAGTTCGGTATTCTTGTTTCTTTATATGTTTATATATCTGAAGAGTTCGAATGCAAAACGCGATTAATCCAATCCGTTTAAATTGAGACATGAAACAATAAAAGGACGAATATATTAAATCTAGCCTTTGACTAAAAGCTTATTTTAATTGAAAACAAAACGAAATGATGCCGGTATTATATTATGTAAAACATGATTTTGGGGTGTGGTTGAGTGTTGAAATGCAACGTCTTTTGTAGTGATAGTTTCGTAATTTTACAAACGGCGTTTATCGCGTTTTGCATTCAAACTCTTTATTTATTATAATTATTTTTTTCTTTTAATACAAAAACAGTAAATCAGAAAAATAAAAAATTTTTTAAAAAGTATAATTAAACAGACACACACTGTTATTTTTAACAATGTTCGCATATATATATATATATATATATATATATATATATATATATATATATATATAATTAACTTGTTACAAATATCCAGGGGGTATGAATCCGAAGGAAGTTGTAACCGGGTTTATGAGAGTGCTCAATGAAAATTCAGAGCAAAATATATATTTTTTGATTTTATTCCATTAGTTGCGACAAAACAGGTTTTGTTTCATTGGTGCAAATAGCTACCAACTCATCGGGCCGGCGAAAGGAATTTTTGAATTCCTTTCGCCGGCCCGATGAGTTGGTAGCTATTCGCACCAATGAAACAAAACCTGTTTTGTCGCAACTAATGGAATAAAATCAATATATATATATATATATATATATATATATATATATATATATATATAAACGGAAATTAATGTTAAATACAATGTATCTACATTCAAAACATTTAATTCAATAATATAGAGAAGGAATAAGAAGAGATATACTTCTGTTTGATTTTGTGTATTCAATTAATAGATAGAAATATGGCCGATATAATAATGCAGTTTTCACATCGTTTCTCATCTTGTCTTGCAATGTTCAATAATCAATTTTGTCCTACCACCACATATTTCCCGACCACGATCCTGTCCACTCTCGACTTTCTTGAGAGGCATCAACGAATGCCGGCACGAAGGTGTGGATGTCTTGCGAAACCCAATTCTTAGAGGAAGTGTAACCCCATTTAGTTCTTAATGAAAACACATTTACACATCAAAATCGTTCCACAAGTCAGTTTACACATTTCAAGACACTGGTTGCGAATGGAAGGCTTACATATACGTTTGGAAGACAAGCTTATTGGTTGTACACTTTACTCCGGGTGTAGCCTCCGATCGAGTAGTTGCATACTAGTGGAAGGGGTGAAAAGAAGTTTACTTTTTATTTTTTTATGCGGCCTCGTTTCCGAATTAGAAGCTATGTTTGTCATTTCGCCGCAGTCATGCTTAAATATAAAATATAGGTAACCAAGCATATCAAATGAAGGGATCGTATTTTAAACAAGCCATTAATTTCTATAAGGCGTTTTGTTCGTCTATATGTGCCACTGTTTATAGCATGTTTCTCGTTTTTTTTTTAGGCTTAAGTTTAACATATTTTTTCAGTCGATCATGCCTGACTTCGAAATAGGAGTTTCCTTGCTGTGCCAAGTTAATTATATAAATAACGTCGTCTGTCTGTTTTTCACAGTTTTTTCAAACGTAACAAATGTATTCCGGAATTTGTCTCATTTCGAAAAATTAGAGATCTTAACTACTGTTTTATATGGAGAATATTGCACTAATAGTAAATAATAAATTCTTTAAAATATCAGTGGACACCATGCCTGGAGATCGAAACCGAAAACTTAAGATATTCAATCATAGATTCTATCAACTGACCTATTTGTACTTTCTTATTAGAACTTGAAACATTACGGTAAACATATAATTATAGCCTTGGAGAGACGCCATAGATTTATGAGTAACGTCATCTTTCAAAACGTAGATTCAAACATAATTGATAATTAAAAAAATGGATAAATGAATTACTAAACATCCTCTGTAGAGTTGGGAATTATTTGAATAGTCAAAATAACATTTATTTAGCTTTAACTCCGTATTGTATGTTGTTCATGCCGAATGAGATAATCCTCCCAGCTTAGCAAGAAGTTGTGACCGGACGGAGCATAAGTTTGCTTTTACATTAAAACAGAATTTAGATTACATTACGTGCAGAACAAATGAACGACTCTTATTTAACATAGATATAAGCATCTCTATACGAGAGTCCCGCCGGAAGTAATTTTGTCGCGTTACTTAGGAATCCGGTCAATTAAACTTCACTTGTAAATAGCATTTTTGTATGACAGACTTAAGTTTTAAATAGTATTTCTTTCGTTGCCGTGGAACGATATGTAAATATTTCCGAATATAAATTCTTAACAAGGTCTGAACATACATGAAGTAATCGCAGAAACTATGGAGACTATTCATGGTAGTAATCAAAGAAAATGCGCACGAAAAAACAGGAACATGGTCAGCGAAATTACGCTTTTTAAAGCAGAAACGAAATTCTGACTGACAACCGCACAAAACAAAGCGTTCAAAATAAACTACATAAAATATAGACAAGATTCAGGAAAAAATGCAAATATAGACAAAGAGGATAAATAGTTAAGTAAGTCATAAGTGAATTTAGCAAGCGAGCGAAAAATATCTATTAAGTAGATATGGCTATGTAAGGAAGATATTCTACTATTAACTGGGTACGCGGGTGCTCTTTGAACACTTAGGCAAATGGTGATGCACAAAGTTAAGTCAGTATAAGAATATAAAAACATACAATATTCTGGAACATTGAAATACAATTGGACAAAGTAATAAAAGCCAGAAGACCGGATGTGATTATAATAATCTAAGAGGGTACACACCTGTCACATGGCTCAGGGCATTCGGCTGTTACATCATATACATAGACGGGGATAAACTTCCACACTTACACATCCCATTCTGATCAGTATTCGATGACGAAATTATAGACAATCATGAAAGTCCAAAGAGAAAATACCAAAATACAAACGAAGGTTTCACCTTTTAATTTATTCAGAAAAAAACTAGACAATATCAGTAAGTAAGCCAGAGATGAGAGGAAGATAAGAACGTTGAGGAAGTTTGCAATGGCAGTGGTTCTGTTGCAAGGAAACGATGCAAAAGCTAACAGCAGATACAGATGTAACATGTACTTGATATATACTAATACCCTTTCAAAAAACTAAAATAAGATATGATATGCTGTTCAAAGAAAGGACACAAACTCTTACAACAGATACACATGTTATATTTACTTGGTATATACTAATACTCTTTCAAAAAACTAAAATAAGATATGATATGCGCGGCTGATATATACTGTTCAAAGAAAGGACACAAACTCATACAACAGATACACATGTTATATTTACTTGGTATATACTAATACTCTTTCAAAAAACTAAAATAAGATATGATATGCGCGGCTGATATATACTGTTCAAAGAAAGGACACAAACTCATACAACACATACACATGTTATATTTACTTGGTATATACTAATACTCTTTCAAAAAACTAAAATAAGATATGATATGCGCGGCTGATATATACTGTTCAAAGAAAGGACACACACTCTTACCACAGATACTGATGTAATATTTACTTGGTATATACTAATACTCTTTCAAAAAACTAAAATAAGATATGATATGAGCTGGTAATATACACCGTTCAAGTGAATCTATCAAGACACCATAATTATCATTAATAATTGCTGTCAGAGCGTCGTTATCGACCTAAAAAGGATGGTATTGTTTTTTTCTCGTTTCCGAATGATGAGAAAGTTACTCCGTCATCAGTGGAAAATTGGATAATGAGTTTTGCGCTTGTTTAACATTACTTAACTATATCCCCGCTTAACCCTATAGTATAACGACTCATAAACAAGATTACGATTCTTAGTTTTTCTATGTCATATTACAAAAATGATAAATGATAGATAATTTTATATCTAAAATACTAAAACTATTCAGAGTGATGGACATCGACAGAAAAAAAACATTTTTTTTAAATATCTATAAATTATTTTATTAAGGAATATTTTAAAAGAATTAAATAACTTCTTTAAAAGATGGCCAAAATGTACTAACATAAATATATTTCAAGACAAAGCGAAACTCACTTTTAGTCTATTAAAAAATAACCATTTTATCAATACCACATAAGCTATGTCATAAAAATTGAGTATTTTGAATAAACTTTACTCTATTCATAATTTAAGTAATGTAGGTCAAGAACCGAGAAAGAAACCATCTAAAAAATTACCGAGAACAATATTCCGAAAATGATATTCATATACAATGTCTATTTAATTATTTCACGACAGGCAATGTTGTTGCGTACAAATTGTTTAATATATCCCGGACAAGCCACACTAATATGACTCATACTCCGATGTGATTGCATAGAATCTTTACGGTAACGAACAGGTGATATGTATGAAAAAGTAAAGTATCGACCTTTAAATGGGAATACAAATCAGATCTCAAATATCACTGTTATACAAAAGACAAAATTGACACATAACATATAAAGAAGAATATACATAAATAACACACAGTTATGATAGAAAAAGAGCATAAATAGAAGTGTTTGAGAAAACATAGTGATAGTTGCACAGTTAAAAATAGCCAAGTGCGATATTGACTTGATTCTAGTCTGATTATTGCTATGATGTTGATAATCACTCTCTCGTTTAATATTATGCTTGATACTTACAGAAAACTATGCTGAAGTAAGACCGCAGTAATGTAGACTTGGAAGAAAAACTGGTGAATGCTTGTTCGGTTAACATATTCACTTATATTTCACGAAAAGAAAATTAGTAAACCTTAGTTGTTAAGATTCCTTCATTTCTTCATTTCGTATGAGTCTGAAAATTCTATTGTTGGAATTGGGTTTCCCGATATCTTTCTGATTAGAATTATTTTTGGGGAAATACATCAGGTACTTACAGGAGTAACAACGTCAAGATTGGCAACATCTTAAGTTAAAGTTTTTCGGTGGAACGAATTGGATTCGAACTTGGCACCCCCAGGTTGTCAGTCCGTGCTGTTAACCACTTGATCACCGCCACCTACCGACGTTCATTGATAAGAAGGCAGAGGGAAACGTTTTCTTTCAGTAGTATTCTTTAAACGAAAAAGATAAAGTTCGCAGTAGCGACCTCACACATCTATCGGTTCTCCAGACAGTTTATATGACTCGGGGGCCCTCAGTAGCCGGGTTAAGGGTAAACAGCTCACACTAGGAGTAGGGGTTTTGAAAAACTGAATCCTCACAATCAATTATTAGGAATGGAAATGTCGATTGCTCCAATTAAACAACAAGCTTCTTTCTTTGTAATCTTATTTTTTTAATTATAAATATTAAACTCCAAAATTAACATCAACCATGTTCCAAAGGTAAATGATACCAACAACAAGTGACAACAAGCCGCGCGTGCGTGGTCCCCCTCCGTATGTGACTCGATGTGGCGAGTGTAAAATGCAATAAATTTGGGCAATTTGGGGCATTTTTGACCCCCCTTTGACCCCCTGGGGGCGCGAATCAGAATTTTTCTGAGGTCAAGGATGATAATTTTCTATACAGAACAATTGCCTCTACATTTTGGCCAAGTTTCAGAAAAGTTGAAGTGATGGATCAATCGATATTGGAGAAAAGGGTATTTTTTGCCATCTGTGGGGCTTTTGACCTCCTGGGGGCGCGAACCAGATTTTTTCCAAGGTCAGCGATACTTATTTTCTATTAGGAACAATTGCCTCCACATTTTCGCCAAGTTTCAGAGAAATTGAATGGATGGATGAAAAGTTATGGGGGCAAAAAATGTCATTTTTTGCCATTTCGGGACCTTTTGACCCCCTGGGGGGGGGCTAACCAGATATTTTTTCAAAAATTGAAGAATGTCATTTTCTAACCTGACCAAAGTTACAACTTCATGCAACATTTCAGAGAAATTCAATGGATGGTTGCGGAGAAAAATACGGACGGACGGACGGACATGCCTCAAAACATAAGTCCCCTGATTTTATAAATCGGGGGACCAATTATATTACTCACCAGTTGAATAATCTGATTGGCATAATTCTTTCAACTACCTTAACAGGGGGTTCGAGATGCAGCCCTTTTAAACGCACAGGAATACCCCCCCCCCTTAGATATTATCTATTTCACTTCAACTAGAATACCTTCTTAGGGTCGGCCCTCGATCACGAAACTCAAAATCATTTTTATACCATTAACACGTTCCGAAAATGTTTTCTCTACCATTTTATCTATTGGCAAAAACGAACTCTACAAACCATAAGGAATAAAAATAGAAACAATAACAATATATCAAATAATAAATAATAATAAAGCAGTAATTATTCTTACTTGAGCTTCTGTTAAACATTGCATAAGTGTATGCGTTAATTCGCCTTTTATTATATAATGGAGAAATACTCTTAGTTGTCCCCCTTAACTCTTCATAATCCAATTTGCTTTTTTTTTAAAATATCTTCTTTTAAATGTGTATTATATATCTGTTAAATGTATGTGTGTGAGTTTTCTCTTGCCCTAATATATATGTGTGTGTCCATCTCTTACATAAATATCTAGTGTTTTCTTTCGGTGAAAATAAACTTTTTGCGTGTCCATGAAAAAAACCGGGAGATAAATAAAGAAAGTGGGAGAAGCCTCACGTTCTTTTCGGTTTGAAGTCATGGCGTTCAACTCAGTCGCACATTGTGGTTGTGGGTAAAGATGAACGTCAAACTATGAGGAGTATGAAGATAGAAATCAACACGAATGAAGATTCAGATATCAGTAAATTGATGGATAAAATGTTAAATACTTGCATTCCGAAGACAAATACGTGAGCTAGTATATTTAATCAATTCAATTCCATGTTGTATTTTTATCAAATCATTCTTCATTTAAACGAATTATACGACATATTTTTTCAATTTATTTGCAAATGTCGTGTTTAAATATCAAATTAAAAAGCCGCAAATTTATTAGCATATTTATATGTAAGGAAAATATCAAAATGAATGGTAGGAAAAAACGACCAAAATGAAAAATTTCTAGCAGAAGAAAAGTTATAATTTTTTTGAAAACATTTTAATTAATGAAAAAAAAATTCAACTTAAAGAAAAAAGTAATAAGAAATGGTGAAAGAAAATATAATTTTCAATGTACCGCACACACTCTACATACAATTGTTACTGTCTGCAAGGTTGCGGATGTATAGCATTGTTAATAAAGAAGTTAGTGTCAAAACGTGGCAACTAAACATTTCCAATTTTTAAAAAAGTATTATTATTAACTATTTTTTATTAACCTATTCATTAATTGGCTAACACCACTTTAAATGTTATACTTCCCAGAATACTTCTTGTGAGAGAGATGTCGATTATATGAGCTAGAAGTGTTTTTCCTTTATAGCTTTATAAATATATATATATATATATATATATATATATATATAATAAAATAAAGTCAACATTTCCCCTGTATCTTCGGATATAATAGCTCTGTAAACACAAACGATAAATAGAATTCCATAGCGGAATTTTATATATCACGCTTTATGCCAAGTATTGATGCGTGTTTTCGGAAAATATGTGTAGGTTTCGTTCGCTTTTTGTAATTTCTCTTTTTTCCAGCTTCTTGCCGCTTTTAAAATAGTCATACATACAGCATGTAGGAGTAATGTTATCTAACACACTTTGATGTGCTTCCACTGCCACCTCTAAACGCCGTGCAGTGTAATTCATAGGATATTTCTGATGTCATTATTTTATTTTTCAAGTTCTTTCTATTGCCTTTTATTCATCATTCTTTTACTGGCTAAATACTGGTGTAAACTTTTCAACATACACATTCGTTCAGGCCGTTTTGACTGACTGATTATAGATACTTAATTGAATATTGATTTACTTCTCTCCAGGAGTTAGGCACAAGGCCAGTTTTTATCTTACTCCCACAAGTAAGATGTGACCCAAGGTCGGGGCGGGAAAGTGGGGTTTAAAAATTGCCTGGGCAGCCCCGTCAGCATTCCCCGGTAGGGGCGCCCCAAGCAGTAAACAATAAACTTACTCCTCCCCAAAGAGGGGAGGCGAAGCCTGGGATGGTGGACCTCTTAGAACTGCACAGGACAGACCCATAGATCGGCGTAAATCAAGCCCCGAAGGCCAAGACAATACCAGTCTATAGGGTGCAGTATCTATCGGAACATATACTACACTCTGATCTTGACCAAAAGGCCAGGAACATCTTTTAAAAATGAAATCGTCGTCAATCATTTTTCTAAGATTTTCTTGTTTTGTTTTTATCATACTGATGCATTTACTTACTACATTTCACTTCATTTTGCTCATACGATTTATTTGACAACACTAGCTTTCTTTACACGGTACCATTTACTTATTTTCGTCTGTTTTAAAAATCGTCATTTCTCCATTACATAGAAAATTATTCTAGAATAGGCGAATACGCTTTCACAATACTTAAGCAATCAACCATATGTCATATGTACTTTATTCATTGTTTTTTAAGCAAACATAAGTGTGTTTCTTTCACTTAGACACGTTTCATTTTTTTTTGTTTTGTCACTTTCGTACAGTGGCACATTTTCTTTTCTTTTCCGTATTCGTTTTAATGTAAGAACACCAAAAATACTATTTATATGTTAATTAATGTTTCGTCTTTATTTAGAGACTTTCTCAGGATGACTGGCCCGAGGAAAATAACACACAAAGTACAAAATATTTCAAACAATAGTAGTAGGAGGAGAAGCTCATGATACATAAAGCTTAAGAAGCTAATTATATATATATATATATATATATATATGTATATATGTATATATATATATATGTATATATATATGTATATATATATATATGTATATATATATGTATATATATATATGTATATATATATATATATGTATATATATATGTATATATATATATATACAGGGTGGGCCAAAATAAGGGTCCTATCTTTAAATTTGAATAACTTGAATTTGAATAACTTCCACAAAATAAAAGTTAAACACACCAAACTTTATGTGTGTGTAGACTGACCCTTCCGAGATTTTTTGAAATAAACAAAACAAATTTTAGCCGAAAAACACTTCTTAAAACTTACAAAAATTAAAGTATTGTTTTTTACACTGTTTTGAGTTTTTTAAGCAAAAATAATGTTTTCTAAATGAGGGTATGTTCCTTAGGGCTAATACGGCTCATGCTTGCTTCGGAAGGGGTCCTTTACTTATTCTAAAAAAAAAATTTAAAAAAATCAATAAATAAAAAAGTTATGAATTTTTAAAAATAGGACCCTTATTTTTGCCTACCCTGTATATATATATATATATGTATATATATATGTATATATATATATATATATATATATATATATATATATATGTATATCTATATATATATATATATATATATATATATATATATATATATCTATATATATATATATATATGTGTGTGTGTGGGGGGGGATCATGTAATTCCATATTGGCAGGCGTAAAATAAAATAAACGCGCGAAACATATATACATGTCTATGGATATACTATTATTAATATATTAATAGTAATTATTAAACTCCAATTACATTTTGCCATTTCGTGAGTAAATACACTAGTGATATATAGTAATTAGCGACGTTTCATGATTCTCTCTCCATTGAGATATTGAATCCTATTCTAGAACTATACAACTTGTGTTTACATTATAATACAAGGCATTTATCTCGTATTAAAAGCATGATAAGATCGACGGCCGAATGGTCACGAAATGAAAGTCCATAATACGAATCGTTCGACCGGCTATGTGGTTACGTAATTCTATAAAAACGAGCGTAACATAGAAATACGAAACATATATACGTTTATTGATAGAAGTATATATATATATATATATATATATATATATATATAAAGATAGATAGACGAAAAGTGATAAACAAGAATGTCCAAATTTATTCCACACTAACCTAATATCTTTTTACACGAACTTTTTTTCACCCATAATTTTCTTAATATTTTAACAAATGTTGAATTTTGGCTTTTCTATTGCCAACTTATCTATCTGTATAATTCCTCTGATGATAAGATCTCGATCTTTGAAAAGCCTTGGCTTTAGGTAAGAATAATAAACATAATTTTATTACAGAATATACCTTGCACTGAACAATCGAAGTTTGAAATGAATTTGGACATTCTTGTTTATCACTCTCCGTCTATCTATCTTTATAATTGCTCTATCTCGTATATTGAGCTTTTACCATTTCACTATAGGGTCTTTCTACTAAAAGTTGACTTTTAGTTTTATATTTATTCTATATATATATATATATATATATATATATATATATATATATATATATATATATGAATAAATTTCTAGTGGTACACACTTTTATTAAAGCAAGGAATATATATATATATATATATATATATATATATATACCCACATATTTATATATATACGTATATATATATATATATATATATATATACACGCACATATATATGTGTATATATATATACACCCACATATTTATATATATACGTATATATATATATATATATATATATATATATATATATATATATATATATATATATATACACGCACATATATATGTGTATATATATATATATATATATATATATATATATATATATATATATATGTATATATATACATTTCAAGTGGTACAAAATTATAATAAAGCAAGGAATACAGACGTTTGTGACATTTTTGCGGGTGGAATGAAATTGAAATTGTAAAAACGAGAGGAAAAACACAATACATGAATATAAGCCGGCTTTCGTCCACACTCATCAGAGTAACTACGTGAAATTAAATCAAGCAGTACCATTAAAAAAAAATGTTTGTTTTTTTCCTCTCGTTTTTACACTTTTCAATTTAATTCCACCCCTAACATTTCACACACGTCTGAATAAAATATATTTATAAGATATCATCAATGGTTTTACGCTGTAAACCATGCTCTAAATGGCGATCGTCTCGTTGCTTTGTTTACTTCCAGTCTTGCATAGCAATACCGTAAATATTAACTGATGTTCGCTGATGTGTATCCGAATTACCTAGACAGGAAATTTAAATCATCTATGTTATCTCTAAAAGATTTATTAATATTTATTTTTATCTGATATATATCGCTACTATGTACTTAGTTAATAAAGTAATTCTCTTCTGGGTAGTCTTCGTAATTACAAGCACTTCAATGGATTGTGCTCTGATGAACTTGTTGCTCTGGTGCACCCACCACGCAAATTCACTAGCCCAACCCGACAATCTGCCAAATCCCATCCATTCACTGTGTCGGTCCCAAGATGCTTCTTTCTCGTGCTGCTGGAATCTGAAACTCCCTCCCTGCTCCCTGTGTTCCAGACGGTACTGGCATGCAGATATTTAACACTAATGTAAACAGGGATCTCGCTGCACAGCTCCAAATTTAGGTCACCCCCCCCCTCTAACTTTTACCATTTTTCTCAGTAGCCCCTTACGTCTACAGTGGTGTCCTACCTTGTTTGGGGTTAACTATGTTAAACAAATTAAGATTGATTTTTAAGTCAATCTGAGAAATGATACGTAAATGTGTATAATTGCAGA
The DNA here is from genome assembly GCA_963556195.1 of Sepiola atlantica. Taxonomy (NCBI): domain Eukaryota; kingdom Metazoa; phylum Mollusca; class Cephalopoda; order Sepiida; family Sepiolidae; genus Sepiola; species Sepiola atlantica. The sequence continues at coordinate 60,873,245 of OY744542.1, forward strand.
TCAAATAATTTGAGGCTCATAATTAGTTAATGACACCTATATCAATTATATATATATATATATATATATATATATATATATATATATATATATATATATATATATATATGAAGCAATCCAACAAAAGATATAACCGTCAACTAATATCTTATAATTAGTGAAACATCCGGATAAAAAACTGAAGCTCAATATACTGGATAGAGCATTAATATTATAATATAAAATGAAGTAATAAAATAAGGTGTCAATCAAATTTTATTAGAATTCAAAGTTCATGCAAAGCATCCTTAAGTCCTTAAGGATGCTTTGCATGAACTTTGAATTCTAATAAAATTTGATTGACACCTTATTTTATTACTTCATTTCATATTATAATATATATATATATATATATATATATATATATATATATATATATATATATATATATATACAGGGTGTGCAAAAATAAGGGTCTTATTTTTAAAAATTCATAACTTTTTTATTTATTGATTTTTTTTTTTTTTAGAATAAGTAAAGGACCCCTTCCGAAGCAAGCATGAGCCGTATTAGCCCTAAGGAGCGTACCCTCATTTAGAAAACATTATTTTTGCTTAAAAAACTCAAAACAGTGTAAAAAACAATACTTTAGTTTTTGTAAGTTTTAAGAAGTGTTTTTCCGCTAAAATTTGTTTTGTTTATTTCAAAAAATTTCGGAAGGGTCAGTCTACACACACATAAAGTTTGGTGAGTTTAACTTTTATTTTGTGGAAGTTATTCAAATTCAAGTTATTCAAATTCAAGTTATTCAAATTTAAAGATAGAACCCTTGTTTTGGCCCACCCTGTATATAAATGTAAGTGAATAGTATCCGCGATTTTTTGTTAAATGCATTTTAATGTTGTAATTCTAAAAGCTTGTAACACTAAAAGCTGTCTGAGAATTATAATAACAAAAGAGTTCATAACAAAAACACTTAGGTACAGCATTCTTACTATTCAAGCTCTAGTATTAATTAGGTATGATATACATTGTTGTAAAATTACTGTTTATTGTTATTGCATGTATATATATATATATATATATATATATATATATATATATATATATATATATATATATATATATATATATATATATATATATATAGTGTTGGAGTGAAATAAATACCAGACAGAAATCTGAGTATGAGCTCAATGTAATAAACAAAGTAAGATAAAAAATAAAGTAACACGGAATCACATGATCACCGGTGCAATATTTATTTCGACCCTCCCGCCTTATTCAAGCACCCAAGCGAGGCGATTATATTATTGAAAATGAAAATAGAGAAAATCACTCTCACTATTCAATACACATATAGAGAGAGCGACAACATATTTTATACATGTATGTAGAGAGAGTGGGAAATTAACTATTTAAGACGTATATTGAGAGGGAAAGAGAGTGGTAACATATTTAATATATATATATATAGAGAGAGAGAAGGTGTTGCACGATTCATAACGAAAGGTAATATAAACTGGAGGAAAAAGAGTAATACATATATAGAGAGGGGGAAATTGTATTATTTATATAGGGAGGGGGAAGGAAGGTGAGATATTATATATAAATATATATATATGTGTATGTATATATGCATATATATGTATATAAATGTATATATATATATAGATATATGTTAATATAATATATATATATATATATATATATATATATATATTAATATTTGTATTAATACAAACATGCAGAAAAGTGAAACTGTTATGACGATGTTTACAACGGTTTACATTACAACTACGATCTACGCATGAAAAGAAAACAGTTGTCCACATATATATATATATATATATATATATATATATATATATATATATATATATATATATATATATATATATATATATATATCACCGACTACGAATCAGTGGCGATTTGTGTTCGGGGTTCGCGCCTACCGACAGTCGGGAATTAGTTCCTAGACTGAAGATTGCGTTAGCATGAAACATCGATGTATCTAGGTATTTAAATATTTAATATTTATTTATTAAAAAATATTATTGTTTATCAGCCCCCCCCCTCCCTACAAGGGCTGGGCACTTTCGAGTAGCTTTAATAACAAGCAGTACTAATAGCTATATACGAGATCCGAACACCGTTTTCGTAAGATCATTCTAGCTGCCTGGTAAATGGCGGCCACGTGTCGCTATTTACAGTTAAAGTTACTCTATATTTACTAACTAATTGACGATGGCCCTTTGGTTAAGATCACCGACTACGAATCAGTGGCGATTTGTGTTCGGGGTTCGCGACTACCGACCGTCGGGAATTAGTTCCTAGACTGAAGATTCGTTAGCATGAAACATCTATGTCTCTATATATTTAAATATTTAATATTTATTTATTAAAAAATATTATTGTATATATATATATATATATATATATATATATATATATATATATATATATATATATATATGTGTGTGTGTGTGTAAACGACAAGATGAAGTAATGTGTAGCCACGATATATTTTACTTAGATATTTGGAACAATAGTACATTATGAAAAGTGTAGCTTATAGAAGCTTCCTAGGGTTCTATGGTCCATCCAATCTTCAAAACTCAATTAATGAATTCCGGCATGTTTGTTTTTAAATGTAGTACACTGTGAACTTTACGAGGTAAACCACGTCAGTTTAATGTAGCATGAATGTACGTTCTTTAAATATTGAGAAATATATAATTCAAGAAGGAAATATGAAAGCCAGCTGTCACATCACATCCAATATTTTTTAGAAAATACTAATTTATTTAAGATTTCGTTTCCTGGTCTATCCATTTGCGTATGTATGTATAGATTAAGGAAATGTATACACTTCGAAAGATTGAATTACATTTTAAACTGCACTTAAGTTATAAGATAATCCATATTTATTTCTGACTTCGTATATATATATATATATATATATATATATATATATATATATATATATATATATATATATATATTAAAATAAACATAGGTTGAGTATCGGACAATTGTTTCAGAACCTCTTCGGCTCTTCCTCAGGGATATACTGATGAACAAAGATTAGATCCGCCAATACACAATCATGAAAAAACAAAAAAACAAAAGACAAAAATACAAACAGACAAATTACATTAAATTTTTTTCAGACGAGAAACCCTTTAGATTAAGATGACATGTTGACACTTACTTATCGACGCATAAGAAAGTCGGTACGCTAAAACTATAGGCAGGACTAGGTAGAATCGGTAGAGTCACCCCTATATATATATATATATATATATATATATATATATATATATATATATATATATATATATATATATACAGAGAGAGAGAGAGAGAGAGAAAGAGAGAGAGAGAGAAGAAAAAAGAGTGATAAATATGCGACGATTGTCCAAATTTATTTCAAAGTTTAATTGTTCAATGCAAGGTGTATTCAGTAATAAACTAGTGTTTATTATTATTTCCTTAAGCCAAGGTTTTTCAAAGATCGAAATCTTATCATCAGAGGAGAAATACAGATGGATAAGTTGGCTTTCGAAAAAACCAAAGTTCAAATATTTGAAAAATATGAAAATTATTATTAAAGGAATTTTTGTTAAAAAAACGCACTGAATGAAAAGAAAATTTCCGTGAAAAAGATATGCAGATTGTCCGGGTGGTAAATTTCCGTTGAAAAGAAGTTAAATAAATTGTAGAATCGTCGCATATTAATCACCCTTTTTTCTTCTATCTCTACAATTGCTCTATCTCGTATATTGAGCTAATCCTCTTCACAATAGGTTCCATCTACTAAAAGTTTTTACTTTGGTTAATATTTGACCTTATATATATATTACAATAAGGCCACTGCTTGTGAACGCCCAAAGGCCGTTTGAGTATTAGGGTTACAAAGTTTGACTTGTGGACGGCACGGTAGCTGGAGCATGGCAGAGATTGTTATCTACGGGACAGTTAAACGAGAATTTGTTTACATTGGACCTGAAGAGAACCATATTGTATCGGCTTGGAAGCAAGCTCACGGCACTGTGTTCAACAGAACGTCAGTTATAGGAAAGACACTCTTCTGTTTTAACCCCTTTCTTTGTAACAGCGTTATGATAGTTTCTTTAATTTAATATTTTCTTTTTATAACGTTTTTTCCGCAATAGCATTTTCATAGTTTTAACGTATTCATAGCTTCTTCATTTGTTATAACTTTCTATTGTTTCTTTTTTTGTAAAAACTTACTTTTTTTCTACGTAATTAGTAATAGCTTTTTATTGTTTTTTTCTATCTATTGAATAGCTTTCTAATTTTTTTCTATCTTTGTGATAGCTTCCTATATTTCCTTTTTTTTAACATTTTTTTTGCAATAGCATTTTCATAGTTTCTTTATTTGTAATAACTTTCTATTGTTTTTTTCTTTGTAAAAACTTACATTTTTCTTACTTACTTTGTAATAGCTTTTTATTGTTTCTTTCTATCTTTTGAATAGCTTTCTATTTGCCATCTATCTTTGTGATAGCTTTCTATATTTTCTTTTTTTAACGTTTTTTTTGCAATAGCGTTTTTATAGTTACTTTATTTGTAATAACTTTCTATTGTTTCCATTTTTGTAAAAGCTTTCTTTCTGCCTTCTTTCTCTGTAATAGCTTTTCGTTGTTTCTTTTCTGTCTATTGAATAGCTTTCTATTTTTTCTATTTTTGGGATGCACTTCTATATTTTTCTTTCTTTGTGATAGCTTCCTATATTTTCTTTTTTTAACATTTTTTGCAATAGCATTTTGGTAGTTTCTTTATTTGTAATACCTTTCTATTGTTTCTTTATTTGTAAAAACTTACTTTTTCCTACTTACTTTGTAATAGCTTTTTATTGTTTCTTTCTGTCTATTGAATAGCTTTCTATTTGCAATCTATCTTTGTGATAGCTTTATATATTGTTTTTTTTTGTAATATCGTTTTTATAGTTTCTTTATTTGTAATAACTTTCTATCATTTCCCTTTTTGTAAAAGCTTTTTTTCCTTCTTTCTTTGTAATAGCTTTTTCTTCCTTCTTTCTCTGTAATAGCTTTTCGTTGTTTCTTTTCTGTCTATTGAATAGCTTTCTATTTTTTCTATTTTTGGGATGGACTTCTATATTTTTCTTTCTTTGTGATAGCTTTCTATATTTTTTAAAACATTTTTGCAATAGCATTTTCATAGTTTCTTTATTTGTAAGAACTTTCTATTGTTTTTTCTTTGTAAAAGCTTTCTATTTTCCTACTTACTTTGTAATAGCTTGTTATTGTTTCTTTCTATCTATTGAATAGCTTTCTAATTTTTGTCTATCTTTGTGATAGCTTCCTATATTTTCTTTTTTTAACATTTTTTGCAATAACGTTTTTATGGTTTCTTTATTTGTAATAATTTTCTATTGTTCCCCTCTTTGTGAAAGCTATTTTTCTTCTTTCTTTGTAATAGCTTTTTATTGTTTCTTTTCTATCTATTGAATAGATTTCTATTTGTTCTATTTTTGTGATGCACTTCTATATTTTTCTCTTTTTGTAACCTCTTTCTTTGTACCATATTTCTATTCCTTTTCCTTCCTTGGAAATCGCATTTGATTCTTACTTTCCATTCCTTTATTGTAATATGTTCTATTGTTTCTTTCTTTGTGTGTAATATATTTTCTTTATAATAGATTCTTACTTTTTTTTATTCGTAATATATGTTATTACTTCTTCATTTCACTGTAATAAGTTCGTACTCTTTAACTTTGTAATAGATGTATATTCTTTATTTTTATCATAACAGTTTTTTATTCTTTTATTTATTTTTAATAATTTTTTTTTTTAAATAATGCCGTAAATATAAGATGATAGTGTACCTATATTATTATAATAAAATGTCAAAATATTTTTTATGTTAGTTCTTTTTTTTTATAATAGATTGATATATTTACTTTTTTTTCTTTTATGACTTTTTTATTACTTTGTAATAGGTTTATATCATCCTTTATTTTATGGTAATAGGTTCTTACTCTTTTACTTTGTAATAGATGTATATTCTTTCTTTTTATCATAACAGTTGTTTATTCTTTTATTTATTTATTTTTAATAATAATTATTTTTTAAATAATGCCGTAAATATAAGATGATAGTGTACCTATATTATTATAATAAAATGTCAAAATATTTTTTATGTTAGTTCTTTCTTTTCTTTATAATAGATTGATATATTTACTTTTTCTCCTTTTATGACTTTTTTATTACTTTGTAATAGGTTTATATCATCCTTTATTTCATGGTAATAGGTTCGTACTCTTTTACTTTGTAATAACTATCTATGCTTTCTTTTTATCATAAGAGCGTTTTTATTCTTTTATTTCTTTAATTCTTTTATAAGTATTTTCTTTTAATTCATTCTCTCTATATATATATAGGATGATAGTGTACCTATATTACTATAATAAGATGTCAAAATTATTTTAATGGAGTGTGTGATTAGTCCCAAGTTTATCTTGTTTATGAAGGCATTAGGCTATAGCAATTTTCAACAGGTGTAAGAACAATGTCACGTGACAGGAACTATGATAAGCAAAACAATGAGAGTTGCCAAGGTAACAATGACGTCGCAAACAAATAAGTCGTTTTCAGGAAGTGACGTGGCAACCTTTTATTTTTATTAGTAACTCTCTTTTTGTTTCGAACGGAGAGATGAGGCAGACGTTGTTTTGAAATATGTATTCCCTCCCCTACGTCGGACGTACTGGACAATCACTCATCATGTAACACTTTCGATAATTATCTGGATAGTAATGCCAAAAAGGAAGAAATTAATCAATAAACAAACAAAACAGTATCTTGTGTGCGTTATGTAAGCTGTGCATATTACTGACCACTGTGGACGTGGATGCCATACAACAACTCAAATTACGATCAAAACCAAACAGCATATCAAGGAGTGACGAAACGAATCGACACGCCCAGTTTATTTATGAAGAAGAACTTCGTGAGCGGTATCAAGGACGACGTTTTGGGCTGGTAGTTTTGTTTTACGGCATATCAACCCTTTTTGGGTTATTTAATGCCGAATCTGGTCTTGTTTTCTTCTCTTTTTTGTTTCTTTCCCCTTTTAATATCTGTTTCTATTTAACCCATAGTTGGGACCCTTACAGGTACTACCACTCCGGGTCAGGGTGGACCTGGGAGCAATGGTAATTAAGAGGAGGCTCCACATTCCCCAAAGTCCGTAAGCCGGATCTCACCATCGGATGTAGTTTAAGGTCATATCCAGAACCGGGAGTAGGGTAGGAAAAATAAAAATAAAAAAGGGGAGGGAGAAAGGGAGAGGGGCTGTTGTTTTTGTTTTTGGTTTTGTAGAACATAATTAAGTTTTACAAACAAAAACAAAAACAAAAAAAACGTCAATGTAGGTGAATTTCGTCTCAGGGAGCCACAGGGCAGCCTGATCTGGTATCACCAGGTTTTGGGCTGGTTGTGTCCGCAAAAAGATAGGATATTTGACTACTTTATGATTATGTTTGTCATGCTCTGGTTCAAAAGTATCGATAGCTAAACTCCAACATCATTGGTAAGCAAAATAAAATGAATTCGATCGCAAATAATTCCATTCCGTCCGAGATTTCATATTTAAAAGCATAGGCAAGGTGTTAAAGCGTAGTCAACATGTATTTTCGTAACAAAATGGCGTCTGGAAAGAAATATTAGACATAAAAGCACATTTGCTAGGAAGCCATTCACGCTGTCGTGTTGATCGGCTCAAAGACTTTCGCGTTTGAAGATGAAGAAGAAACGGATAATCTATCTTTATCTATTCCCACTACTCTATCTCTTTCTTTTTTCTCTCTTTCTTACTCTCTTTCTCTGTGTCTCTCTCTCTCTCTCTCTCTCTCTCTGTCTCTCTTTATGTGTGTCTCTCTCTCTCTGTCGAGTGCAGCAAATTTAATACGTGACTGGGCCACTCGCACAGTTGTCGTGTCGTTGACAAACTAGGTGTGCCTTTGACTTTGTCAAGTCAAAGACAAAGACAATCAGTACACGGTTTCTGTACTTTATTAAAAGTTTCAAAGCCATTTCAAGATGTCACAAAGAAAAGGAACGGATAGATCGGTGGGAATATGGTTTCGTGTATTTTAGGCTAATTCGAGGTGGCAGTTTTGCTTTAAATATATATATATATATATATATATATATATATATATATATATACAGGGTGGGCCAAAATAAGGGTCCTATCTTTAAATTTGTAATAACTTGAATTTGAATAACTTCCACAAAATAAAAGTTAAACTCACCAAACTTTATGTGTGTGTAGACTGACCCTTCCGAGATTTTTTGAAATAAACAAAACAAATTTTAGCCGAAAAACACTTCTTAAAACTTACAAAAACTAAAGTATTGTTTTTTTACACTGTTTTGAGTTTTTTAAGCAAAAATAATGTTTTCTAAATGAGGGTACGTTCCTTAGGGCTAATACGGCTCATGCTTGCTTCAGAAGGGGTCCTTTACTTATTCTAAAAAAAAAAAAAAAAAAATCAATAAATAAAAAAGTTATGAATTTTTAAAAATAGGACCCTTATTTTTGCCCACCCTGTATATATATATATATATACAGGATGATTCATAAGTCACTTACCTATTTAAAATGATTACCACATGAAGCACAAACATACTATGAACTTTTTATCATTGTTATCTTACTCACTAATTACTGCTATTTGTTATTTTAAATTTGTTCGTTTATATATTCGTTTCTATATATATTTATTTTTATTCATTTAAATTCGTGTAAATCATCATATGTGCTTTTTTTTTCATGCAGTATGTCATTTACAATTGAAGAGATAATTTTTATTGTTATTCATGTGGCCAAATTTGATGAATCTCCCACACTTGTTGAAAGGCAATGGAAACGTGATGTGAACAGAAAGCCTCCTTCGCACAACACTCAATCAATCAAATATGTCACAAAGACTCGTAAATTCCTTGCAAAAAAATGGAGCTATGCATGCAGAACGAAGGTAGAAATTTTGAAAATTTGCTGTAATTGGGAACTCCCATAACTGAATTTGTTGAATACATTTTCTGTTTTGTATTACCGTATTTTCTAACTACAGAATTTCAAAACTAAATAGCTAAGTGACTTATGAATCAACCCGTATATATATATATATATATATATATATATATATATATATATATATATATATATATATATATATATATTAATAACAAGTAGTACAAATAGCTATATGCATGATCCGACATCGTTGATCACTCTTAGCTACTTGGTGGATAGTAGTAATTCTACTATTTACATCACTACTACTATTTACTATCACTTTTCGAGGAGCTTTAATAACAAGTAGTACAAATAGCTATATGCATGATCCGACATCGTTGATCACTCTTCGCTACTTGGTGGATAGTAGTAATTCTGCTATTTACAGTTAAAATTCCCCTTTATTTACTAATTAGTTTCCAGTGGCCTTCGGGTAAGATCTTCGACTGCGAATCAGTGGCGATTTGTGTTCGGGGTTCGCGCCTGCTGACCGTTGGGAACTAGTTCCTAGACTGAAGATTGCGTTAGCATGAAACATCGATGTCTCTAGGTATCTTTTAAATATTTAATATTTATAAAAAAAATTATTGTATATATATATATATATATATATATATATATATATATTATCGGCAGCAAGTCATTTCTTATACACGCGTCGTTAAAGACCACGGAGTTTTCTCTCTTCGTTATCTTTCTTGTTAATTCCTCGACGCGGCGATCGATTCGTCGGTTTTCTGGTGTTAATTGGTGGAGTATGGCACCTAACGTTGTATCGTGGGCCATTCCTCGAGCGCTTTCGGTCTATACGCCGTCTTCAGGAGTCTGTGTCTTATTGTTATTACGAGCCGTATTTATAGATTTTTTTATTAGTTATATATCTATTTATTTACATATATATATATATATATATATATATATATATATATATATATATATATATATATATGATTGTTTTTGATGAAACTATGTGTTTTGTTTGCCCACCTCGTTGCCGAGTTTTGTTTCTGTGTTAGGTTTCGTAATTATTTATTTATCTTCTGCATGAATTATTTTGTTTACGTCTGGCCTATAATCTTTTTAAATCTATCGGCGAAGTGTGTTCACGTTTCTCATTTTTTATTATAGCATCTTCATTTTTCGTAATTTTTTAAGTGTGTTAAATCTCTACTGATTCTAACTCAGTCAACGTGTAATCATTTGTTTCTGCAGTTTCGATGTTTATTTTTAGAAAGATTCTACCTGGAACTTTAAGTGGACGGTTTGGTTTATTGGTGTTATTGCATATGTTCACAGTTTCCTCTGATTTCTATTCCTTCCAGCTCCAATAATTATCGTTATTTAAGGAAGTATCTCGCTTGAAGGTCGGTTTAGTATACCCCTATCTTGAACCCTTGATTATTTAATAAATTTGTAAATTAATAAATGTTATTTATTTTTGCATTTCAATGTTTCTCATGTATGTCAATTTAGTTTTTACAGTTATTATATTAGTTTGCTTCTAACATTATTTAAGGGATCATCAGTTGTTTACCATGAAAAACTGTTTCGGGAATTATATAAATATATATATATATATATATATATATATATATATATATATATATATATATATATATATATATATTTTACCATGAAAAACTGTTTCGGGAATTATATATATATATATATATATATATATATATATATATATATATATATATATCTATATACTACTAAAACTCTATTGTCTTGTATGTTTGCAATCAGCTTTCAGCTTTCCGGTTTTCAACATCCGGTTGCGCATGCGTAAATAGCATCGTCTTCCAATCTGTTATTCCAATTCCGTTGAACTCTTATTATTAACGAACGCATGAAATTTTTCATTCTGGAAATGTTTATATCGCTTTAAATATAAAACAATTACATTTAATTTCATCAAATAGTTTTTTTGTTTTCTCCACGGCTAAAAACATTCAACGGCAGGACTTTGTAAAGTCTGTCGCAGTTTCAAAAAAGCTCCACCCTTTTAAAAAACAAAAACAAACAAACAAAACAACAACAATCATTATTAATATCAATAGCGGCGGTGAACGAAACCACCTCCCACTTTTCCTCTCACAGATTTCACCACTCCTACTCCCTCTGTTTTCGTTACGTACGCGAGACAGCCGGTTGTACCCCCTTCCTTCCTCAAATCGCCCTTTTATTATTCTGTACTTTCAACTAACAATTTCATTTAAAAGATTATATATAAAAATTTGAATTTAACTATAATAAGTATTATGGTACCTGTTCAGTGCATATTTACCTATAAGTATGGCCAACCACTTATAATTCAGTAACTATAATTTAATAAAAAAACAATTATAATAAACAGAACGACGCATAGAAATCTATCTATATTCTTTTTTCAACAATTACATTTAATTTCATCAAATAGTTTTTTTGTTTTCTCCACAAGTGTCACGCACATACATGAATTCCATAGCTAATATAACAAACTGACCCAACGGGTCACGGGTGGTCTAGTATATATATAATTCCCGAAACAGTTTTTCATGGTAAACAACTGATGATCCCTTAAATAATGTTAGAAGCAAACTAATATAATAACGGTAAAAACTAAATTGACATATATATATATCTATCTATATATATATATATATATATATATATATATATATATATATATATATATATATATATATATATATATATATAATTAATAAATATAAAACATCTTTCTATTGGATTTACTTCATTCTGATCTTTTTCAAAGCTGCCTTCACGAAAACCCTTCTTTTCCATCTTTAAATCTCCTTTCACTGGACACTTTATCGACGGACATTAACCAACTGGGCAGACCCCATATCTTTTTTACACGCACATTCTCACTTTCCATTACTTAATATTTTTTTTAATTTTTAATTTTGACTTTTCCACTATCAACTTATCTATCTATGTATTTCATCTGATGATAAGATGTGAATCTTTGAAAAGCCTTGGCTTAAGGAAAGAAAAATAAACATGTTTTTACCGAGTACACCTTGCATTGAACAATCGAAATAAAATAAATTTGTCTTTCGTACATGTTTTTTTATCATATTTCATATCTCTCTCTCTCTCTCTCTCTCTCTCTCTCTATATATATATATATATATATATATATATATATATATATATATATATATATATATACAGGGTGGGCAAAAATAAGGGTCCTATTTTTTTAAATTCATAACTTTTTTATTTATTGATTTTTTTTTTTTTTTTTAGAATAAGTAAAGGACCCCTTCCGAAGCAAGCATGAGCCGTATTAGCCCTAAGGAACGTACCCTCATTTAGAAAACATTATTTTTGCTTACAAAAACTCAAAACAGTGTAAAAAACAATACTTTAGTTTTTGTAAGTTTTAAGAAGTGTTTTTCGGCTAAAATTTGTTTTGTTTATTTCAAAAAATCTCGGAAGGGTCAGTCTACACACACATAAAGTTTGGTGAGTTTAACTTTTATTTTGTGGAAGTTATTCAAATTCAAGTTATTCAAATTTAAAGATAGGACCCTTATTTTGGCCCACCCTGTATATATATATATATATATATATATATATATATATATATATATATATATATATATATATATATATATATATATATATATATACGCCTTTATAGACTTTAACTCGCTTATTCCCATGTTCCCTTGTTTACTAATCGTGTCCTGGGAGTGCGAAATTAGAGGTGACTATGTGACTGGCTACGAATCCTTAGTCCGGCGGTAGTTAATATCTCCTACACTGATGATTGCATATCACATAAAACACTAGTTTATGTACGTGAAAAAAAGTATATTAATAAAAATATTGTTATCGCTCACTAAACTACAAGAATGCGTTTCTTTGTTAATTTATAAACAACCAAGTTATACTAAGGCGCTAAGCGAAGTTCCTTACCCCGGCACGTTAAATACTATTTGACTGATTACTGTTAATATCCGCAACGTGACATTTATAAAATATAATTCCCTTATTTCCGTGTTGATTATTGGTGACCTGGGGGTAAGGGATCACACTGGGAAGTAGATGTTGACCCTGTGACAGGGTTCGAATCATTTCCTACACTTATGATTGAAACCCTAGCGTATGTAGGTAAAATAATTAATATTTATATGATTGACTCTACCGTCGCTTTCGACGTATGAGTGCCCCACCAGGGGCTGTCCGCGCGTTAATTTGTAATTGCAAGGGTTGCGCAATCTCTAACAACTGCTCTCCTGAGTCGGCATTGCTTGATTCCAATGGCAAGTAGTAATACAAGACGACTGGAAACAATGCCGAAATAAGCAGAGAGCACATACAGAACCTGGTATTCCCATTTAGTACTGGCCAGGCTCGACGCAGCTTAACTTCGATGATCTAACGGGAACCAGTGTGTCAACGTGATTGTGCCGTATGTGTCAATGTGATTGTGCCGTATATATATATATATATATATATATATATATATATATATATATACAGATATATATACATATATATATATATATATATATATATATATATATATATATATATATATATATATATATATATATATATACGCATGGTTGATTAAACAGGAGTGAACACTTATGCTTATTCAGCTTTTGATCCGTTTTTTCTACTCTTCGTACGAAAAATGTGATGTTATAATTTATGGAGTGTAAAAGATCTCCGTATTTTGTGCGAACGTTTTCGAACTCTTCTCCAATTTAATTCATTTTGCAACCGCCTGACGACGACCAATGTCGGTCGAAAACGTTCGCACAAAATACGCAGATTTTTTACACTCCTTGGATTATAACATCAAATCCGTCGTACGAAGACTAAAAAAACGGATCAAAAGCTGAATAAAAAGAAGTTAGCACTCGTGTTTAATCAAGCATGCATAAAAGAAGGAATACTGCCCAATTATATATATATATATATATATATATATATATATATATATATATATATATATATATATATGAACATACATATACATATACATATATTATTCAAAATAACCGACAATTTTTGTCTGGTTATTTTAGTGTTGATCCCTTCATTTTTCCGGATTAAAATCTTAATCTCGGAAGGGAATTGGCTGATGAAACTGCCATAGTGTACATGTTGGTCCAGAGTACTTTTTGACTCGTCTGGGTCCATCGTCCGAGATTAAGATTTTAATCCGGAAAATTGAAAGGGTCAACACTAAAATAACCAGACAAAAATTGTCGGTTATTTTTAATAATACGTGTCTTAAAGAAAAAATGCTGCCTCGATACACATATACATATATATATATATATATATATATATATATATATATATATATATATATATATATGAATATACATACATATATACATACGCAGTTCGTAGATTTAGACTAGAATCATGAGACAGACGCACAGAACCATGCTGCCGTGAGAAATCGCCACAGTAACTGAAATTGAGATACACTTATCCATGAGTCAGGAAGACTGTCATTGCTGTCTACAATGTACAAAGCTCGCGCGTAACTGGCTTATCGCCGATAACAACGAACTTATTTTAAAGTTTCAAACAGTGCTCTACTTTTAAAATTATTACATATTTAAAGTGGTTTATATATATATATATATATATATATATATATATATATATAACAGGATCGCGGCCGAAAATATTGTTCTCTTTTTAAGAAAAACGTTTGATTTTTTTATACATAAAGGGCAATTGATATACTTACACATCAACATATAGAAAATAAATAAAAGCTATATTAAAACATATACTTTTCACATTGATGTGTTATACATTCATGGATATATATATATATATATATATATATATGTATATATATATATATATATATATATATATATATATATATGTACTCAGTATTCAGTGTTATAGGATACAATATACACAAATGTTATTTTTAAGAGACAACAATATAAGTTATATGATATTTTATAGAATAATAATTTATGTTTTTTGAGCTATATTTAAATTCAATTACATATTTTTTTTTTCATATGTGTCCAATTAAGTGAGTTCTAATAGTTTCCGCATGCATATATATCAATTTTCGTCTGTTAATGCGTGTTGTAGTTCACACACCGTTCTATGCATCCAAGTCGCCTTTGCGATTTTGAGCCGTCGGCGCATGCGTATCGACGGTCCAATTATTGAATTTAATATATAACATAGCCAGACAAAAAATAGAATTAGTACCGATATGTGAGGAGAAATTATAGTGAGACAGACTTTTCTCGATGGGTTGGGAAATAGCGGAGTCATGTATTGATTTACTCCTCTCCAGGAGTTAGGCACAAGGCCAGTTTTTATCTTACTCCCACAAGTAAGATGTGACCCAAGGTCGGGTCGGGAAAGTGGGGTTTTAAAAATTGCCTGGGCAGCCCCGTCGGCATTCCCCGTAGGATCGCCTCAGGCAGTAAGCAATAAACTTATTCCTCCCCAAAGAGAGGCAGCGAAGGCTGGGAGGTTGGACCTCCTAGAGCTGCACAGGACAGACCCATAGACCGGAGTAAATAAAGCCCCGAAGGCCAAGACAATACCAGTTTATGGGGTGTAGTATCCATCGGAACAGATACTACACTTTGATCGTAGCCAAAAGGCCAAAAACAGAGCGGAGTCATGTAGCGCAAGAGTTTCTATTTATTTATAGAAATTATGAGAAGAAAAAAAAACGATATTTTTATTAGATCAGTTTACAGAGTCTTTTTGCGTGTGTTTTATGCGTACAGAATAGATTACATGTTCATATTATTCAGAATTCACGCAGTGACTCACAATTGTGGTTACGTCTGGTGGAGTTTTTGTTTCAGGATGGATATGGATATGTTGATGTGTGTCTTATTCTATGCATATATGTACGCATATGTGTATGTATATGACCACGTAATTGTTTGTTTAGTGTGTATTTCTGTATCATACGATAACTTCCTTACCCTCAATTTCCCTCTTTCAGCAACTTCCTGTGACTTTCCTCATTATACAACAATCCATGTGCAAACAAACAAACAACCTTATCAAAATGATGGTGCCGTATATTGAAACATTTTACGTTCTAGCAGATTCGGTTATAAACATGGCATGCTATAAATATTATCTGTTAGCTATGTGGAACGTAGTATAGGGTGGGCCAAAATAAGGGTCCTATCTTTAAATTTGAATAACTTGAATTTGAATAACTTCCACAAAATAAAAGTTAAACTCACCAAACTTTATGTGTGTGTAGACTGACCCTTTCGAGATTTTTTGAAATAAACAAAACAAATTTTAGCCGAAAGACACTTCTTAAAACTTACAAAAACTAAAGTATTGTTTTTTACACTGTTTTGAGTTTTTTAAGCAAAAATAATGTTTTCTAAATGAGGGTACGTTCCTTAGGGCTAATACGGCTCATGCTTGCTTCGGAATGGGTCCTTTACTTATTCTAAAAAAAAAATTTAAAAAAATCAATAAATAAAAAAGTTATGAATTTTAAAAAATAGGACCCTTATTTTTGCCCACCTGTATAAATGTTCATCAATTTCTCTACTCGGCGACAACTGGAACGTAAACACGGAGATGAATTATTTGCATTAGTGAATGGTTGTCTCTTATTGGCTATTAATTTAAAACGGACGCCATTTGCAAAATCGCGTATATAGAGGCTTAACATGGTTTTAAGCGAGAATACCACCTTCGAATGTAACCATGACGACTGTTACTAGCATTGTCTACACCGTTGATAAGATGGCAACGATATTAACATAATTCCCTTTGATGTTCTCGTTCTTCTGCATGGAAACAAGTTGAATATAATAAAGTCCACGAGTGGTCAGTGTAGCATGAGGTTAGAGACATGAAAACCTGTCATTGCTTAGTAGACATTCGGTCAATCTTGAAAGTAGGAGGCAATTTTATCACACTTTTCTCTCTCCGTAACAATATTTTTAGTTTAAATTATACAATTATTTTCTCATTTTTTAAATTTTACTTTCTTTTTACAAATAAATACAAATGTGTATACATAGACACGCACGCACATATCAAGTGCATGCATGCATATTCTTAGACGGTCTAGTTATACTGGTGAGTCATTAACAGCTGTATGTAGATGACCGCATTATATGTATATATATATATAATTATATATATATATATATATATATATATATATATACACACCTATATATATATATATACACACACATATGCATATATA
>OY744542.1:60895519-60928019 GCA_963556195.1 Sepiola atlantica
TTTCTTCTATCTCTACGTATACATATATATATGTATATACATATACATATATATACATAAATATATATGCATATATGTATATACATATACTTATATATATATATATATATATAAGTATATGTATATACATATATATATATATATATATATATATATATATATATATATATATATATATATATATATATATATATAGAGAGAGAGAGAGAGAGAGAGAGAGAGATATTCATTCCAAACAAGTCATTTATACAGGAAGAAATTAATAGTGTTTAAGAGCGATTGACGATTACAACCTTATTTATCAAACTATTGTTTCGGATTCATTAAATATATTTTTTTACCATGAAAACAATATTTGTTCAATCGGTGTCATCAGTGGGCGCTGTTACATTCGATAAATTTTTAAGTGTAATCGAATTCATACTTAAAATCCTAAAACGTTTCTTATTTCGGGGGAATTCTGTGTTTTAGAGCTATTCTGTTTTATAATATTTACATAATATTTTTAAAAAGTTCGGTTCTTTTCCAAAATTCGAACAGATTTTCCAAAGTCAGTGTGACACGTAAGTAACGCAAATACAAAACACTCTCACTTGAATTTTCTCAGTATTTTTCACAGAAATTACTTTCTATCTAAGACATAATGGTTTTAATCTCTAGCGCTATTTTAAACTTGATTAGATCATTTGTTACCATCATATATGATTCTATTGTAAAAAATATGAATGTCTGGCAGATCTGTTTGATGAACTATCTCTAAAAATAAAATGCCATGAGAATCTCGATTTTCCATAATGTGACGTGGGTTGTGTTCAAGAAAACCGCCACTGATCGTGTACTGCCTCTTTCTACGCTTCGTCGATAATTATACTGATCGGTGTTATACTTACGGATCTAGTTGCTCCTCGTTACTCTCTCTCTCTCTCTCACTCACTCGCTCCTCCTCTTCCTCCTTAAAACTACTAGATGGTTCTCTATTTCTCACCGTCGCCAGAACCTCGCCTTTCTCCTTCAAAGGGTCTCGGTCTCGTCACGTGTGTAATTACCGTTTCTGATACCTGCTGCACTGAGAGGATTGTGTCGTCTATTATTGTCGCAATAGACGTGCATTGCGGAGAAAAAGAGACGGGCTTATTAATTTCATGGCACGTTCAAATGCGGTATAATGACAAGAATAAAATAACAATAAGTCGGATCAAGGCAAGAAAAAAAAGAAGAAGAGCTATAATACATACGAATAAAAAGAGAAGGAGAAGGAAAAAAAGAAAATGTTCCGGTAGGATAAAAAAAGTAAAAGCATATGATTAAAAGAACTATGAAAAATAAGAAGGAAAAGGAAAAAAGTGTAAAGATGGTGCTATAGAAGAAGAGCAGCAATAATAATGAAAAAATAGGTTTTCGTGAGAGAAGATGAATGAAAATATCGCAAAGATGAAAATTACTTACAACCAGGAATCAGAAAAAAGAAAAAAAGGGATTAATAAAAAGATGAAAAGAAGACGAAAAAAGAAAAAAAGGGAAATAAGTATAAGAAAAATAAAAAGATGGGAGCAGAGGAGAACAGTGAAGAAGAAAGCACAAAATAATGAAAGAAATAGGAAGAGGAAATAAGGTGTAAGCGCATAGAAGAATATTAAGAGCAACCAGGAAAACGATACTAACATTCAGAAGAAATACATGGAAAAAGAAAAGAAGAAATACATGGTAAAAAGAAAAGAAGAAATACATGGTTAGAATGAAAACAAGGAATACATGGTAAATATAAAAAAATATATGGTAAAAATGAAAATAAGAAATACATGGTAAATATAAAAAAATACATGGTAAATATAAAAAGAAGGAATGCGTGGTAAATATAAAAACATACATGGTAAAAATGAAAATAAGAAATACATGGTAAATATTAAAAAATACATGGTAAAAAGAAAAGAAGAAATACATGATAAAAAGAAAAGAAAAAATACATGGTTAAAATGAAAAAAGAGGTAATACATGGTTAACATGAAAAAGAGGAAATACATGGGTAAAATAAAAAGAAAAAATACATGGTAAAAAGAAAAGAAGAAATATATAAGTAAAAGGAAAGGAAGAAATACATGATAAAAAGAAAAAAAACATGGTTAAAATGAAATAAAGAAATACATCGTAAAAATAAAAGAAGGAATACATGGTAAAAAGAAGATAAGAAATACATGGTTAAAATGAAATGAAGAAATGCATGGAAAAAGAAAAAAGGAAATACATGGTAAAAAGAACATGAGTTATACTGAAAGGGAGAAATGAATAGAAAATGAAAAAAAGAAATGCATGGTTAAAATAAAAAGAAGAAATACATGGTAAAAAGAAAAGAAGAAATTCATGGTTAAAATAAAAAGATGAAATACCCGGTAAAAAAAAGAAAAAATACATTGTAAAAAGAAAATAAGAAATACATGGTAAAAGGAAAAATACACGTTCAAAATAAAAAAAGAGGAAATACATGGTTAAAATAAAAATAAGAAATACATGGTTAAAATGAAAAGAAATCCATGGTAAAACGAAAAGAAAAAATAAATGGTGAAAATGAAAAGAAAAAATCTATGTTAAAAAGAAAATAAGCAATACATGGTAAAATGAGAAGAAATATATGATAAAAGGAAAAGAAGAAATATATGTTAAAATGAAAAAAAATACTTGGTAAAAACATATGAAATACATGTTAAAATGAAAATGAGAAATACACGGTTAAATGAAAAGTATAATCGTCAAAAGTCAAATGCAAATCTTACGAAACAAAAAAGAAAAACGAAAATAATAAGAGAAAGAAAAATATTTAGAGCAGGAAAAGAATACGAAATAAAACGAAGGGGGTAGGGAACACTAAGAAACAGTAATATTAAAGAAAAAAAACGAAATAAGAAAAATAGTGGAATAAAATGAAATTAAATAATTTATTATCAAAGAAGCAAATTGCGGATGATTTGATGATATAAAAAGTCTTTTAGATAGTAACAAATCAAAAAGCGAAAAGCATTAATGGTATTAAAACAAAAAGCTGAGAGAATGAGACTGAATTTACTCACTTTTTTATCAATACGTTTTCATTGAAGCTTTGGTTATTAAGGCGAGAAATTCGATAATAAATATTTAAATTCTTTTAATTGGCTTCAGGTGTCAAATGTGATACCGAATAATCCATATATATATATATATATATATATATATATATATATATATATATATATATATATATATATATGGCACTTTTTACAGTAGAACCCGCGATAAAACTCTCTCGGCGTCGGAGCTTTCCGGCGGTTCACGTTAAACGCCGGGCAGTGCCGAATGAAAAATCCGTTCTTACCTGCGTCCAAAACAAAAAAAAGAAACGAGGCTGGATTTACAAGCGAGACAAAACAAGCAAAACATTTTCGAAATTATTACTTTTTAACCAAGTTCCAAATAAGTGTTCTAATAAAAAAGTGTTTTCTTTACGTTTTTTATTCTTATTAAACATTAGACACCAAATCAATAACAGTGACAATAACAGTGAACAGTTAATCAAGTAAGTGTTGTTTTACATTTTTTTACGAAATTTAATTTCTATATACTTTTTTTACTGATTATTTTTGTTGAATTCCTTAGAGTTTTGGTTTAGGGCAGGGTTTGGAATTAGGGTTCAGGCAGGGTTAGGAATTAACGTTAGGGTTCGGAAATAGGGTAGGACGGGGTTAGGCATAGAGATTAGGGCAGGGTTATGGATTAAGGTTAGACATTAGAGTAAGGTCAGTTTTAGGAATAAGAGTTAGAGCGGGCTCGTTTGTCGAAATCGCATTTCTTGTCGAAATCGCGTTCCTATGAGTTTGCAAGTCAAACGTTTCATTCAGTTTCAAAGTGTTGCTGTCGCCTTCCTATTCGTCCTGATTCAGGGCTTTCCGGCGTTTACCGTAAACCGCCGGAAAGCACCGCCGCCAAAAGACTTTTACTGTGGATCCTACTGCAAAAAAGTACTATATATATATATATATATATATATATATATATATATATATATATATATATATATATATATATATATGGTACTATTATAAAGTAGGACCCTTACTAAACATTTTCTCTGTGATTATTATTTAATAATAATTTTTGTTTTCACATGTCCGCCCCGCTTTGATTCCAATGGTATGTTTTCCAGGCCTGTATTATGAATCGCCTTGCTCATGCCCTTAGATTAAACGCACGGCGTCGTGTAATCGCGTAGACAGTTGGAGTCCCGTTGGTAGAAGACACGCAGTAATATCGTCTTCTAGTTTCTCGTCCTATTTTAACTAACATCTATCCTTGATGTTATTAAGATAGCAGATACAATATTCTTCGGTTTGAACGACCTCGTAGGGACACGATTTTTAATAGAAAATTCATTTTTGCCTTAATTAAACATTAAGTTAAAATTTGTCATTTAAGCACCGTTTCAATCATCGGCTCTTAAACATCTTTACATAACAACCTATCACCTTGTAAATGTTACAAGATATCTTAGACGATTGTTCAGACAACTAAATGGTAAAACCGTTTATAGACGATGATACACCAAAGTGTCTTTCACTTGTTCTTTTAAAACTCTTTTGTTATAATAATCTGGATTTTGTGTTTATATTAACGTCAGTGATGTTTAATTATACAACATGTATTATACAAAACAAATCTTTAAATGAGTGCGTGACATTATAGTTTTTTCTGTCACATTATCATATTGTAAAGAGTCTTTACACTGTTATTCTATATATTTTTATACTGTGTAATGGCGCAGGCCCGGGGTCAACGTTTCTTGAGGCACCACCAAAACCCGAAACAACACGAAACTCACTGCGAAAGTTAGAAACGTCGGCCGAGCCTCTCAGAAAATGTAGCTTTCATTTAAATGCTGAATAATTAACAGAGTTTTATGTCCACATGTTAACAATAGTTCCCAAGCCTTTATACTGGCTTTAAACTTATATTGTCTTTAACGTTCTTACGTTTTAAATCAATATTAAAAGTTATCTTACAGATTTCTGACTCACTGTCGGTCGTGGGTTTGCTTGCACACCCATCTCCGTTGCTGGCTCGTGATCGTAGTGAAGTACCTGTCTTGTGGGAAAACTATGTCCTCATGCACGGGAGACAAAAACGCTCGAAGGCAAGACTTTTGAAAGAGATTCTATCCTTTTATTTCACACTTAAATCGGAGAGATTTCCACTCGTCGGTTCCTTCATTCACATTCTGTTTTACTTTCATACTGTTTGTGGAATGTGACGGATGCAATCGGCTATATTCTTGGCCCGCCGTTGGGATCTTGCTCTGCTTCTTAGCCCATATCTGGCGATGTCACCCAGGCTCTGCGCATTGCAGAGCTCAGTTAATTCACGTCTGTTGATCTCGCGCCTCCATGGTGAACTCTCTAGAAGGCTAATTTCTCACAAGAATCTGTGACGTCAGAGCCTTTTGACCCTTTAACCAATGTCATAACAGAACTCAATATCGCTTGTTGTCTAACCTTTTTGATCCGAGTGTTTCATCTCGGCCAGCTCACATCCAATGTGTTATAATTCTCAGAATGAATCACCGTGGGAACATTTTTGTTTGTCCCAAATTATATATACACTGATTTTGCACTCCGTCCTATTTTTTTCACCTAGTTCATAATCCATACTAGCTAACTTTACACGTTTTCAGAATACAGGAACCCTCATAATGTAATAAGTGTACGAATAATTATAAGAATTCAACACCTTGAAAGCGATGTTTAAATAAACATTTGATTTCACATGATTTAACATACTGGACAAATCTTCGGGATAGTTACCGAATGATTAGAGGTAATTTTGGTCATGCGTAACTAAAAAAGAGGCAATTTAATAAACGTTTAGTTTCAGATGATTTATCATACTGGACAAATCTTCGGGATAGTTTCCGAATGATTAGAAGTAATTTTGGTCAAGCGTAGCTAAAAAAAGAGGCAATTTAATAAACGTTTAATTTCAGATGATTTATCATACTGGACAAATCTTCGGGATAGTTTCCGAATGATTAGAGGAAATTTTGGTCAAGCGTAACTAAAAAAGAGGCAATTTAATAAACGTTTGATTTCAAATGATTCATCATACTGGACAAATCTTCGGTATAATAACCAAATGATAAGAGGTAATTTTCGTCATGCTTAACAAAAAAGGGACAATTTAATAAATGATTAATTTTAATGATTCATTACACTGCAAAAAATCTTTGGGAATGTTAACGAATAATGGGACGTTATTTAGGTCATCCGTATCTATAAAAAGACAATTTTAATAATCAAGATGACAGTGCACATTCGGTGTTCTTTCTACAGCCTCGTAACTATGTCTTTCCTTATTTTTTTCCTTCAGTTGTCACATTTCATGAGTACTTTTCTGGACAAAATGAGAAGAATTGCAATGTTCTTGGTAATATTCAATAAATCTAACACTTATCGTTGGCTAGTTTTTGACATTGACCTAGTATTTTTTGCTCATTATATCAAGGGGCTTAATACCTCGTCTAAAGCGATTTACATAAACACATTTAATAAACACTTAATTTTACAGGATTTATTATATTAGATAAGACTTCAGGATAGTTATCAAATAATTAGTGGGTGTTTTAGTCACTCGTAACTATAAAAGGGAAAATTTAATAAAAGCTATATTTTACAGGAGTAGTTATATAAGACAACTCTTCAAGATAGTTATCGAATACTTAGTGGGTATTTTAGTCATACGTGACTATAAAAGGGAGCATGTAATAAAAGCTATATTTTACAAGAGTAGTTATATAAGACAAATCTTCAAGATAGTTATCGAATACTTAGTGGGTATTTTAGTCATACGTGACTATAAAAGGGAGCATGTAATAAAAGCTATATTTTACAGGAGTAGTTATATAAGACAACTCTTCAAGATAGTTATCGAATACTTAGTGGGTATTTTAGTCATACGTGACTATAAAAGCAGACATGTAATAAAAGCTATATTTTACAGGAGTAGTTATATAAGACAAATCTTTAAGATAGTTATCGAATACTTAGTGGGTATTTTAGTCATACGTGACTATAAAAGCGAACATGTAATAAAAGCTATATTTTACAGGAGTAGTTATATAAGACAACTCTTCAAGATAGTTATCGAATACTTAGTGGGTATTTTAGTCATACGTGACTATAAAAGCAGACATGTAATAAAAGCTATATTTTACAGGAGTAGTTATATAAGACAAATCTTTAAGATAGTTATCGAATACTTAGTGGGTATTTTAGTCATACGTGACTATAAAAGCGAACATGTAATAAAAGCTATATTTTACAGGAGTAGTTATATAAGACAACTCTTCAAGATAGTTATCGAATACTTAGTGGGTATTTTAGTCATACGTGACTATAAAAGCAGACATGTAATAAAAGCTATATTTTACAGGAGTAGTTATATAAGACAAATCTTTAAGATAGTTATCGAATACTTAGTGGGTATTTTAGTCATACGTGACTATAAAAGCGAACATGTAATAAAAGCTATATTTTACAGGAGTAGTTATATAAGACAACTCTTTAAGATAGTTATCGAATACTTAGTGGGTATTTTAGTCATACGTTACTATAAAAGCGAACATGTAATAAAAGCTATATTTTACAGGAGTAGTTATATAAGACAACTCTTTAAGATAGTTATCGAATACTTAGTGGGTATTTTAGTCATACGTGACTATAAAAGCGAACATGTAATAAAAGCTATATTTTACAGGAGTAGTTATATAAGACAACTCTTCAAGATAGTTATCGAATACTTAGTGGGTATTTTAGTCATACGTGACTATGAAAGGGAATATTTAATAAAAGCTATATTTTACAGGAGCAGTTATATAAGACAAATCTTCAAGATAGTTATCGAATACTTAGTGGCAATTTTAGTCATACGTGACTATAAAAGGGAGCATGTAATAAAAGCTATATTTTACAGGAGTAGTTATATAAGACAACTCTTCAAGATAGTTATCGAATACTTAGTGGCTATTTTAGTCATACGTAACTATGAAAGGGAATATTTAATAAAAGCTATATTTTACAGGAGTAGTTATATAAGACAAATCTTCAAGATAGTTATCGAATACTTAGTGGCTATTTTAGTCATACGTGACTATAAAAGCGAACATGTAATAAAAGCTATATTTTACAGGAGTAGTTATATAAGACAATTCTTCAAGATAGTTATCGAATACTTAGTGGGTATTTTAGTCATACGTGACTATGAAAGGGAATATTTAATAAAAGCTATATTTTACAGGAGTAGTTATATAAGACAAATCTTCAAGATAGTTATCGAATACTTAGTGGCTATTTTAGTCATACGTGACTATAAAAGGGAGCATGTAATAAAAGCTATATTTTACAGGAGTAGTTATATAAGACAACTCTTCAAGATAGTTATCGAATACTTAGTGGCTATTTTAGTCATACGTAACTATGAAAGGAAATATTTAATAAAAGCTATATTTTACACGAGTAGTTATATAAGACAAATCTTCAAGATAGTTATCGAATACTTAGTGGCTATTTTAGTCATACGTGACTATAAAAGGGAGCATGTAATAAAAGCTATATTTTACAGGAGTAGTTATATAAGACAACTCTTCAAGATAGTTATCGAATACTTAGTGGGTATTTTAGTCATACGTAACTATGAAAGGGAATATTTAATAAAAGCTATATTTTACAGGAGTAGTTATATAAGACAAATCTTCAAGATAGTTATCGAATACTTAGTGGGTATTTTAGTCATACGTGACTATAAAAGCGAACATGTAATAAAAGCTATATTTTACAGGAGTAGTTATATAAGACAACTCTTCAAGATAGTTATCGAATACTTAGTGGCTATTTTAGTCATACGTGACCAAAAAGGAAGCATGTAATAAAAGCTATATTTTACAGGAGTAGTTATATAAGACAACTCTTCAAGATAGTTATCGAATACTTAGTGGCTATTTTAGTCATACGTGACTATAAAAGGAAACATGTAATAAAAGCTATATTTTACAGGAGTAGTTATATAAGACAAATCTTCAAGATAGTTATCGAATACTTAGTGGGTATTTTAGTCATACGTGACTATAAAAGGAAACATGTAATAAAAGCTATATTTTACAGGAGTAGTTATATAAGATAACTCTTCAAGATAGTTATCGAATACTTAGTGGCTATTTTAGTCATAAGTGACTATAAAAGGAAACATGTAATAAAAAGCTTAATCTTACAGGATTTATTATACGGGACATATCTTGCGGAAGTTACCGAACGATGATAGATTGTTTTGGTCATCTGTCACGATATAAGTGGCATTTTAATAAAAGCTTAATTTTACAAGATGTATTATACTGGAAATATTTTCAGGATAGTTACCGAATAATGAGAGGTTTTATGGTCATCCGTAAATATATAAGAGACAATTGAATACATTCTTTATTTTACAGGATTTATTATACTGTACGAATCTTCAGGATAGTTACCGAATTATCAGATGGTATCTTAGTCAGCCTTTTGGCCGGGATCAAAGTGTAGTATCTGTTCCGATGGATACTGCACCCCATAGTTTTGTATTGTCTTGGCCTTCAGGGCGTGATTAACGCCGGTCTATGGGTCTGTCCTGTGCAGTTCTAGGAGGTCCACCCTCCCAGGTTTTGCCTCCCTTCTTTGGGGAGGAATAAGTTTTGTGCTTACTGCCTGAAGCGCCCCTACCGGGAAATGCTGACGGGGCTGCCCAGGCATTTTTTAATGGCCAGAGTTCTCACCTTCTCGTGCGCTGGTTTTCCAAGCCCACTTTCCGACCCGACCTTGAATCACATCTTACCTTGTGGGAGTAAAATAAAAATGGCCTTGTGCCTAACCTACTGAAGAGGAGGTAAATAATACTATAAAAAAAGAACAGTTTAATAAATGCTGATTTTACAGGATCTTGTGCACTAGATAACTCTTAAGTATAGTTGTCGAATAATAAGAAGTGTTGGTAATTTGTAACAATTAAAGGGACAATTTAATAAATGTTTAATTTTACAAGATTTATTATACTGATCACACTTTCAGGATTGTTACCGAATAATGAGAGGTTATTTTTTGTCACCCGTAACTATAAAAGGGGCAATTTAATAGATGTTTGATTTATAAGATTTGCTACACCGGGCATTATGTCTTATAGCTTATTAGGACTATTTGCAATTATAAAATATGATTTTATAAATAGATTTATGTATAGCTAATTATTATATGACTTGGTAGTTTTCAGCAAAATCAAACAACGATCCTTAAAGTAATGCTTGTAGCGAAAAGCTTTGCTTCTTGGCCTTTTGGCCAAGATGAAAGTGTAGTATCTGTTCTGGTGGATACTACATCGGTATCGTCTTGGCCTTCGGATCTTGATGACGCCGGTCTGTGGGGTTGCCCTGTGCAATTCTAGGAGGTTCAACCTATCAGGATTTGCCTCCCCTCTTTGGGGTGGAGTAAGTTCATCGCTTACTCCTTGAGGCGCCTACCGGGGAATGCCGACGGGGCTGCTTAGACATTTTTTGTAGGCCAGAGTGTTCAGCTTCTCGGGCGCTAGCTGTTCAAATCCAACTTTCCCGACCTTGTCGGAGGAAGATAAATGAAAAAACGAAACAAAAAAACAAAAAAACAAAAAACAATTGTTTACAAATATATATTTACATCATATTTTTGATATCTCGGTAGCAATGTCCTCAAATAACTGTGATGTATAACTTTAGAAGTCATTTTGGTGCATACTGTTTGTCGATGTTATGAGTTGTACAATGATGATTATTCATATTATCTTCTAATAACATTATCTGTAATTAACGACAGAGTAGGTGCGCCCGTAATAGGCGGTATTAATTACTGTGCCATTAGGAATACTATCTGGCTAGTTAAACTCTCATTACGTTAGACAATTCGAAAAGTGAGTTTAACAAGAACAGAAAGTGCGACGATGCGTCCATGTCATCTGCTAGTTAAGCGATGAGAACGGTATTTGAAACGTGGGCGGGTACAAACCGATTGACAGACGGACGTTTTATAGTGAATCGTGGACGCATCTTAAATTGCGATTTGAAACCGAAGCGTGTGAGACGGGCAATAACACAGACTACTGAGTCTCTCACAGAAATTGGTGACGCAACTGTACACGTATATACGACGAGAAACGTGATGATCTTGCTTGATTATCAACGTGCAAAGTTAATTTTGCATGAATCTTTTCGGTGGTGAGCAGAGTACGAGATATAAGAGAAGTAGTAAGTGTTGCGAATAGCGTAAATACTTAAAAGAGACATAGAAAAGAGATAGAGAGAGAAGATAGAGACGTGGCAGAGTATTTATTTACTCCTCTCCAGGAGTTAGGCACAAGGCCAGTTTTTATATTACTCCCACAAGTAAGATGTGACCCAAGGTCGGGTCGGGAAAGTGGGATTTGTAAAGCCAGCGCCCGAGATGGGATCACTCTGGCCATTAAAAATTGCCTGGGCAGCCCAGTCGGCATTCCCCGGTAAGGCCGCCTCAAGCAGTAAGCAATAAACTTACTCCTCCCAAGAGAGGGAAGGCGAAGCCTTGGAGGGGTGACCTCCTAGAACTGCACAGGGCAGTCCCATAGACCGGCGAAAATCAATCTCCGAAGGCCAATACAATACCAGTATATGGGGTGCAGTATCCATCGGAACAGATACTACACGTTGATCTTGGCCAAAAGACTGAGAAGTTATTTAGGCAGGTTTTATTTACTCCTCCCCCAGGAGTTCGGCACAAGGCCAGTTTTATCTTACTCCCACATGTAAGATGTGACCCAAGATCGGGTCAGGAAAGTGGGGTTTGAAAAGCCAGCGCTCGAGAGGTGAGCACTCTGGCCATTTAAAAAAATTGCCTGGGCAGCCCCGTCGCCATTCCCCGGTAGGGGCGCCTCAGACAGTAAGCAATAAACTTACTCCTCCCCAAAGAGGGGAGGCAAAGCCTGGGAGGGTGGACCTCCTAGAACTGCACAGGACAGGCGTGCAGTATCCATCGGAACAGATACTACACTTTGATCTTAGCCAAAAGGCCAAGGTGTATTCCCTCGGACAACCTTCATCTTTATCTACAGATGAAGATTTTACAAATCTTGGGAATTTACCAGACCTTAGGCATAGCGCCCGTTATTAAAGGGGGGGGCCGGGGATAAGTGAGACAAGCTGTTCAATGTTTTTTATTTTCAACATTTTTTTACAAACAACAGAAAAGAACATTTGCTGACTCTTAACTAGATTCTTGCACCAAAATACCGCATTCACTCTGTGGGTGAATCCCTACTTAAAATATAAAAAAAAAACATCGATGTAAAAAATGAATTATCGTGGGATAAAATATTAAAAACACCCAAAACGAAAGAAAATTAAAGAACAAAATAAAATAATAAAAGGGGGGTAGTATGGCTCGGTTTTCCCTCATGGCTAAGTGTTAGACCGCCCACTGTTTTCCGGCACGAGACCGAAAACAAGCGGGTCGGTCACTAAGTGGGAGTAGGAACTTAAGAGAGGAGTGTTCAAAAAATAAATTCATCGGGAATGGGGTCAAGGGGTGGATGGCGTCTTCCAAGGGTTTCAAAAGACCGGGGACAACATAAAATAGTGGAAGTGGGAATCTTTGGAAGCTGTGTAGTGCCGGCAAAAATAAAATAGGGACAGGATATCTCTCACTCCTACTAGTTTAAGAGGTTTCCAGTTTTTTTAAATAAATCAAAAAACTCTACAGGGGTGGGTTCCGTAGAACCCAGTACCGCGTGTGCCATAACTATGGAGGGAACACGAACTCAAACTTGGCGCCTCGTCGGATGCACAAACTAGTGCCATGCACCCATCTCCTATTGAAATCCATGCGATGTAATCGTTTCCAATCGCATCTGATTTTCACTTTAAGTTGATGTTTAAAGTAAACTACCAGATCGTGATCCGAAACCGATCCAACCCCATGAACCTCATCAAGACGTGTAACCCACGTCACTAGTCTTGCTACGGCTAGGATGGCTAGAAACACCATTTGTTTCTCTCCAGACAACGGCGGTGCTGCGTTGTTGATGACAGATGCTACATCCAGGACCATCGGCTGCTCGGCGTCGATGTGAGCCGTCACCTATCTGACGTATTCCCAGAGACGTCGAAGTTTGCTGCAAGTGAAGAAGGCGTGCTCGGCCGTTTCTTCTTCGTCGTCTTCACAGCGCGGGCATAAGGGGACGTCCCTTAAACCATCTCTGCGTAATCTGCAATAGAGGGGCAGTGCGTTCCGAACCAGTCGCCAGGTGAGAGAATACTCAGAATTGTTGAGATAACTCTGGCCTGACGCCCAACTCCACTGGGAGCGGGCCTCTTCTCTCGACAATCCAACCCGCTCCTCAAGTGGGTCCGAAGCGGTACCCTCCATTAGATCCCGATATAGTCTCTTCCTAGACCGGGAAAAGGCCAAAAGCAAGAATAAGAGTGGGGGCTAAGAGACAAAGGGTGAAGCGAGAAAGAAGGAATACATAAACGAAACACGAATGATTATTATCCGGACAAAGGTTATAGTTACATAAATGAATGGTGTCACCAAATAAGTAATAGCTTATCAGAATTATCCAAAAGTAACATTTATGATGTACTTTACTTTCAATATATAATGATTTATAATACGATATAGTCAACCAATCTTATAATTTAAGAAATAAAATATCTAATAATTTATAAAACATATACTACTGATACAACGGTTCAACCAGGGTTTTTTACCCCGCCTAATAAACCGGTATCGTCCGGGCCTTTGGGTCTGGATTTACGCCGGTCTATTGGGGGTTGTCGGTCCTGGGCAGTTCTAAGAGGTGCACTCTCCCAGGCTTTGCCTCCCCTCTTTGGGGAGGAGTAAGTTTATTGCTTAATATCTGAGGCGCCCCTACCTGGGAATGCCGACGCGGCTGCCCAGGCAATTTTTAAAAAGCCAGAATGCTCAAATTCTCGAGCGCTGGTCCTTTCCCACTTTCCCAACCTTGTGTCACATCTTACCTTGTTGGAGAAAGATAAATACAACGGGTTAAGATAGTTTTCTGTAGTATAGTATTATACTAGCAGTGGAGGTGACGGGGTTACGTTGATAACGACACGGACTGAAGACCTGGGTGTTCCAAGTTCGAATCCAGTCGGTTCCACAGTACTACTTTTACTTAGGGATGTTGGCAACCTTTTCGTGGTCCTTCCTGTAAGTACCCGATGTCTTTCCAGAAAGATTTCTAACTGGAAAAACATCCGAGAAACTAATGCCAACATCAGAATCATCTTATTCACACGCAAGAGGATACTAGCAGTACAATAATAAAGGAGTTTGAACGTGTATGTTGTTTTGTTTTTTTTTAAATAATGACAATATTTGTAACAAACATCGATCCGGAGGATTTTCTAGTGTTATTGAAAAATATGTTGATGAACTAAGAAAATATTATTTGAAACTTAAGAGTTACAATACTGCATGTCCAATATTAGATCTGAGATTAATGGCCGGATATTACGTTAGTTACATCCAAGCACACATCTGGGCCTGTGGACGAGTTGTTATAGCACTTGTCTTTGGGCTGGACGACCCGGATTCGATCCCACTCACGGTATGCGAATTGTCGGGTCTGAAAACTCTCTCTGTACACCCAGCAGTAAATGGGTACCTGACTAAAACTTAGGGAAGGTTCAAGGCAGCGGAAGGAGAGGGATGGGCTCCGCCTTCCATATGCTGTGCCATAGACACGGTGATTTTTAACAAATTTCCGCCGCTACGGCCATGGGCAGTGTGCGATGTCGGCAACGACACTCGTGCGCGTCCAGGCTATGCGACCTTTACCTTTTACCTTTTACACATCTCCATGAGATGGCTTTTCTGTCATGTTCATTGGTCTGTAATACTCAAGTTGAAAAGTATTTCCTAGGTGAATTATCCCAAGAATATATAGATAAAGAAGGCTCTGTAGACTGGTTGAAAAGAAGATCTCTCCACTAAGATCAGGAGAGAATGATAATGGCTGCTCAAGATCAAGACTTGATGACGAATGCCTTTAAAAAGATGAGTGGTCTCAGCAACAATAACAAGTGCAGGTTCTGCCACACAGAAGTAGAGAGTGTGAGCGACCTGACATCCATTTGTAAGGTTCTCCTGGTGAATGAATATTATACAATGCGACACAACGGAGTGTGTAACTATCTTCACTGGACTATTTGTAAAAAGTTGAATATCCAGTGTAGGATCACGTCCGGTGAGCATATATCAGAAAGAACAGTTGGAAATAATTTATACACCATCCACTATGACTATGCAATCCCTACAGCTACATATCTAGAAAACAGAACTGTTAAATCTGACATCGTAATATGGGACAAAACCGAGAAAGTAACACCCCTAGTTGAAGTCAGTGTCCCTAATGATGCAAGATTGAACAGAGCAGAAAGGGAAAAGATTACGAAATACCAAAGTCTTATGTACGACATGAAAAGAAACTGGAATCTTAGGAAAATCTCCATCATACCAGTAATTATAGGAGCAACAGGACTAATGAAGAAGAATTTCAAGAGCTATCTGGCGAGTATACCCGGTGAACCGAGTGCAAGAAAAATACAAACAACTGCACTTAAAGGGACGGTTAGAATCTTAAAACGATCTCTAGGCTGGAGTGACTGAAATAGCCGGTGAATGTCTGGCATCCGGTAGGATGCCCAATCTCCAGCAAAAACAGAAAGATAAGAAAAATAAGTGGTTTGTCAATCACTCATGTTTAGCATTTCAATAGCATTTTAATATGCGTCTAATAATGTTCACACGAGGCTCTAGCCGTCTGTTGATCTATCACATTTAAGTGGGATACATAATTTTCATCGGTAAACGCACAAACTAAATGGACGCATAATATTTTCGATCTGTACACATGTGTATCTATATCAATCTGTCCGTCGGTCATTCTTTTTAAAAACCTCCGTTCAGTTCGTTAAGTGGATAACAACACATACTGACGATCTGGGTGTTCCAAGTTCGAATCTAGTTGGTTTAGCAGTACAACATTCACTTAGTGATGTTTGCAACCTTCATGTAGTCCCACCAATAAGTACTTGATATGTTTCTAGAAAGGATTATGACTAAAACAATATCGAGAAAACCAATGCCAACACTAGCATCATCTGATTCGCACGAAATGAATGAGTGAATAAGTTTGAAAACACAATGTGCACCCCCTGTAAGTGGGCTTGCGCGAATAGTATATTGTAAAACAAGAGTTGTGTAATCACCACACTATTTTCAGTGAACCGGCATTGCCTAATGTCCAGGATTCGGAAAACTGTCGGACGACTGTAGACAATGCCGGAATAAGCAGAGTTATCTCCAAGTCATGGTATTCTAAAATGGCGATGCATTTAGTACTTACCAGGATGAATGCCGCTTAACAACGGCTATCTTGCGAAGTCGATCTTCGAAATGTCAAGTTCACTAAGGGACACCTCCCGAGATATGAGAGCGGTGTTCTACCCGTTGGCGTAGCTGACTCGTGTATAAGTTTAGGTTTGTATCAGGAGTCAGATTCTTCCCGAAACGATAGATTTGTTAAACTATTTCTCCAGTAACCTAACAACGGAAGATGGATATAACTATTCGATTTTAAATCTTGAGTGAAAGACAGTATGAGGAGTTGATCGAAATAATGAGCTTCCCTCAAAAGAAAAGGAGATTAATCTGAATTTGAGAAAAAAGAATATAAACGTTGCTAGTGAAAGGGAAGGCGTGTATCCCATTACACGACGTGCTCCAGATCAGAAGAGACTGAATAAACAAAATCTTCATCATGAAGGGTCTTCAAAATCTTCATCATAAAGGGTCTTCAAAATCTTCATCATAAAGAGTCTTTAAAATATTCATCATAAAGACCCTTCAAAATCCCTATCATAAAGGGTCTTCAAAATCTTCATAAATGGTCTTCAAAATCTTCATCATAAAGGGTCTTCAAAATCTCCATCATAAAGACCCTTCAAAATCTTCATCATAAAGGGTCTTCAAAATCTTCATCATAAAGAGTCTTTAAAATATTCATCATAAAGACCCTTCAAAATCCCTATCATAAAGGGTCTTCAAAATCTTCATAAAGGGTTTTCAAAATCTTGATCATAAAGGGTCTTCAAAATCTTCATTATAAAGGGTCTTTAAAATCTTGATCATAAAGGGTCTTCAAAATCTTGATCATAAAGGGTCTTCAGAATATTCATCATAACTGGTCTTCAAAATCCTCATCATAAAGGGTCTTCAGAATCTTCATCATAAAAGGTCTTCAAAATCTTGATCATAAAGGGTCTTCAGAATATTCATCATAACGGGTCTTCAAAATCTTGATCATAAAGGGGCTTCAGAATCTTCATCACAAAGGGTCTTCAAAGTGCATCCAGATACAGCTTTATCGTCTGTATTACTATCACGAAATTAACACAGAAAATGATTTGGAAGATCACTAATGAATCAGAAAAAGTTGTAGGCCCAGAATATATCCTTAACGAACGCCGACGTTGATAGTATCTGCTTCAGAATTATGTCAATTAAATAATACTTTTATAGACTTATTAGCGAAAAAGAGTGTGATAGTTAAGAAGACATTGCTTGATATTTTGTTTCCAGCAACTTTGTGAAACAACCATTTGAAGCAAACCCTATCGTGTTATATATGCATATATATTGCTTAAGTAACCAATATTATCTTGGAGAGATATAAGTAAAGTGCATGTCACGTGGAGAGTCTACGTATGCGAAAGAAACTCCCACGAGACTATGCATCCAGTCCTTCCTGATCCTTTTTAGGGGAGTTGAACTTCCCGCAAATTATAATGGGGCATTGTGCCGTCGCTGGTATGCAAGCAAATAGGGACTATCGGCGGAAACTGCATTTCCGTCGACCAATATGGAAAACTTCTTTGGCACCACCTTTATAGACAATTTAAAAATTACCCACTAAAACCACACTACACTAACCTAGCCTAAATCATAACCCTACCTCATTACCCCTCCTTTTTATGTTGGTTTTATTTAAAGTAGAAGTTAAAAGAAGATAGACAATTGCAGTAAACGTTTACCGCTTCATATTTCCTTTTTTCTATCTTTATAATTTAATTTATCGATTTTTGACTAATGCAATGTTTCGGAAATTTGATTTTTTTTTCAATCATTTCCTATCGCGTTTTTGTCCTCGTTCCCGCGTAGTTTTATTCCTTCCTTTCTTTGATTTTGTTTTTTATTTTTGGACTTTTCAGCGTGTTTCTCATATTGTTTATTTCATTTACATATTGAACATTTATTCAATTCCCAGACATATTATTTTTTTATTTCCATTTATTTTCCTCTCATCTCGTTCTATTTGCTTTATATTTTTTTTTACTATTTAATTTTTCTTGTTCTTTCTCTCTTTTTCTTTCTTTCGTTACTATATTGTTTCATCTCCTTCCCTTCTTTTTCCTTCCTTTTTATCTTCTTCTGCTCTTTTCATACGTTTTCCTTAAGTTTTACTCTCCTCTGTTCTAAATGTTTTCTTTTTCACTTTCTATTCTTTCTTTGTTTAGTTAATATACATCTACCTCCGCTCAAATTATTAGTACATGATCAAATGTAATAAAAAAAGATTGCACCTTGCACTATTTAAAATAGGTGGATACACACTGCGAGCTTATGTGTGGTTCGACGAACAAAGTTTGAGTAAGTTGTCCCTGCCTATGCATGGTGCGCGCCGACCTGTTGTCTTATCAGACCCGATCACATTTTAAAAAGTCTCTTACATATAGGTAAAAATAAGTTTACCCCCTTCTTTTTCTATATTTTCGGTATTAGAGATCCTCTGAGATGCACACCTCCCATTTTTACTGTATTCCTTCCTATTACTTTTTCTATATGTTCGGTATTAGAGATCCTCTGAGATGCACACATCTACATTTGTAATGTGTACCTTTCCGGCCTCCAAAATTGATATATATATATATATGTATATATATATATATATATATATATATATATATATATATATATATATATATATATCTTTGAAAAGCCTTGGTTTAATGAAAGACCAATAAACATAGTTTTATTACAAAACATACCTTGCATTGAACATTTGAAGTTTGAAATAAATTTGGACATTCGTGCATGTTTATCACTCTTCGTCCATTTATCTTTATAATTGCTCTACTTCGTATATTGAGCTTTTACCATTTAACCATAGGTTCTTTCTACTAAAAGTTTACTTTTAGTTTCATACTTACTTATATATATATATATATATATATATATATATATATATATATATATATATATATACACATACTGGCGGACACTACACAATCCATGCTCGTGAATCTAATGTAGTTTTCTCTTTTTGACCCCAAAATAAACCCCCTTTTCTGACCACCTAGAAGCGCTTGCGTTTTTTCCGGTTCTTGAAACAACTCGTAAAAACCGTGAGTAGCACATATCTACATAGATCTCGGAGGGTCCTACTAACAATTACACTTAGCATCTGATATCTAGAGCCGTCTGTCTTTTTTATCACCCCCATCCACCAACGAATAAATGTGTCTATATATTATTTTTAAATAAAAAACACGTCAAACCATTTGGAATAATGTAAGTATGGGTTAACCCATAGAGTGAATATGGTATTTTGGTGACTTAAATTAGTTTAGAGAATATACAAAAAAAATGGCAGGCAACTCCAATCAGAAATTTAGGATATTTGAGGCATTTTGACCCCCCTTTGACCCCCTGATGGCGCTAACCAGAATTTTTCTGAGGTCAAGGATGCTCATTTTATATCCAGAACAATTGCCTTTACATTTTGGCCAAGTTTCAGAAAAATTGAATGGATGGATCAAACGTTATGACAGAAAAGGATCATTCTTTGTCATTTATAAAATCGGGGGACCAATTAAACCCTGGTTGGTACTATTCTCTTTCATCACAAACTCTCTCACTTTCTTTCTTTTTACTTTTTCTTCTTTCTTTTCTTCTTTATTAACATGTATTACATCCTCGTTTCAGTGCCACGTCTACATGCGTCATTTTACTACCGCTCGTCTAGAAACTGTCAATTATTTTTCTTCTTTGCTCTTTCGAAACTCCCTTCTCCCTATTTATAGCTTTTCCCTCTTCTTATACGCATTTCTTCTTAGCAATTACGTCATCTTACATATTTTATAGCGTCCATTTCTATTGAACATAATAATTAGCGCGCAACTATCAGAAAGAAACATATTCGTGGCAGTTTCTTTTCATATCTAATATTAAATTTTATTCCTTAATTCCTCTTTCCCAATTAACGCCACAATCACAACCATCCTTTCTAATAGCATCTTTAGGATCCCCTCCACCACCGGGCCCCACCCAGATAATTATACATTCAGAAAGTCAATAGTATCGATCGAAATCATCATAGTTATTCCTTCTGATTGCTCATTATAATGATCAAATCTCTTTGTTTCTCTCACTCTTTCTGTGTGTGTGTGTCTCGCTCTCTATCTACCCACTCTCTCTCTCCCTCCCTCTCTCTCTCTCTCTTTATATATATATATATATATATATATATATATATATATATATATATATATATATATATTAGTATTTCATGTATCCACATACAATTTTATAATGGGATATCATTTTTTATGGTATTTTAGCCTGAAGATTCCCCCGGAGATAAAACGCGGGAGCGTCTGTGTAGCTTAATTGCCATCAATATATTTTCATAGCTTACGATATATATATATATATATATATATATATATATATATATATATATATATATATATATATATATATATATATATAAATATGAGAAAATAAGGATGAGAGTAATCCGACGTAATGGGAAATGAAAAAGGAAAAACCAAGAGATAGTTTTTTTATATATTAATCAACGTTTCGTCTTTAATGTAAGACTTTCTCAGGATGATAATTGAGGACATGTGTCATGCAAGTACATTGAAGTTTGGGGTTGACATGGTGGAGAGATGACGGAATGTAATAGCCATGGCTTCTATGAACGCCAGAGAGTCCAGGCTGTGATAAGTCAATGGTCGTGAAAGAATACAAATTAATATGGAAAGCTTTAAGTAGATATGATTGAGGCGGCTATCAAATAGGGGAGGGGTGAGAATATAATTTAAATGGTCTTACTTCCAGCCTCTCGAAATCCATGCTAAACCTCACCACAACAACGATCTCAGCCCCTTTCACCTCTTCCACCCGAAGACAATTGCAATTATATTCTCACCTTCCCCTGTACATGCAAAACATTATTATTCAATTATGATTCGGAGAAAATCTTACAATAAAGGCAAAACGTTGATGAATATATAAAAAAACTATCTCTAGGTTTTTCCTTTTTCATTTCCCATATATATATATATATATATATATATATATATATATATATATATATATATATATATATATATATATATATATATATATATATATATGTTTTGGGCCAATATATTTGATGTTTTATGTACTTTTATGTATTTTTATATAAATATTTTTATATATTTTAAAAGTTTTATTTATTGCCTGCAGTAATGCCATTGCGGTAATTGTCCTCTGAGGAAAAGAAGTTGCTTTGAAAACTCATGAGTTAAGGACTTTAAAGTACTTTGCCTGAACATTGAATTCTAATAAAATTTGATTCACCCCTTATTTTATTCTTTCACTTCATCCAGTGCTATTAATGCTTCATCCCGTATATTGAGCTTCAGTTTTATCTGGATGTTCACTAATTAAAGATATGTGTTGCCTCTTATATATTTTTTTGTATTAACCTTACATATATATATATATATATATATATATATATATATATATATATATATATATATATGTATATATATATATATATACATATATACATATATACATATATATATATACATATATATATATGCATATATATACATATATACACATATATATATAAATATATATATATACATATATATATACATATATATATACATGTATATACATATATACACACACACACACACATATATATATATATATATATATATATATATATATATATATGTATATATAGTGTGTATGTGTTTGATCCTCGAAGGATAGATACATTTGTTAATGAACATCTTGAGTCAGAGAGCGCAATGTAAAACAGATCAAGAATAGAAATTTCAAATAATTTAATCACGTGATAATTTCATGTGAAATTATCAAGACAAGAATCATCAGACGTGGTGTAATGGCTGGTGATATTTAACTGAAGAATGCTGACAGGATTGAAAAAATCATGAGTTGAAAGGGCGAGAATGAAGGTTTGAGTTATTTTTGATCTGCATACTTTTGGAGGTTATGCATGGATGTTTATGAGTAGTGTATTTGTATCAAATAAAACATTCCAATGACTGTTAACTGAATTTAAACAGTTTTCGGACACGAGACTGTATCTAACGAATCTCAACATGTAAATGCATTCGCTATTCTAGTAACCTTTCGAAAATGTTGGCATGTTTTCGATTCTCAATTAATCAATTCTAAGCTTAAGTTTAACTTTTTTTATATACAATGGAGTTGATCTTCTTCAGTTATCACAGTAATTATGTAGTTTCTTGCGTTCGATTTCGTGATTATGTTGTTAGTTTATGCCCTAGATGCTTAATATTCTAGCTCAGTAAAACACTTATCCTTTAAACGCACTCATTCTTAAAACTGAGACCAATTTCGTATGTCTTTAGTTTCTCATCCCTTAATGTGTCAAGATTTATTAAACACAAGAATTACACATAAAATACGTCTACCACTTTTCATGTGAATGGAAATATAACTAAAGAAGAAGTGAGTTTCATAGATAATAAAAAATATAACTTTTCAAAAGACAAAACAGAGACAATAATTTAATTACGTTATTTTGAATATGTATAATTAGGGTTAGTTATGATAAGGGTTAGGTTTAGTACGTGCTATACTTAAGCGACGGTTCGGGTTATGAGTTAACATTAAATGTTCAAGATATCTCGGTACTGATATCGATCTTGACCCAGTTTTCGTGAAGTTCGACTCGGAAGCGTTCGGCTGTCCTACGCAAACGCCCGAGTGTTGACGAGCCGATTTGTACCAGACGACAATTTTGATACGGTGCTGCGTCTTGTGATTGTAAGTTATATTTTCAAGAAATTTTCTAAATAAACAACAAAAAAAAACAAGCAAAATATAGCGAAGTTACTGTTATAAAATATTTTTTTTGTTATTTTGATACGTGGCTGCGTTCTATAATTTTTAGTTATAGTTGCAAGAAATTTTTTTAACAACAAAACAAATAAAACAAGCAAAACAGATCGAAATTAATGTTATCAAATAAATATTTGTAGCCCTAACCTTAAACCCTAAACCCTAAACCCTAACCCTACCCCTTAACCCTAACCCTAACCCTAACCCTAACTCTAAACCCTAACCATAACCATAACCATAACCCTAAACCCTAAACCTTAACCCTACCCCTACACCCTAACCCTAACCCTAACCCTAACTCTAAACCCTAACCCTAACCCTAAACCCTAACACTAAACCCTAAACCCTAACCATAAACCCTAAACCCCAACCCTAACAACAACAAAAAAACAAAACAAGCAAAACATTATTATCATAGGACGCAGCACCGTATCAAAA
Source organism: Sepiola atlantica (assembly GCA_963556195.1). NCBI lineage: Eukaryota > Metazoa > Mollusca > Cephalopoda > Sepiida > Sepiolidae > Sepiola > Sepiola atlantica. Next base: position 60,919,261 of record OY744542.1, read on the forward strand.
TTGTCGTCTGGAAAAAATCGGCTCGTCAACTCTCAGGCGTTTGCGTAGGACAGTCGAACCTCACGGAAACTGGGTCAGGATCGATATCAGTACCGATATCTCCATGGCGAAGAATTTTACACTTTGTTTCCTGTTATTAATACTATGCATAACTAGTTAAAACCATTAAAAACAACAATGTACTTAACAGCTAATCAACGAGCGCCCCGTTTGTTCCGTCGGATAGCGCAGGAATTTAACGTTGCACAGTTAGTACCTCGTATTTTACCGAAAAAATAATTTAGTGTGTACCAGCGCTTCCAATAAACTGTTAAAATATGCACTATCGTGTTGAATTTTTTTTTTTTGTAACTTTTGATGTTTTACAAAAACTGGCGATACTACTAATTATTCGCCAATTTTCAAACACTCCGTTTAAAAATATTTTATTTTTCTCCAAAATCTCCGCGCCACTTTTCGTACGATAATAAGCCGGAGGGTAAATCATTTTTTTTTTAAATATCAACATCAATTTTTTTACATTCGTTTGTCGAAAAAGAAAGAATTCTTTGAAGAAAAGGTGCAAATTCTGTTTAATGTTAGACACACGGAGGGAGAAACGAAAAAGTCTTCAATCCATATATATATATATATATATATATATATATATATATATATATATATATATATATATATATATATATTGAAGTGAGATTTTGAAAAACCAACAAAATGTGCAATTTAAATGATAAAATCATTTATTTAATTTGTGTTGCAAGCTTCTGTTGAAAACAACTTTGCCAGGCGAGAATGTCTTATAGTTTTTTTTCTTTTTCTTCCTCATTTTGATGGTATAAACCCCGAGGGGTCGAATCACGGTAGAGCAAAAAAAACACGCCATGTTGTAATGGACGTTAGATTAAGTGAAGTCCGGTCGATGTTTAGCGCTGGTTGGATCTTTTTGAATAAGAAAATTGACAACATCTTTGAAGCACATATAAAAATGTGCCCCACGAGGAGTAAAAAAACAACTTTGCATTCATCCTGAAATATACGACGCTGTAAATAATAATCAACTTAAATATCCCCACGGGATTCTAATTCATTCATATTAACTTAAGGGTTCCATAAGTTTGGTTTGGTAGTTTTGTTTTACGGCATATCAACCCTTTTTGGGTTATTTAATGCCGAATCTGGTCATTATAGTAAAAGTTTTTATGCTTCAAGTTGTTTATATCTTCAAATGTTTAATCATCGTTTTTGGTTTGGTAGTTTTGTTTTACGGCATATCAACCCTTTTTGGGTTATTTAATGCCGAATCTGGTCATTATAGTAAAAGGTTTATGCTTCAAGTTCTAAAAATAAAATAAAAAAGGGGAGGGAGAAAGGGAGAGGGGCTGTTGTTTTTTTGGGGGGTTTTGTAGAACATAATTAAGTTTTACAAAAAAACAAAAAACAAAAAAAAAACGTCAATGTAGGTGAATTTCGTCTCAGGGAGCCACAGGGCAGCCTGATCTGGTATCACCAGGGTTCCATAGGAACCTAGATACTACAATGTAACATGTGGGTCAAAATAGAGTATGATAAAAAAACAAAGTGTTGAGGATAGAAATGTGAGAACGGGCATCATGCAGATTCAACTAATTAACATTAAATTGCTTTTTACTACTTAAGCGTTACAGAAAAACAAAAACAAACATTCCAAGTTTAAGCGTGACAGACCAACAGGCAGACAACTATACATTGCTAAGTACGCATGACATAATTACTCCATTTGGAAAGGGGATAATTATTTGTAGCTGTTTCACAGTTTTTTCTGACTAAATTAATGTTACATCAATTGTCATGCCTTCAGGCAAGATGCACACATATTTCGCCTCTTTTAATTTAACGGTACACTGACATCCGGTGTAGTTAGCAAACGTCATTATACCACATCGTATGATCTGCAGTTTTATTTCTCTTATGCATGCAAGTAAGGTGTGTATCCACAGACAGCTATATCGTTGTCAACGACTGATCAGTATACAAAAACGTAGCAAGTGAACCCACGCCGCGATTCGAACTCCGAACGGGTGGTCGCATCCAAATGTGCACAGCAGGCAAGTGCCCAATAAACTGCACCATTAGAATGCTTCTGAATGTAGAAGTAAGTACAGTGATATATGTGTGCATGCATGCATATATCTGTTTCTTACCTTACTTCACTCTTTATATATATATATATATATATATATATATATATATATATATATATATATATATATATATATATATATATATATATATATATATATATTTGGATTTTTCACTTAGAAAAAAGATTATTCAGTGAAGACCGGGATTAGGTCAATAAAAACAAGCGCGATGATACTCGATTACAGGGTACATAGCATGTGTATTGCCGGTTGTTGTAATTCTTATTCCAGGAACTTTTTTTTTCTGATGATCTACCAAGCAAGGACCTGCTTGGTAGTGAAACACGTGTAGGTAAAAAGCTCTTTAATTTGAAAAAATGATAAATAAATAATCTTTGAATGAAAAAGTCTGTTGTGGTGTTGATTGGGCTCCTGAACGGAATGCTTTGGTAAGCCTTCAAAAAATCACATATATATACACACACACACACATATATATATACATATATATATATATATATATATATATATATATATATATATATATATATATATACATACACACGTATATATATATACATATATATATATATATATATATATACATATCTATATTATATATGTAAATATATATATTATAATGTTTGTCTACAAATATGGCTTTTGTTTAAGGCTATTGTAATCAATCATAAAGAAGAATACTTCTATTACTGATCGATGCACCTAATCGCTCTAATTCATAATTTTAGAAATGTATAAAAGTGATTCTGATTATAAGGTAATTATTTTCATTTTTATTTCCTGGTTAGTAATTGAAAATAATTTGGTTATCTTTTTAAATTTTTTCTTATTATATAACCCTTCACGTTTTCATCCAATTTACAAACTACGAAATGTGAAATAACGCAGAATAATTATTTATGAAAACATTAAACTCTTTTCATAAATAAGTATTTTATGAAAATCAGATATAATTAATCCGCAAAAGTTTTTTAAAAATAATATTTAAATTGTATTTTAGTTAAATCTAATTGTAAAGTGTGTTTCTATTTACTTCGGATATTATAGTTGGAAAATATATCTGGTTATAGAGACATATTTCCCAAACCTTTGTAGGTATTTGTGACATATTACTATTCTCTGGACGTCGCGTGCAACTGCAAATATGGCGATAGTATTGTACCCTATTTAGACAGAATAAATAGTACATTTTGAATTATTTATTTGCATAGAAATATAAAATTACATTTAAACAATTTGGGTACACGACGATAAAAATTGCTGGGATGAGTTTTTGAATGTGTATTATAACTCGAGTTCCACGTTTGACACAACATTAAAGGAAATTAAAAGAAATACTTTTTTGAATTGCATCTTGGTTGATCGAACGATCTTATCTTTTAACGATAGGATGAAGGGTGATTGTCTTAGTGTATTATTATATAGATATGTTGGGCGAATATACGTAGCGAGGTGAATAAAATGAGAAAGTGTAAAAAAAGACATGGATATTGAGAAAGACACAAATCAAGCGAGAAACGTATGATTCTGTAATATATTAGTACTAATTACTAAGATGGTCGTGGCAAACCTTCAAACCTTTCAAGGAATTATAATTTCCATCCTTATTTTTAGTGGGCGTTTCACTGTTGATGTATGATTGGTGAGACATATGTCGTATGAAAGAAACAATTTATCAAAGTTATCATCGTGTTCCTGATCTCTGTCTCTTTATCTCTTCCCCCCCCCCAGGGTCTTACCAATGGTCGTCTAATGTATTTCTTTTGTATAATTGCTTGTTTTATTGACGCTAATTGGCGAAATTTCTGTTAGTGGCATTGTTTATATGTGAAGAAATTCGAGAGCAGATCTCCAGAGAATAAGTAAACATTGTGATGCATCTTATTTATTTCATGGTAGACAGACAACAGGCATAGTATAACAAAAGCCAGAAGCTAAAAGACAATTTTCGGTTCTGGCCGTATCAGACCAAATAGGGTAAGCAATTCTAATTATTTTTTCTAAAACAAAACGAAATATTACTGAACAGACTTACTTTCTAAGTACCTTTGATCTCCGAAACACAATATAACGCGACTGTTTCCCTGTGTACTAAGACATATTAACCTTCAAGTCCGATACTAACAACTACTTGTCGATATGTCTTATCTAGTAATTGAATTGTTCACTTTCCACTCATTGTTTTGAATTATCTAATATAATTGCCCATAAATCCAATTATGAAGCAAACAAACTTTAGCCTCCAGCTGATTTTAATCCGTGGTAGTAAAATATAACGTGCCAAGTCTAGATAAGTATGTATCAAATGTAAACGTTACTGCTTTCACATATTAATATTTCAATCAGAAACGTGAGAGAGCGGCGAACATTTTAATCAACACGAACATTTCAATGATTCGACCACAAACGGAATAGAACGTTGAGGATAAATTAAATTATTCCGATTTTAAATCGTGTACGTTCCTAAAGAAGCAAATATATTCTGTTTGGAAGAATTCTGTTCAGCTTCGATCGCAAGCTAAGTGTAGTTGATCAGCGGTACGGAAGTGATCCGTGAAAAGAATCAATATATAACCTATCCTAGGATCTATAGAGAATTGGAGATGTTAATCAACTCAACTATTCTCACTAGATTCTAATTCAGCTAGATCCTTTTGGGAATTGAACAACGATCTCGATACACAAACAGAATTATAAAATGTAGCAGGTGAATGAAAATGTCATATATATATATATATATATATATATATGTATATATATATATATATATATATATATATATATATATATATATAAACATGTTGTTTGGCAAAAGAGAAATGAAATGAACCGTAAAAAATATATCTCACAGAAAGGTTATGTTTTTTGGAAATGTGAAAGAATAAAAAATAAAAATAATAAAATAAAAACATGGATATAGGAATATATGAAACTTATATATATATATATATATATATATATATATATATATGATAATAAATTTGTATATATATATATATATATATATATATATATATGTATATATATATAAATATATATATACATATCTCACAGAAAAGTTATGTTTTTTGGAAATGTGAAAGAATAAAAAATAAAAATAATAAAATAAAAACAGTGATATAGGAATATAATATGAAACTTATATATATATATGTATATGATAATAAATGTGTATATATACATAGATATATATATATATATATATACATACATATATACATATATATATATATATATATATATATATATAATACAGGTCAGGTAAACATCCATGTAACCGTGTCGCATATTTTGTATATGTCTGTATAAATAACAAAAATAATATATATATATATATATATATATATGTATGTATTTACATATATACATATATACACATATATATGTATATATATATGTATATATATATATGTATACATACATATATATATATACATTTATATATATATATATATATATTTATATTCTGCTACTTGTGAACAAAGTAAGGAATATATACGTTTGTTACATTTTCGACGGGATGAAGTTGAAAAGTTTGGAAAACAACAAAATTAAAAATAGCATTCACACAACTCAGACTAACTACCTGAAAGTGATTCATGCACTACGATTTAAAAAAATAAAATAGTGATACAAAGACCACTGCCAATATGAGGGGAAAGAAAAAATGGGGCGATCACAAGGGGATCACATCAAGTCCGGAAATACACTCTATTTGTTTACATAGAGATAATGTTTATGGCTTAAAAATGTTATTTACAGGATTTATAAGATAAAATAGCGAATGTGATCAACTTATGACAGAAAAACTTTTACTAACATGCTGATGTGTTGATTAAATTATTAAATTATTTAGTCGGCGCTTACGTAGTTCAGGGATGCGATCTGTTGTTTTATTCTGGACTCAAACCATTGTACTGTTGTTCCAACGCGTACGGCATCGCCCACACAATTACATATATATATATATATATATATATATATATATATATATATATATATATATATATATATAAATGTTAAATTATATTGCCTTTGGCTAAGAGCAAAGTGTAGTATCTTTTCCGATTGATACTGCACCCCATAGATTGGTATTGTCTTGGCCTTTGGGGCTTCATTTACGCCGGTCTATGGGTCTGTCCTGTGCAGTTCTGGGAGGTCCACATTCCCAGGCTTCGCCTCCCCTCTTTGGGGAGGATTAAGTTTATTGCTTACTGTCCGAGACGCCCCTGTCGGGGAATGCCGACAGGGCTGCCCAGGCAATTTTTAAACCCCATTTTCCCGACACGACCTTGGGTCATATCTTACTTATGGGAGTGAGATAAAAACTGGCCTTGTGCCTAAATTCTTGAGAGGAGTAAATCAATACAGACACTGGCATCTAATCATTGCAGAAAAGTAACAATTTCAGACTGTCGCAAGGCGCGAACCCGGTTCACAGAGTCAACCTAGAATCTACTCCGCCACAGGAAACTGTAACATTCTTGAGGGAAATTAAGATAGGCATGTACCTAGCACAAACAAGACAATAGTCGAGCTTTTTTGTATATATATATATTTTTTAAATGACATTAATATATATTAATTTATTATTTTCTGCTAGACTGGTTTGTTGAAGCAATATTCTCTTAAATCAATTTTGGCGAATTCCACACACATATCTTTTTTCTATGCTCATTGTTGACAAAATAAATATTTTCTCGACATATCAAATGATTCTTAATTATAATCGAGGCAGCAAACACAGCTGACACCACAGTTGTTTTCATGTAAGATTGTAAATTTCTTATTTTTGTTATTTCCAGCATCTCATCAATCCGCCACTCTGCATTGTCTTCATCCTTTGTAATACATTTATTAAATATATATATATATATATATATATATATATATATATATATATATATATATATATATATATATATAAAATCATATGTATATATATATATATATATAAAATCATAAAATGGTAAAAAAACAAAATAATAAATAAATGTTGAAAAAAACATTCTACAAATGTTGGTAGCCTTACTCCTTTACACATATACTTTTCTCTCGTTGGAATTGCACTAATACTGCACTACCCTCTTTTCTATATATATATATATATATATATATATATATATATATATATATAATCAAATATGAACTAAAAGTAAACTTTTAATAGATAGAACCTATAGTGAAATGGTTTAATCCTTGGCTTAAGGAAAGAATAATAAACATAATTTTATTACAGAATATACCTTGCATTAAACAATCGAGGTTTGAAATAAATCTGGACATTCGTACATATTTATCACTCTTCTTTCTTCTATCTTTATATATATATATATATATATATATATATATTTAAATTAATATATATATATAAACTAATATATGTATATATATATTTAAATTAATAAATATATATATATATAAACTAATATATATACACACATATATATATATATATATATATATATATATATATATATAGCACCATATTGCACAATGATTATTGAGTGTAGTGTTTATATAGTATTATTATTATTTTTCTTATTATTATTATTGTTATAATTAATGTTATTTGATATGACAATTACCATATCATACGGTAGTCTTAAGGGCATTATATTATAATTATTATTATTATTATTATTATTATTATTATTATTATTATTATTATTATTATTATTATTATTATTATTATTATTATTTTATTATTATTATTATTTATTTATTTATTTATATATTAATGAAATTCTAAGCTGAATTATTTCAACACTTGATTATTAGGGAAATGGTAGTTTTATCAGTACCATTGGAGAGCCATGAATATTATAACTGTCCTGTTTTTTAATCTCCGAAACAGTTACATGGTAAACAGCTGATGATCCCCGTGTTAATATTAGACGCGTAAGGTCTCCTGTTTTTGTTTTACTGTTAGATACTTAACCCCACTTTTTAAAAAATTTCTATTTACTTATTATTTTTATTTATTTATGAATTTCCCAACGAATGTAAATATCTTGGATTTAGTTAGTTTCTCTGGGAATTTAAACTGCATTTTACTTTTTTTTTGTTAAAATGGCTCAAAGCTTTTTTAGACTATATATATATATATACATATATATATATATATATATATATATATATATATATATATATGTAGAGAAGGAGAGGGATGAAAACTTAAATTACTAATGTAATTGTCTGATTTTATATAAATACGTTATTAATATATCAATATAAAAAGTTACAACATAGGCAGAGCATAGGTTCATTTTTTCTTAACTATGTGCTACGTACGCTAAACACAATATGCTTGCTAGTCGAAGACATGTCGTTTTGTATATACTTCTAAGTATATATAATTTTATATTTAACCAGTTTTAGTGATAAAAACATGTATTATGAAAACTTTTTTCATAAAAATATGAATATATATATATATAATAATGGTAATAATCCAGGTAAAAACCACAGAGTAGTAATCCAAAGAATTTCAACCGGGTTTATGAATATATATATATATATATATATATATATATATATATATATATATATATATATATATATATATATATATATATATATATATATATATAATAATAATAATAATAATAATAATAATAA
>OY744542.1:60933019-60945519 GCA_963556195.1 Sepiola atlantica
TACTCGCTAGGAGTTATCACACTGGTCATCGTTAGTGATCGCCCACTGCCAACAACATGTGGTATTCCCTGGAGTCTGAGTGACAACAAGTCTCCTCAGATTTCCAGTATGCTCCACCTATTATTACTATTATTATTATTTTTTTATCATTATTTTATTATTATCATTATTGTTATAAATGGTGGTTTAATTACTCTATTCTATTAGGAACTAAAGCGATGTACTTTCAGTTGTTGTAGCTGTTTTAATAACCTGCACTAGAGATGTGATGTTATTTAATTACTACTAGAAAACTAAGTATAGCATAGAAACAAAACTTTCAACTGCTTTTCTATGAGAAAGTGGCCTATGGGGGGATCACCCATCCTATATTGCGAAGTCGATAGTTTACTTTCTCAAGGAGAGAAAAATTGGTTTATCTGAGAACTTCTCAGATGGAACCAATACTCCATTAAAAGACTTGTCACACCTTTTTACAGTTAGAGGATTGCTTCAGGAGTAAGCAACATTCTGAAGCTGTAGAATGATCAAAGAAGGAAATTATTTCATGCAAGTCTTCCATATCAGGTCTAGAGTGAAAGTTAATCCCAGGAGCTTATCAAAGTAAGAGGCGTTCTTAATCTATGAACAATTTATATGAACCGAAGCAAAACGGGTATACTAGTGTCGGTTGTGAAAGGTAAGAGCTGTAAAGCCTAACCCTAACCCTAACCCTAACCCTAACCCATTGTGACGAATTTTTGTTTTAATTTAACCAACTTCAAATCCGTGGTTTTCTTATTCATTATTTGTTGTTCATAAAGTGGCGAATTGAAAAGAAAATGATAAAAAAAAACCAGACGATCCCAATAAACAAATGAAGAAGAACAGTTACATTGAATGAAAACGAGTCAAATCAAATAAATATCGTCTTATGTTCCTCGTCCATTATGAAGGCGCCTTCTGATCAAATCAATCAAGCTGTCGAGAATCACTTCTGTCAAGGCGAATGCGAGATCCACGTGAAGGCATTATTGTCATTTTCTATTGATCCAACTGCTCCTCCACCCTTCTCTTAACTCTTTCCGACAAACTTCCTCCGATATCGCCTCAACCAGGAAATAGGATTTCGAAAGCTAACATTCGGCAGAACATTTCACTTCCTACAATGGAAAGCAAGTACGAAAGAAGCGAAGCCGTCCTATTGTTCGAAGACATGACAGCTATAAAAGCCATCTGCTGGCTATAATGATAGTTATTATGAAGCATTTCCGAGTGCAAATGAATAGAGTAATTAAATCACCATTTATAACAATACTAATAAAAATAATAATAATTATAATAATTATAATACTACTACCAATAATATTAATAATAATAATAATAATAATAATAATAATAATAATAATAAGAGTTATAATAGTAATAATCATAACGACTAATAGAAATAACTGAGACAATAACATCAATGACGATGATGAAAACAGCGAAAATCCTTGAATGCGGAAACCATCCAACATAACTAACAAACGTTTACCAAACACAGGTTTATGTAAAAAGAAACACACACATGCGGTGGTAGAAATACTTAATTTTGTCACTATTTTTGTAGACGAATACATGGAATAAATGAAATAGAATATTTATATTTTTATATAGAATATTTATTTCGCTTGAGGATATACAGAAGCGAGACGGGCGAACGTAGAAATAAACATCAGATTGATTCAGCTACGATCTTTCCCCGTTCGTTCCGCTTACGCTTTCTGTTTTTTTTTTCAGTTTCATTTCTTCTGCCTTATCTACTAAGTAGGAATGGGATGTACTAAAATAAATTCGTTTCATCACACAAGAACAGCGCGCGACTCGAAATAATAAAACAATAGTATTTCACATAAAAGTATGCTTTTCCTTCATATAAGTTATGCCTGCTCATTAAAACGAATTCTTTTGAATAAGCTCGTTAGCATGCAACCGATAACATAAAAATAAGAACTTTTGACGAACGTGCATACAAGAAACAACTTTGTGAAGATGGCAACAACAACCAGCGCCGAACAAAGGTCATTATGCGCTCAAAGAAACACGTCTTGTGCCAAACCGAAGTTCCATTAAGTACTACCGGTCTATTTAGAATTACAGCTTCACAAAAAATTAACAATCAAACACACATACAAAATGAAACTAGCAACAAACACACACATTTATAACGTTCGTGTCTTTTACCTTACTCCGAACTTTCTACAGTGTTCAGAAAATCTATCTTTGATTAAAGAACTATTTACACACTTAAACTATTATTCACACCTCTGTCAATTTGTAAATATAGAAATGTGACGTGTTGTTTAATCATGTTCATCCCTCTTTTATTACTTACACTTTTTGGGGAACTTTACTAAATGATAACCCTATTTCTTTAATACACAATGTTAATCAAATGCATGCGAGTCATGGACCTTGACAGCCGAGCTCCAAAGAAAAATCCAAACGGTAGAAATGAGATGCTGCAGAAGAGTGATTGGCATCTCGTACTCAGACCGTGTCACAAACGAAGAAGTTCGCGCGCTCATCAACGCAAATCTGAACAACTACGAAGATTTGCTGACAACTGTAAAAAAAAAAGAAAGCTTGGATGGTATGGTCACGTGACAAGGGGCAGCGGTCTCTCCAAAACCATCCTGCAGGGAGCAGTGCAAGGCAAGGGAATGAGAGGTAGACAACACAAAAGATGGACGGACAACATCAAAGAGTGGACGGGCTACAACTTCGCTACAACCCAGTCCATTGCCCATGACCGTCAGAAGTGGAGACAGCTGGTGTGGAGTTCATTGGTGCAGCGCCCCTACGACCCACAGACCAAGTCAAAGTCAAGTCATTAATCAAAGAAAAATGGCAGGAATAATGGGATGAATGCCAATGTAATAAATTACACAAGATTTGGCCAACGATTGCTGAGTGGCCTTTATGCTACAGAAAGGCAAGAAACGAAGAGGTTGAAGAAACCAGACTTCGTATAGGACATACATATATTACCCACAAATATTTATTGAAAGGTGAAGAGTCTTTAATGTTTATATCATGTCTAGAACTTTTTACATGCAAACATATATTAATACATATCTTAACCCATACCAGATCACCTATCTAAAATCTCCCTTGTGTTCGATTATATAGAACAGGCTACTATTTATTTAATGACTAAAAGTGTATTTCAACTTTTTATTCATTGGATTTCCTCAAGACTAAGAAGTTTCCGGATGGCACATGTGCATTGCGTCGCCCCAGATGATAGCTAGAAGGAGGCGTTGGATCATCCTAGCGATTTCTCGGGATCGTCTACATAAGTGGCTTTTATATGTCCAATGTCTCGTATTAATAGTGAAGTATCGAGACTGTTATAATTGTTTGCTCAAGATTTTATTCATGTAAATAACGAATAATGATCGTTATTTTTGTAAATATTGCAATCTGATTCAAGCCTAATACTACAAATGTCGACTAAGCAGCAATTCGTTCGATTGCAACTTCTGTTTCGTATTTGATACGACTCCATTGTCGAAGATCGTAATTCAAGGTCAGTCAATGATTTGTCATGCTGCGAGCGTCTGATCTTGAACTCTAATTGGTATTGGTTAAACGTGATCAAAATCTAATTTCAAAGAGACAAAAATAACGATCTAGAAAAAAAGAATAAGACGCGGTGAGAGAAAAAATAGAAGGCGTCGACAGGAAGCAAAGATACAAGAAAGAGAACATCATTGCCGAAATAGAAGATTTAAATAAGACAAGATGTTTTGTATTATTCGCATTCTTCTGACAATATTTCGGCTGATATTCCTCAGACATTCTTCATAAGTGTATTATTCGTATTCTTCTGACAATATTTCGGCTAATATTCTTCAGACATTCTTCAAGTGTGTATTATTCGCATTCTTCTGAATATATTTCGGCTGATATTACTAAGACATTCTTCATATGTGTATTATTCGCATTCTTCTGAATATATTTCGGCTGATATTACTAAGACATTCTTCATATGTGTATTATTCGCATTCTTCTGAATATATTTCGGCTGATATTCCTCAGACATTCTTCAAGTGTGTATTATTCGCAATCTTCTGACAATATTTCGGCTGATATTCCTCAGCTATTCTTCAAGTGTGTATTTGTCGCATTCTTCTGACAACATTTCGGCTGATATTCCTCAGACATTCTTCAAGTGTGTATTATTCGCAATCTTCTGACAATATTTCGGCTGATATTCCTCAGACAATCTTCAAGTGTGTATTATTCGCATTCTTCTGAATATATTTCGGCTGATATTACTAAGACATTCTTCATATGTGTATTATTCGCATTCTTCTGAATATATTTCGGCTGATATTACTAAGACATTCTTCATATGTGTATTATTCGCATTCTTCTGAATATATTTCGGCTGATATTCCTCAGACATTCTTCAAGTGTGTATTATTCGCAATCTTCTGACAATATTTCGGCTGATATTCCTCAGCCATTCTTCAAGTGTGTATTTGTCGCATTCTTCTGACAACATTTCGGCTGATATTCCTCAGACATTCTTCAAGTGTGTATTATTCGCAATCTTCTGACAATATTTCGGCTGATATTCCTCAGACAATCTTGAAGTGTGTATTATTCGCATTCTTCTGAATATATTTCGGCTGATATTACTAAGACATTCTTCATATGTGTATTATTCGCATTCTTCTGAATATATTTCGGCTGATATTACTAAGACATTCTTCATATGTGTATTTTTCGCATTCTTCTGAATATATTTCGGCTGATATTCCTCAGACATTCTTCAAGTGTGTATTTGTCGCATTCTTCTGACAATATTTCGGCTGATATTCCTCAGACAATCTTCAAGTGTGTATTATTCGCATTCTTCTGACAATATTTCGGCTGATATTCCTCAGACAATCTTCAAGTGTGTATTATTCGCAATCTTCTGACAATATTTCGGCTGATATTCCTCAGACAATCTTCAAGTGTGTATTATTCGCATTCTTCTGACAATATTTCGGCTGATATTCCTCAGACAATCTTCAAGTGTGTATTATTCGCATTCTTCTGACAATATTTCGGCTGATATTCCTCAGACAATCTTCAAGTGTGTATTATTCGCAATCTTCTGACAATATTTCGGCTGATATTCCTCAGACAATCTTCAAGTGTGTATTATTCGCATTCTTCTGAATATATTTCGGCTGATATTCCTCAGACATTCTTCAAGGGTGTAGTTGTCGCATTATTCTGACAATATTTCGGCTTGTATTTCGCAGACAATCTTCAAGTGTGTATTTTCGAATTCTGTAATCATTTTGTCGAATCCGGGGAATTGTCCGGAATATCGAACTGGACAATAAGGTCGGAGGTTACATCGACCGAAACTTTGTAGAATATCATCAAAGATTAGAACAGTAGTCCAAATAATCGACATTATTCCATTCATCAATCGTAAACTAAAAATTCCGAAAAATAAGTCTAGATACGTTTAACTAATCTGTACTTTTAGAAATTAAAATGTTGTGTTTCTTCATATACGCATGACAGACCGACGTAAAAGTTATTGTAAACCCTAAAGCAGGACACACTAACGAACATCATATTTCGAGCTCGCGTGCGATAGACCAATAAGAATGTTATTTAAAACATAAATCTGACAGACCAATAAAATTATGTTGTAAACATGAGCCAGGTAGATCAACGGAAATAATATTTCGAGTTACACGTGAGGGCGCAATCGTAAGATTATTTAAAACTGATGCCTGGCAGATCAACGAAATACTATTTGAAACTTGAGCATGACAGATCAACAGAAATAATATTTCGAGTTACACCTGAGGGGACACTCGTAAGATTATTTCAAATTGATGCCTTGCAGATCAACGAAATACTATTTGAAACTTGAGCATGACAGATCAATGAAAATAATATTTGCAGCTTAAGCGTGAGACAGATGAGAATATATTTTCTTAATTTAAACCTGACAGACCAACGAACATCTTTTTTTGAAACTTAAAAAGACAGTAAATCAAAAATAATATTTCTGAGTTATATGTGAGACGCCGATCGGAATCATATATTGAAAACTTGAAACCTGATAAACGAACGAATATCCTATCTAAAATTTAAGCAAACAGACCAACGAAAATAATATGTCGAACTCAAGCGTGTGATACCGATCGTAATAGTTTTCAAAAACTGAAACGTTATACAGCAACGAAAATGCGGTTTCACATCCATGTGTGACAGACTGGTGGAAAGGCTATATAAAACTCCAGCCTGGCATACAAACGAATATCTCATTTTAATCTTATGTAGCGTTGTATTTCTATGTGATTAAAAGAATAATGGTAAACTCTTATGTATAAACATATAATGATATATATTTAGTGTTGGTGGCGGTAACTGAATACAACTGAGTAGCGAAAGATGACATACAGTAAAAGACGGAGTGGTTTTCTCGAACCGGATCGCTAGTCGACAATCGACCCATGTTTTGGGTTAGTTTTTATACTAATTTGTGACACCCGCGCACACATATGTAAACACTCATTCTGGGTGTTCGCCTTTGCTAGTAATGTCGCCAGACCTCTAGGGCGTTAATTTAACGACAGGATATTTCTGTCTGCAGTTCACATTTATAGATAACATAAAGTGTGACGGTGGTTTTGAATATATCAATCATTATTTTATTGCCGACAAACGTGTTTATTTGTCTGAGCCTGCTATTTATCTAATTGCATCCAATGTAAATTCATTCGACTGCCATTTCTCGTTCTGTCTTTTTCTTTATACAATATACTAACCGTGTCTATGTATGTCTACTAATCTATATCGTTTACGTTCTACGATTGACATACATAAACATTCTTCACAGCTTAAAATATACTGCAGATAGAAATTCGGATTCTTTTTAGTTAATTTACTGTTGAAACTCTATTCTTTTAACAAATCTTAATAAAGTATCTTCCCCTCATTTTTTATTGACTCACGTCATTGGAACAAGTGGGTCAACTCATTAGATGCAAGAAAGAAAATATCTATAATTATATATAGTTTACGTCATGATTGAAATGCATAAACATTCTTCACGACTTAAAAGATAATGCAGATAGAAATTCGGATACTTTTTAGTTAATTTACTTTTGAAAGTCTATTCATTTGACAAATCTTAATAAACGATCTCCTTTCCATTGCTTATTGACTCACGCCATTGAAATAGGTGTGTCAACTCACCAGAACTCACCAGATGCAAGAAATACACCATCAATAATGATATATAGCTTACGTCGCGATTGACATGCATACACATTCTTCACAACTTAAAAGATAATGAAGATAGAAATTCGGATTCTATTTAGTTAATTTACTTTTGAAATGCTATTCATTTGATGAATCTTAATAAACTATCTCCCCTCCATTGCTTATTGACTCACGTCATTGAAATACATGTGTCAACTCATTAGAAAGAAAATTCTATAATTCTATATAGCATAGTCACGATTGACATACATACATATTTTGTAGAACATCTAAATTACTATCCGAATTCGGAAATTTGTTGTGTCGATTTTTCTTTAGAATTCCATTTATTTACCAAACCCTTATGTGCTGTACATGGCCCGTTGACTGAGTGTGTGTTTCAAGTAAGCTTCATGCCAGGTGATATTTTCGGTACACCTGATACGATAAATTCAATATATTTTCGTTTAAACTACTGATAAGCTGGTAGAAGATGGGTAATGATTGAAATCGACATACACCGGAGCTGTAACAACACTTTACAAAGAGCGGGTATAAATTTATATTCATAAATAAGTGTAGACTGCCAGCCCGACTGACAAAACCTCTCGCGGAAATGCGATGATGCATCCGAAAATACAAAGAAGGGAAATTAAGTATAAAAAGGGGACGCCTAAATATAAAATAAGGAGAGAGAAATATTGATTGAAAGGAAAGAAGCCTTAAAATGACAACATTATTGCCATGAAAAGCAAATATTTGGGATGAAGAGGAGGAATTTAATATTTGATGAATAGAGAGAAAGAAGATGATGATGGCGATGGCGATGGCGATGGCGATGATAATTATTATTATTATTATGATGATGATGATGATGATGATGATGATGATGATGATGATGACGATGACGATGATGATGACGATGATGACAAGTATGATGATGATGATGATGACGATGATGACGACGATGACGATGACGATGACGATGACGATGACGATGATGATGATGATGATGATGCTGATGATGATGATGATGATTGTTAACAAATTAAATATGGACAACATTAATAACGTTTGAAAATGAGTCTTAGGGAATAAAAGTCAATCAAATTAAAAGATGTCTAAAGATGAAAGAGAAATGTAATTCAATAGAAACTAATACTTGAGTTACAGAGTCTTTCAATGAAGGGTGGCGCTATTGATTTCATTCTTCCTGTTTCATTTTACTTCAGTTGAAGTTCTCAAAAGTCAAGGGGTCCCTTCCTGAAGCTAACACTTGATCTCTATATGAGATACATAGATATTCGAGTGATCCAATAAAGTTGTCTTTAACTCTCAAGCGTTAATTTTGTAAATAAGTTTAGAACATTAATTTTCATTTCCCCAATTAGCCAGTTGATCATGTTCTAGTATATATTTCTTTTGGTCTCTTGGTCTTCCCGGATTCCAGGACAAAACATTAGCTGGTCTGGGGAGTATCCCGCTAAGTGGTGTTACTTGAGCTAAAATCACTAAGAGAAAAAGCGTCATTCCTAGTATAGGCGTGTAGCCAAACCGAGATCTTATTTTAGTTTCGAATACTATGCCATTTTGAATATTTGATCAGGGTTTACTTGTAGGGTGAAGTATCCTCGTGTCAGTTTTTTCTGACAAACCCTTTTACAGAGAGACCGAAGACATCTGAGGATGGTGTTTAGTAGGTAATTCAAACTCTCCATAAGATGGGCGAATATACTGTCGATATGTATTTCTTCCGGACAGCTAGCTGGAAAATACTCATACACGAAGAAGGAGACGGCAATAAGATAATTTTGAAACATATTTAATGAACTTAAACATGGATCCATCTTTCTTTTACTATGAGTTTTTTTCTCGTTTTCGTCTGAAAGAGGTATGATATGAGGGGTGTGTAGCCCCTTATGTGTCAGATATGAGATTCTGTGTGCTTGGTTACTAAGGTTTAAATTGTATCTGCGTATATGAGAGCTACATATGATCCAGGCATTAAGCTTCCCAACCCTGTGTACATAACATTAAACAATTGAAAGCGACACTTAACACCGCAACCATGGTACTACGACAAATTATGTAAAAGTTAATATAGTACTTATGAGAAGTGACTAATTGTAGTAGAAAGACTCAAATAATAAATGAATAACATTTTTTTAAATTATTAAGCGACTTATGGAAAGTTAGTAAGTCCATGCCGTGACGAATAAAATAACATTTCTTGAATAGTTTTTCGTTGAAGCATGAGTTCATACGAAAGTTTGCAACTTTTTGACGCATTCCTTTTTATTATTGTTTTAGTCTGCAAGATTTGTCAGGCTGAACTTGTTGTGTAGAAGAAATAACACAGTGCAGTAGTGCATCTTATGGTTATCATTTCAAAATGTGCAGATTGCTGAGTCAGTTCTGTAGCCTTATCTGGCCAGTGCAACTTTTGATTGTCATATTCCCGTTCTCAGGCGGTAGGGTGATCTGTATTTAACCCAGGTTCCCATCTGAGCAAGGAGGGAGGGCTCAAGAATGCGGAATTTATGTGTTAATATGAATAGATCATTCTCTAGCCGTCTGGTCCACAGCTTCATTCTGGTTTCTTCCCGAGGTTCCACATGACCAAATAAGCTTATCCTTAATTTCAGTCGTTAGGCCATTGGTTCACGTCCATAAAATAGATAGCGTTCATTATTAATAACCTTGCTGATCGCCAATTGGCAAGCAACTTCCCGCCTTACATATTAATTCAATAATAATTTTTTGTTTAAATAATGTTATTTTATTTGAGTTTCTTTTTGCGTTACAGAAAATATCGACGTTCTCAGATGATTAAAAGTTTGAGGATGAGAATCTGGACGTCAATCTGGACATCGACTTGAAGGGCATAGCTAATATTGAGATGCTTAGGAACTTTATTTTCACTCAGATTGTTGGGGAGATAAAGACGGAGCAATAATAATTGTGCAATCACATTTTGTCAGCCTATCTAAATATTTATGTTAACGCGTTGTGTGCTACAAAACGAACTGTGGGCTTCTCTCTCTCTCACCCTCTCTTTGAACCATGTGACGTCATATCAGTTGTTATCGAGTAATACAGCCCAGTAATCCTCATTGGGTTCAGCAAGTTAACATCGGCTGAGCTTTTATTTCCTGTTATTCTCAACTAACCATTGTATGTACTAGTGCATTTACTCGCCTGATATCTTACCCATATCCTATTCTAGTCTTTTTCATTCGTGCCAGTTGGTCACTTCTCGACAATCATTGTCTTGTCTTCTGTTATTATTGTGTATCTATGATCCGTCACTTAGCACGATTAACGCCACTCGTGGCTTCAGACGGATGGATTTTCTGTTGAATGATGATGAATATCATGAAGGGATTGAAAAAAAAAAGAATAAATAACATTAGATGAGTTATGTAGACATGAAAACTGGATATCCTTAGTGTTTATTGACCTTATATTTAAAAACTACAGTTTTACAGTTTTTAGGGAATAAAGTGTTCAACGGATGTGAAGTTCTCGGAAATACACTTTTGTTTTGCTGTAGACGGTGGCAACGTACTGGGCAGCTATATGTGTGTGCGGGGGTCCCAAATTAGTATATAAACTAACCCAATATTTGAAATTTGATTAACAGAGAACAGACAAATCCCAGAAATGAAAATTTCTCTTGGAGCCGGTCTCATGATAAACAAGTTCATATCGGTTACGTTGACTACGGACATATTGTGGACAAAGGATTGTTGTCGCTTTGCTAGAAATTATAACCATGTTCATCTAGTCTTCAGAGGCAGCGATACCACCAAATTTAAATACTAAACTGGCTATAGGCGAAGTAAGTGCCAGCAAGCTATCCATATCAGCAACGAAGCCAAGCTGCCCTAAAACAACACATTTTAGAGAACATCCCACAATACATATCTACAGGATTTACTCGTGATTCTATATTGGTTGTCTTTGCATGGATGACTATAAGAAATAGTCTTTCTCTGCTCTACCTTCTGCATTTATAATCATACGTATTTCTAGTTGTGCACTTGGCATGTGCATCGAAGTAAATATCTGTAAAAAATGAAAGTCGTCAGAAAACTGATAAATGTTCCTATATACTTGCATCCCAACTCCGGTAGAGTTAGACACGGAATCGGTTTTAATGAGGGAAAAATACAGCTCTCCGAAAATGGGCAATGGATTGAGACAGAAATAAAATGGTCTAAATCTAGAAGGATGTCTCCTTCACAGATCAAGACGAGGAAATATAAAGTGCAGTGTCAGGAATGTACTACACTTTGATCTTAACCAACAGTTCGAGTAGATACATATTATGCAGAATGACTAAAGGAACGGACATCATGAAAGTAACAAGCGTCCGAATCAAACGAAATCAACAGACGACGCCATTATTGAAAAGGAAAAGGGAAAACACGAAATTGATTTGTAGACAACGAGACCGGAAACATACACAACTGACAAATAAGAGAATTGCAACAGAATAAAAAGAATTATCAATAAATATCGACCGTTTTTAAAGAATCCATTAATATTTAATCTGCTCATTAATAACGGAGCGGAATGAAAGATCCTGTGTCTAATTTTGTGTTTGCTCTTGCCTTTTGCATTCGTTAATTTTTATGGCGAAATGATTGATTCCTTTCGAAGTCATTAATCAAACTACAAAGCGGAAAACGAATAAAAGCGGAAACAAATGAAGAAAACGATTAAGACAATAAGAATGAAACGTAAATTTATATTCTTAAGATACGCCCATCAAACTGCGATGAAAGTGTTATTTCAGAAGTAAAACGTGACGGACCAACACACAGTGTATTGATTTATACCTCTCCAGGAGTTAGGCACAAGGCCAGTTTTTATCTTACTCCCACAAGTAAGATGTGACCCAAGGTCGGGTCGGGAAACTGGGGTTTAGAAATTGCCTGGGCAGCCCCCGGTAGGGGCGCCTCAGGCAGTAAGCAATAAACTTACTCCTCCCCAAAGAGGGGAGGCGAAGCCTGGGAGGGTGGAACTTCTAGAACTGCACAGGACAGACCCATACACCGGCGTAAATCAAGCCCCGAAGGCCAAAACAATACCAGTCTATGGGGTACAGTATCCATTGTCACAGATACTACACTTTGATCTTAGTCAAAAGGCCAAGAGCTTATTTCTGATGGGTTCACAAAACGCTGTTTAAAACTTAAGTCGTAACGATCAAATTAATCCTATTCCTAACTTAATCGTGACAG
>OY744542.1:60950519-60960519 GCA_963556195.1 Sepiola atlantica
TATATATATATATATATATATATATATATATATATATATATATATACTATTGAACTCATGGAAGAAAAACGAGTTTTATTGTTTATGATTAACATTTATATAAAATTCATATTTCTAACTTGATGGTATACATTAGCCGCAATCGGGTGTAGCTGATATATGTCGCCATTGTCCCCGCTAGTCATAAGTAGTATGCTTTCGAATGTAAGGGTTTTCGGTACAACATGCCTGCTCAGACAATATATTGATCCGAGGATTCTTAACAAAGGACCACGTAACACTTGAAATACAATTTAAGTTTTTGTTTTAGATCTTAATATAGAGTTTAGCTGTCGGCAAAGCGCTTTACAAAATATGAACTTATGGTATTGAATTCAATTACATGTGATGCTCTTAAAACTATTAAGACTTTTAATATTTTACAACTGTGTTCGGAACAAAATAACATTCTAGCCATCCTTATATCTGTTGAAGTACGAGAACATATTATATATATATATATATATA
Source organism: Sepiola atlantica (assembly GCA_963556195.1). Classification (NCBI taxonomy): domain Eukaryota; kingdom Metazoa; phylum Mollusca; class Cephalopoda; order Sepiida; family Sepiolidae; genus Sepiola; species Sepiola atlantica. Next base: position 60,951,027 of record OY744542.1, read on the forward strand.
TACATATATATATATATATATATATATATATATATATATATAAGGGACCGCATGAAGGTTGCTATCATCCTAAGTGAAAGTATTTCTGTAGAATCGACTGGATTCGAACTTGGCACACCCAGGTTGTCAGTTCGTGTCGTTAATCACTTAGCTATCGTCAATTAGAACTGTGTGGTAACAAAACGAAAAGTCGTTAAATTGGGAAAACAATGATAATGAATAGGACATTAATGAGACGTCATTTTGCAAATCCATATGCAGTCTTGTTATTCGGACTACTGTTCTCACTTTGAGTGTGATCATCACAACGTTTCGGCCGCTGTAACCTCCGGCTTTTTTCAGGTGTATCTTCTCGGACTCGGGAATATTTCTGTCGGGTAATGTTTCTTCTGGGATTATGATTACATGAAGATACGAATAATTATTTTGGTCGATCATTTGTTCTGCAGGACGAGCCACCGTCTGCTTGTGACGATACAGTTCCTGTGGAAAAAATAAAAACATTTCACTCCAAAATGTTTCTTGCCCTTCATTTCCTGGATTTATACATTTTTTTCAAAGCGCGCGGAAGAATTCCTGGCTGCTTCCTCAATTGGCAAATTTCGAAATAAATAGCAAAATGCACTTTAAAAAATGGTGTTATCTTCTTTCATAATATTCTCCTATAGTTTTTTTATTCAGATAAATAAAAATAAATGAATAAAAAATAAATAAATGAGAAAAGTAAACGTTTTTGATTTTTCTTGGTGTTATTTGCTTGCAGATAACAATTCTCTGAGAAAGCATTTATAAGAAATATCTTAGGTTTAATTCGTGCAAAGAAAATGTGTTTTGTTTTTCAAATAGGAAGAAACAATCATATGAATAAAAAACGTTTTTAAAAGTAATTTCGGAAAATTGATTAACATATTATAAATCTTTAGTTTTTAATATAAACACTATTGTTCTGTATACTTAGAAGTATATGTATGTATGTATGTATGTATGTATATATATATATATATATATATATATATATATATATATATATATATATATATATATATATATATATATATATATTGTAAGGAAATCAACATCTTTGAAGCACGGATTAGAATATATTAAAGTGAAATATTTTGAACATCAACAATTGTGCAATTTTAAATGAAAAATTCAGTTATTTAATTTTTTTTCGCGAATTTTATTTGTAATACAACCTTGTCAGGCCAGGCTGTCTTATAGTTTTGTTTTTCTTCTTTTCTTCCTCCTCATATTGATGGTATTTACTCTGAGGGGTCGAATATACGTCAAGTTCTTAAGACGTTATATGTTTAGTCGTGGCGATGTTATGCGCAGATTGGCGCTTTTTTTAGTAAGGAAATCAACATCTTTGAAGCACGGATCAGAATGTATTCAAGCGAAATATTTTGAAAATCAATAATCGTGCAATTTTAAATGACAAAAAAATTAAATAAATGAATTTTAGAAAAAAACATATGCATAGCTTTGACAACAACGACTTTGTCGAGAAGATTGACGATGCATTTGTCTGATAGTAGCACCATAGCCCAATACTGAACTAACGACCATTCCTGACCCTGATCGGAATTCAGAATACTCCTAGTAGACACTAACAAAATCTTAGAATATAGTACTAAAACAAGAAACCCTAATAAACAGAATTAAGTTTGATATTAGTAATAATATACTAAAATGTCTATAATTCTAACTATCGTTTCGTACTTATTACATAATTCCCGCCAAAACCATCTATACTACTAACACACGGTCTGTACCTGATTATCCTCATCCTCCTGAAGATGGATCCGCATTGGTCTCAAAGTACATGGGACACAAATGTAAACTATGGACAATTCATCAGCCAATTACCCTCCGAATCAAAGTGTAGTATCTGTTCCGATGGATACTGCACCCCAACGACTGGTATTGTCTTGGCCTTCGGACCTTGATTTACGCCGGTCTATGGGTCTGTCCTGTGCAGTTCTAGGAGGTCAACCCTCACAGGATTCGCCTCCCCTCTTTGGGGAGAAGTAAGTTTATTGCTTACTGCCTGAGGCGCCTGTACCGGGGAATGCCGACGGGGTTACCCAGGCAATTTTTAAACCCCACTTTCCCGACCCGACCTTGGGTCACATCTTACTTGTGGGAGTAAGATAAAACTGGCCTTGTGCCTAACTCCTGGAGAGGAGTAAATCAATACCCTCCGAAACTAAGATCGTGATTCGGACTATTGAAAGGATCTACTAAAGGACATCCAGACATAAATTGTCTCTTATATTCAATAATACTTGCTTGCAAGAGAAGATACTGCCTGGAAATATATATATATATATATATATATATATATATATATATATATATATATATATATATATATATATATATATATATATATGTATATATATATAATGTACTAGCGAGAGTAACCGGCGTAACTTTTGACCGTTATTCGGGAATACAGAAGTTTTTTCGTATAAAAACAACAATCTGCGCCAAAAGTAATGTTGCCTTTCCTAAGGTTCGCTGTTACATACAGCATCTAGTAGTTCTGTTACTTTGTTCCAAACATAAATGAAATATGTGTTTTAATCTCGTTTCTGACTTTTTATTTGACTTATTTTACAATTAAAAGTAGGCAAGAAGCTAGGGAGAACTAACATATTGTTTTTTTAAACGCTTTAAGAAAAATGGTGTGTCTATTAAAAAAAAATCCTCATGTTTATGACTATACTTTAAATTTATTCATACTTTTGACATTTAAAATTTTTTTTTTTCAACATAGTTCACCCCAAACAAGGTAGGACGCCACTGTAGACATAAGGGGCTACTGAAAAAAAAGAAGAGGGGAGAAGGTGGGGGGCAGTCAACCTAGATTGGGATCTGCGCAGCGAGAGGACTGTTTACATTAGTTTTAAACTTCTGCATGTCTTACTGTAGGGGAAACAGGGGGCAGAGAGGGAGTTCCAGAGGCCAGCAACACGAGGAAAGAAGCTATTTGAGTAGAAGGCTTTCCGACATCTGGGGACCTCTACAGTGAATGAATGAGATTTAGTTGATTGTCGAGTTAGTCTAGTGAATTTAAACATTACTTACAATTACTTAAAATACATTATTTGGTCCGTCACTTGTTAAGTTTTAAATAACGAGCCGTTTGTATAGCGAATTCATCCGCCAAAACCGCTCACTTCAATGTCCATGCTTACGACATCTATCAGAAATCAGACATCTCGCTTAAAAATAGACTTCAAAATCTTATGGGGATTAGACACTTCTTTTCTCTCTTTCTCACATAAATGACGAAGATAGTCTGTCTCTACTCTATCGTTATTCTGATAGTAAGTGTTGGTGGAGCTTTACTTTCTTGACAGATTAACACAAAAAATCCATCTAGTTACTAACATTGCAAACAACCTCCGCCTCTGTCCGTGCATACCCAGAACGAAACCGAATTTCTATGAAGTAAGTTTTTTTTTCGAGAAACTTCGACCTGTTTAGACCAATACTGCAGCGCCGCTTATTAGCTAAATTACAATGGAGCCGTTTTCAAATCGAATGTTAACAATTACTTGTTAAGATGGTCCGTAAAATAATGATATTTTAACCATTAAACCCTATGTAAACATCCCTCTAATAGTGTTATTCCTCATACAACATACATACTCATATTCTATATACTTGAGTGGCTTCTGAGACTTAATAAGTATATAATATCGGTTGCAACTGGACATCATAAACGGGTACTCATATATGTTAACTTACTTCAATCCCAGGACAACTTATATAAAAGTGAGGTCGAAATCACAGTATTCACGTAAAGAAATCAAACAGAAAAGAACAAAGTCTCTGTTGATTGAAACAATTCTAGAACTTTGTTAAGGACTGTTCCCCAACAGCAGCGTTTTCAATAACGATCTCACTTGTAACTTAGTCATATGATATCATTTTCTTAGAAGAACACACTGTTCCTTAACTATCTTGAACACAATGTTATCGCTCCTGGAACTTCGTTCCGTAGTATGGTGTTTGTTCTCACAACGCTGTTATCAATACTAATCTCTGGCACTCAATGATCTCAGCCCTTCGAGTGCGAAAACGAATCAGCCAACTTGTATTAAGCCCGTCTTTTATATATGGCAAAATAAGCTGATCACACTTGTTACTATGCATACATACTCTCGTTCTTACGCGTACTTATTCTTTCTCACATACATATCTTGCACGCCAGGTTAGTTAAGACTATGTCCACCAGTTGATCCAGGTTTTGGCGCATCACGTAACCACAATATGTTTTTTTTTCTATATCACTCCACACAGAGCTGTTGAGATCAAGAAATGTAAGCATTGTTTACACACATACATTGTTTTATATATGTACTTCTTTATATGTCCTTTTACTTGTACTTGTTTCCACATGTACTTATACTTGTTTACACATGTGTTTGTACTTGTTTACACATGTATTTATACTTGTTTCCACATGTACTTATACTTGTTTACACATGTATTTGTACTTGTTTCCACATGTACTTGTACTTGTTTACACATGTATTTGTACTTGTTTCCACATGTACTTGTACTTGTTTACACATGTATTTGTACTTGTTTACACATGTATTTGTACTTGTTTACACATGTATTTGTACTTGTTTCCACATGTACTTGTACTTGTTTACACATGTATTTGTACTTGTTTACACATGTATTTGTACTTGTTTACACACGTATGTGTACTTGTTTACACATATACTTATACTTGTTTACACATGTACTTATACTTGTTTACACATGTATTTGTACTTGTTTCCACATGTACTTATACTTGTTTACACATGTACTTATACTTGTTTACACATGTATTTGTACTTGTTTACACACGTATGTGTACTTGTTTACACATATACTTATACTTGTTTCCACATGTACTTATACTGGTTTACACATACATTGTTTCATATATGTACTTTTTTTATATGTCCTTTTACTTGTACTTGTTTCCACATATATTGTCTGATATATGTACTTGTTTTATAAGATCAACGATGAATATTTTACTCCGTTTCCGGCAGATCTCAGGCTGAAACAGCACGTGAATCGGTACATGTCCAGATTGGCATGAAATGACCCATCAGGAAGTTGATGTTCCGGAAACCAAACTCCAATACGATTTAAGGTTGTTGTTGTTGTTTTTTTTTTTTTCACGTTTAAACTTATGGGAAAGTTGTGGGTGTTGTTGTTATCTATATGTTAATAAGTAATTCTTTTTCACGTTCGTTACTACGTTTTACATATGTTTTTCTTTTTTTTAAATTAGGTGTCCAATTGTTCAACAGGAAATGCAAAAAGTAACTGAGACATGGCTGATGTTGCTGTTGGGCCAAAAAAACATTTTCTACCCAAATGCAAAATTAATTATTATGAAATCGAATGGACTGTCCGGCTGCAGTTTTATATGTCGATCGGTCTGTCACGTTTCAGTTTAAAATAGAATTTCCGTTACTAAACACGAAGACTGAATATATACATATATAGATAGTCTATATCATCTTGTGTTTTAGAAAGATAAACATAATTTACATGAAACCATCTTATAAGATGTTCTGCAACGTTATATTCTAAACTATAATTATCATCGGTATGCTATGCTTCAGTTTGAAATAGTATTGATTTACGCCTCTCCAGGAGTTAGGCACAAGGCCAGTTTTTATCTTACTCCCACAAGTAAGATATGACCCAAGGTCGGGTCGGGAAAGTGGGGTTTAAAAATTGCCTCTGCAGCCCCGTCGGCATTCCCCGGTAGGGGCGCCTCAGGCAGTAAGCAATAAACTTACTCCTCCCCAAAGAGGGGAGGCGAAGCCTGGGAGGGTGGACCTCCTAGAACTGCACAGGACAGACCCATAGACCGGCGTAATAGTAATCACATGTTTAAAAGCAAAGTGCGAGTATTGATTTACTGCTCTCCAGGAGTTAGGCACAAGGCCAGTTTTTATCTTACTCCCACAAGTAAGATATGACCCAAGGTCGGGTAGGAAAAGTGGGGATTAAAAATTGCCTCTGCAGCCCCGTCGGCATTCCCCGGTAGGGGCGCCTCAGGCAGTAAGCAATTAACTTACTCCTCCCCAAAGAGGGGAGGCGAAGCCTGGGAGGGTGGACCTCCTAGAACTGCACAAGACAGACCCATAGACCGGCGTAATAGTAATCACATGTTTAAAAGCAAAGTGCGAGTATTGATTTACTCCTCTCCAGGAGTTAGGCACAAGGCCAGTTTTTATCTTACTCCCACAAGCAAGATATGACCCAAGGTCGGGTAGGGAAAGTGGGGTTTTAAAATTGCCTCTGCAGCCCCGTCTGCATTCCCCGGTAGGGGCGCCTCAGGCAGTAAGCAATAAACTTACTCCTCCCCAAAGAGGGGAGGCGAAGCCTGGGAGGGTGGACCTCCTAGAACTGCACAGAACAAACCCATAGACCGGCGTAATAGTAATCACATGTTTAAAAGCAAAGTGCGAGTATTGATTTACTCCTCTCCAGGAGTTAGGCACAAGGCCAGTTTTTATCTTACTCCCACAAGTAAGATATGACCCAAGGTCGGGTCGGGAAAGTGGGGTTTAAAAATTGCTTCTGCAGCCCCGTCGGCATTCCCCGGTAGGGGCGCCTCAGGCAGTAAGCAATAAACTTACTCCTCCCCAAAGAGGGGAGGCGAAGCCTGGGAGGGTTGACCTCCTAGAACTGCACAGAACAGACCCATAGACCGGCGTAATAGTAATCAGGTGTTTAAAAGCAAAGTTCGAGTAGACACGTGTTAAGAATATCCGTTCTTGTCACTTGATTGTGTAATTACGGAGAAGGTTTTGCCTCAATTGCATTTCTTCTTAAAGGAATGACTTACCTAAAAGCAAATTAATCCGATGAGTACCAACAGAGAAACTCTGCAACTAAAAGACAACTATACAATGGCTTCTTCTTTTCTTACGTCACTCAAGTGCGCGTTGCACTGGAAGAAAGGAAAAATATTGGATATCTGAATCAGTTGAGTAGGGAGGTGATGTTGGTTGAATTCAGAAGGACCTTTGTCAAAGGTTACTGAGTGTATCTCTTAGGTAAAAGAGATAGATAAGTAACAGAAAGTATATGAGGGAGTGAAACAGAAATAGAACCAGAGAGAGAGAGAGAGAGAGAAAGAGAAAGAGAGAGAGAGAAACTGAAAGTGAGAGAGGGGGATAGAAATAAAGTGAGAGAGAAATAGAAAGAGGGAGGGGGAAGAAGATACAGCTGATGAAATGGTTCGGTGCGAGAATGTCAAGCGCCATCCTACTGAGTTGTGGTCATTTTGGATAGTATTCCGGTCAGCGGGTTCTTTTCGAATCAATGCCGTTGTGGTGGTGCAGGATTCGGGGTGAAGATGACGCGAGAAGAGGTGTAGAGAAATAGAGATATGTAAAAAAAAAAACAGTAAGAGAAAACAAGTGTCGACTTGAGAGAGTAAGACATAGACATAGAGACAGGTAAGTAGATACTTAGAAGAAGAAGCAAAACAAAATAATAAATGTGGATAAACAACAAAAAAACGAGAACATGAGAAACAGAAAGGTATACGCCAAAAACATAGAACCCATTTTTTTTTTAACTAAGCCTACCCCAAACAAAGCAAGTTGGCACTGTAGACGTAACGACCTACTGAGAATTAGGCTGAAAGTATTGAGAGCCATCCTGAATTGGGAGCAGTGCAGCGAGATGCTCGTTCACATTAGTTTTAAAGTTCTAGATATCGGTACAATCGAGGGAACAGGGAGCAGGAAGGGAGTTCCAAAGGCCGGCAGCTCGACGAAAGAATCTATTGGAGTAAAAAGCTCTCCGGCATCTGGGGAACTCCACATTGCATGGATGGGGTTTAGCTGATTGTCGAGTTGGTCGAGGGTATTTACCCGGAGTAGGGAATCAGAACAGCAAGTTCATCGGAGCACAATCCATTGAAGTGCTTGTACGACAAGCACAAGTATGCAACATTGTGGCGATGTGACAAAGGTTTAAGCTTGGTGGATAGCGAGGGATCTATTAGATAAGAGACTCTTGTTTACCTTGTCTGAAAGAGAGACGAGTGGTTGGTGCACCAGCCCAGATGTGACAACAATACTCGATGCATGAACCTGACAGAAATAGCGAGTGTGGGCGAGATAGCGCTAGGGAGAGAAAAACACATGAAATAACGAAAGAGAGATGGAGAGAAAGAGAGGGAAAGAGAGAAAAGGTAAATGCAATAGGAAATGAATGAGAAGAATATGAGATAAATCGAGAAAGAGAGAAAAATAGATAGTACCAGAACGCGTATAAAGGTTGGCGAAAATAGGAGAATGATAGAGAGAGAAAGAGAACAGAAACAGCAAAGAGAAGGTTAATGAAAAAAAACGTACATGAAAGGAGAACGTAAGAGAAAAGAAATACCCAGATAATCAGAAAAATGACGAGAGATAGATGAGACAAGTGTGAGATAACGAAATAGAATTGGATAGGCGACGGGTAATGAGAGACCAAAACAGAAAATTGAGTTAATCGGGCGATTATATTACGTGTAGTTTAGCTGAAAAGAACCGAGTTTAACTAAAATTTGACCCAAACTAAATAAAGCTAAAAAAGGCAAATATACCACTGTGGACTGACGTCAGATGGATGATAGACATCTACTGTATAGAAAAATTTAAGTTACTCAAATGACATCTATTTCTTGCTACCTTAAATGCCCCTCTACCAGACAACTGAATGAGTAAATCTCTGTCATCTAGTGGCAATAAATATAGGTTACTCCGAAAATGTACAAATGCAGGTCACCCAACATTAAAAAAAAGTCCGAATTTTATATGGAAATATATAAATTAAGATTGGAATGTAGCAAGCGAAACTAACTTTCATATAAACTTAAGTCTATGGTGAATGTCGATGCCCCAGTTGTGCGCCGAGCGATAGGTATTTCCATGAGGACTAATAAATTTACGTTACTTCGGTAATATGACTTACTTTACACAGTAATGGTGAACACGGGCGAAGCAAATCGAACGTGGAAAGAGACATATATATATATATATATATATATATATATATATATATATATATATATATATAAAAGAAGAAATAGCATCACACAAGTTTGCTCGGAGCAATGTGTAGTACCTGTTTTGATACTACGTTTCATTTTATTTGGTCTACAGTCAATGAACAAAAATTCCTACTAGACGAAGCCAATTTTTGTTATTTTTCTAATTCAGAGTGCAGGTTTTTCGCGAGCTTAATTTCACCATCATTAAAACTCGACCTTGTGTCGAACTCTTCCCTCGTTGATAGGCAAGAGCATATGAAAATCACATGAGTCAAAGGAAACGTAAACTGCCGTATTTTTCATAAAGTATTTTCACAGAAAAAAAAAACATACACACATGCGGTTGCACACGTGTTGGCTAGCACCACAAAACATTCTTGTCAACGATTAAGGAGGATGGAAAAG
>OY744542.1:60965519-60968019 GCA_963556195.1 Sepiola atlantica
TCGTAATCCTCTAATGCATTACTTCCTCTTTTTGATGGAGATTAATCTAGTATTTATTTCTATTATCAGAAGGCAATATTCACAGGCATTATCTAAAACATTAATGTTTCATGTATTTTCTGTTTTGTTGTCATGAGAACATCTTGCAGGGTATAACTCCCATTGCTTGGGGGATGGGTAGTGCAACATGTGTTCGTTTATTATGATAATATAGTGCTAGGCATTACCTCAATCTGTTTGGGGAGTAGTGAAGTATATGTCCTGTTGACATTATACTATCCTTTCATGAAATATAGTCTAACGTTTTTGATGTGAGGTTATGTAATATATGTTCTTTTGTCATAGAACAATCGTTTCAGACATTACGTTTTCATTTGCGAGGTAAATTGTGTAGTATATATGTGTTAACTATTATACAGGGTGGGCAAAAATAAGGGTCCTATTTTTAAAAATTCATAACTTTTTTATTTATTGATTTTTTTTTTTTTAGAATAAGTAAAGGACCCCTTCCGAAGCAAGCATGAGCCGTATTAGCCCTAAGGAACGTACCCTCATTTAGAAAACATTATTTTTGCTTAAAAAACTCAAAACAGTGTAAAAAACAATACTTTAGTTTTTGTAAGTTTTAAGAAGTGTTTTTCGGCTAAAATTTGTTTTGTTTATTTCAAAAAATCTCGTAAGGGTCAGTCTACACACACATAAAGTTTGGTGAGTTTAACTTTTATTTCGTGGAAGTTATTCAAATTCAAGTTATTCAAATTTAAAGATAGGACGCTTATTTTGGCCCACCCTGTATCACCCCTATTTTAATTTTAATGCGTAGTGTTGCGTGAATTCTATTGTCATGGTATCCCTTTACGAATTACCGTCTCATATTTTGCAGGGGGTGTGATATAGTGTATGTCTATTTGTCATAAGACCATACTCACATACATTACATGTTGTTTTAGAGGGGAGGTTGTGGAGTATATTTTCTATCATCATAATAGTATTTCCTCTGTCTTGGGAGGTTGGGGTAGTGTAGTGACTGTTCTGTGATAATTAAACCATTTTCATAGATATTAGATTGTTCTTGTTATTGGGACGAGGGGTAGTGTGTGTTCTGCTGTCATGATACAACCCCTTAAGGCATCGCCTAAACTTTGTTTGATAGGGGGGCCATGTTAGATTTATTGCCACAGACCATTGGAAATAATGTGTTTAAGCAAAAAATAAATTACTCTAGACTAATGCTTAATACTTTATATATAAACGTAGTATTATAAAACTAAACGGTCCGGCAGTTTTAATATAAATTATGTAATGCTTTTTTGTTAAAATAATTTGTTAATTGCTTTGAATTTATAAAACATCTATCAAGTTAAAACATATTTTAGACTTACGTGAGATTTGAACTTAGGTATTGACCTTGTAAAAATACTACCTTAATTATGTGTACTCTTCCTATTCTTTTTTGTAAAACAATTACATGTTTATGTGTGTGCACGGATAAACTCCTCAAACCTTATATTTTGATAGTATATAGCGTATCATAATTATTTGTACTCATCATGAGTTCGCACCCAAGTCATCGTCAGTGATTGCTGACTGATTATAGCCGGTGGTGTTCCCTGGAGTGTGTGTGACAACAAGTCTCCTCAGATTTCCAGTACTCGAAACCTCTTTTTGATAACTATTGTAAATTATTTGCGCTATCGCAACAGCCGCTTACCATTTATTTCTTTTTCTTCTCATTATTATTTTCATTAGTATTATTATTATATCATTATTATTATTATTATTATTATTATTATTATTATTATTATTATTATTATTATTATTATTATTATCATTTTTATTATCATCATTATTATTATATTATTATCATTTTATTTATGAAACTAATCAAGCCATTTCTTTTCAATCGCCGTCCAAACCGGCGAGGATATGACAGATTGGGAGATAACCTTCTTTTTTTTCCTGCGGGACCTTTAACAAAACGTCATTTTAAAGGAAACGACTTCCGCTATTTTGGAATGAATGTGGCTTCCTTATTCTCTCCAAAGAGCGAAATGGATTCACTTGCTTTCGTCCTGTATTGCTTGAGGACATTTCATTCGTCCTAAGTGGCACGCACGAATATGCGGATATGACGACCGCGCTATTGTTCACGACAAAGCTCGATGTCATGAATGGCTCTCTTGTAAGAAGCGATTGATGGGAATATTCTATTAATAAGCTGCGGTGATTTGATACTATTACAGCATTCATAACGCGAAAGTTCCGTTCGGGCGATGGGGAAACGACTGGACCGCTAGCAATGAAGTGGGAGCTCTGAATATATTGAGATTAAGAAAAGCGACGTTTATTAAAACGACTTCGATGCTTAGAACATGGTTATCGTTTTACATCGTGAAGTTGATCGGAACATAATTAATTCGACTGAACATATAATGCACATTTATCATAGGAATACTTAGTTATGAAAACTAAAACCAATGTTCTTAAGATGCGTAAACTG
>OY744542.1:60970519-61005519 GCA_963556195.1 Sepiola atlantica
ATATATATATATATATATATATATATATATATATGCATATATATATGTTTATATATGTACTCTTAAAATATATAATTTTCTAGTTAATTCTATGATAAAAAATTCATAGTTACTAAATTTAAGATCCTCTTTATATTATAGCGTACATACACATACATATATATATATATATATATATATATATATATATATATATATATATAGTAATCCAGGTAGGGTAAAAATCCATAGGGTAGAAATCCAAAGGGAATCAAACCGGGTTTATAAAAGAGTGCTCAATAAAAATATAGAGCTGTATTGTGAATGCTTTTATTCAAACATGTACAAGGTCTGCTACACTGGCATGTCGATGTTATCGATCTACAGCTCTCAAGAGCTGAGGTCTCATCAGGCAGAAAATCGTTTTTTGATTCAACTGGTTGCTGAATTCCAGGGACCAGTTGAATCAAAAAACGATTTTCTGCCTGATGAGACCTCAGCTCTTGAGAGCTGTAGATCGATAACATCGACATGCCAGTGTAGCAGACCTTGTACATGTTTGAATAAAAGCATTCACTATATATATATATATATATGTCCGCTTTTAAATATATATTTTCAGGTAAATTACTTCATAGTCAATCAATTTACAATTTTTTGCACATTTTAATTCGAACTCAGCATTTTCCTCATTTAAGATTCGAGAACATCTTTTGTTAATATTATCTGCAAAAAGTGAAATAAATTGCAGAAAACCATTAGATAAATATATAGGCAAGATATCTAGGTTCACATTAGAGTTAAAAAGAAAATGATTGTTAAATGTAATCTATCCTCATAAGAGTTGGGAAACATTGTTCAACGAAGTTACATGTTTAATTTCCAAAATAACAAAAGAGCAACGTTGTGAGGTCATTAATAAAAACGACTTCGTATATAACTGAAAGTGAAGCCGCTATGAATTTAGAAGAATTATGAGCACATTTCCAGTTATTAGAAGAGCACTGACCTATAGAATAGGATGAATTACTCGTATGAAGTGTAAAATCAATTGTATAGATATTTAGTTTTCTTAACGATTTAAAAATAAATAGTATAAGAAAATAAAGCTTAGCAATTTGTAATGAATAAAAATAGTCAAGCTTATATTTTATATTTTAAATAGTTCAACGCTTCAAAATTTAACTTGAATGAAACAATAAATGTATATATATATATATATATATATATATATATATATATATGTATATCTAGGCAGCATCTTCTCTTGCAGGCAAGTATTGTTGAATATAAGGACAACTCATGTCTAGATATCCTTTGGTAGATCCTTTTAATAGTGCGAATTAGGATCTTAGTTGGGGAGGGGAATTGGCTGATGAATTTGGCATAGTTTGGTTTTGTCTCCCAAGTACTTTCGGACCCATCTGGGTCAATCTTCGGCGGAATGAGGTTAATCATTATCTTCTAATCATTGTTAATCATAGTCTCTTATATTCAACAATATATATATATATATATATATATATATATGTATATATATATATATATATATATATATATATATATATATATATATATATATATATATATATACAATAATACAAATCCCCTACAGAGTTACTGCCCTTAGACCGCCCAGATGATATATTTATTTAAATTCCTTTGGGATTGATTTAAAGTCCTTAGAACCAGGATTTAATTTTGAATTTAATGTTGTTCCTTTATGCTTTGTATTCCTTCATAAGTATAATCCTTAAACCCATTTTCTCTCCCTAATTCCTTTAGAAGACCCCTCATTAAACCCCAAAACTGTAACGGCCAAATATACGATACTCATAATATTAGCTCACGGGATTTATATAAAAATATTTATTTATTTTTTTTATTTTTGTAATTTTTTTATATTTTATATTTTTTGTATATCTCTTTAAATCTTCTCCGTGTTAAATCTCAACTGTTACTTTTCACCCCCTTTTTTCAGACCTTATTAAACCTTCCTTACACTGAATGTAAACAAACATATATAACAATATAAGCAAAATACGCATCAAAACGGGAGCGACACGTGATTTCTGAAACAGATGACAACAGAAGCTGAAGAGAGCCGGATGGTTTAGTCCTTCTGTGCTTAAAACCGACGGTACGAATGTTGTACTGATTTTCCTGTACCAATATATATATATATATATATATATATATATATAAAACTTGCTTCTTTCCTTGTCTGGAGCGATTTCCAAAAGAAAGATTCTTTAAAAAGTTATATTTAAATTGCTTTCTCTATTCATCGGTGCGGGGAAATAACAATCTCAGATGGTCACGGGGCGCGAACCCGGTTAACAAAGACACATTGAATCTGTAAGCATTCGGTCTATCCCTTAGGCCATGGAGTGTTATAACGTTACACGAATAAATAAGTTGTATGTACGCTGACAGCGGCGAGTGTAAACATCAAGACACTCAAATAGAACTAAACGACAGTGTCGGTGTATCGCACTCAAGCTTAGGTGAATGGATTTGTAAGCATTGGCTGTATTCCTTAGGGCATGGGAAGTTATCATGTGATACGAAAAATTAAGTTATACTATAATTGTGTATTAGTATATAGTATACGTATGCACATCTATTTAAACATTTAGTAATGTAAAATATTATTATTAGTACTAGTTGTAATACTAGTAGAAGTAGTAGTAGGAGGAGGAGGAGGAGGAGGAGGTGGTAGTAGAAGACATATCACTATATTTCACAAAACCGAAGAAATAGCACAGATACAAATCGAACACCGCATCGCGAACTCAGAGCCGCGTCGCTAAACATTCAACCACTTCAAACTTCTATATAAACTATGGTTACTAGTTACCTGCCTATATGACAGATATGATCTCATTTGCGTCTCAGGTTTACCCGAAATGTGCAATGGGAATTATCAAACGTCAGATTTCGAGTTGAAAAATTCATCGTAATTGAAATAACACGGGGTTGATAGGTTTGAATGGCGAATCAACTACCTCCAGTCATAGAATGTCTCTGTGGAAATCTGAACTTGAACAGCGTGAGTCTTGGAAATGTCAGGTTCATCAAGTGAGAAACGCTGATAGCCAACAATGAAGAATACATACAATATTGATGATTATAATTTTAGGTGGGTCTGGGCATATCAGATGCGATAAACACGTGTGAAATCGCGAGAGTTATGAGAAATAGGGAAAGGACAACTCCAAGTACATACATATATTAGATGCTAAAATTGTTTTGCATTGGGAATATGTACGTTGTTATCGTGGTTTGCTTGACTGGTTGTTTTGTTTTACCGTATACAAATACTTTTTGGAGTAATAATGCACAGCACACCAATTTTAAATAAATACATTAATGTACGCTTCGAGTTATTCATTGTTTAAAATATGTATAGATAACTTAGTTATGTAGACGGATATTTTGTTTACAAAAAAAAAACTGCAAAATATATCCTAGTATTTTCGAATGGATAGGAATCCATTAAGATTAAAACTGACATTACTGAAAATAAAGAGATGTGACTCTACAATTCACGGTTTTAAAGTGTGATCGAAGTCTAGTATATGTTGTGTCCGCAATCAGAGAAGAAAGTCTTCATCCAATCTAGATTGCTTTTTTTCTGAGGAACTGGATATCCATCACATAAAACCGACCTTCTGTCAAAGTTTGGTTCTGTATAGAGGCAATTAAGTAGTGAGTCCACACTTTTCAGACATATTTTCTTATGTTAAAAAAGTTAGAATAAAGTGACACGCTATACCGAGGGGGTGCTTATCAGTTGGCCACATGATCATGTTCAGGTCAAATGTTTACAAATTTACAAATACTTGCTAGGCAGTCCCCTTAAATAATAACATTCTGCCCAGTTACAACCATTGTCTAAACTTCTCAAGCTGTGTGTCACACCGTCTACCTGACACAAATACATCAACCCTCATCTTCGGGTTGCTTTTCGTCCCTGCTAAGCGCCGACTCTTTAGAAAAGAAATTGAAACGACTACAAACATTGAACATTTGATATAATACAGTATCAGCTTCTCTTTATTCCATCTATTAAATTACATCACTTAGTCTTCAGAACTATTAGTACATATATACGTTATATAAATATACAGATGGATGAATGGAGCGATAGAGATATTTAGACAGCGAGTCAGTTATGATTGTATAACATAATGACGATAGATAAATGGAGTGATAGAGATATTTAGACAGCGAGTCAGTTATGATTGTATAACATAATGACGATAGATAAATGGAGCGATAGAGATATTTACACAGCGAGTCAGTTATGATTGTATAACATAATGACGATAGATGAATAGAGCGATAGAGATATTTAGACAGCGAGTCAGTTATGATTGTATAGCATAATGACGATAGATGAATGGAGCTATAGAGATATTTAGACAGCGAGTCAGTTATGATTGTATAACATAATGACGATAGATAAATGGAGCGATAGAGATATTTAGACAGCTAGTCAGTTATGATTGTATAACATAATGACGATAGATGAATAGAGCGATAGAGATATTTAGACAGCGAGTCAGTTATGATTGTATAACATAATGATGATAGATAAATGGAGCAATAGAGATATTTAGACAGCAAGTCAGTTATGATTGTATAACATAATGACGATAGATAAATGGAGCAATAGAGATATTTAGACAGCGAGTCAGTTATGATTGTATAACATAATGACGATAGATAAATGGAGCGATAGAGATATTTAGACAGCGAGTCAGTTATGCTTGTATAACATAATGACGATAGATAAATGGAGCGATAGAGATATTTAGACAGCGAGTCAGTTATGATTGTATAACATAATGACGATAGATAAATGGAGCGATAGAGATATTTAGACAGCGAGTCAGTTATGATTGTATAACATAATGATGATAGATAAATGGAGCGATAGAGATATTTAGACAGCGAGTCAGTTATGATTGTATAACATAATGACGATAGATAAATGGAGCGATAGTGATATTTAGACAGCGAGTCAGTTATGATTGTATAACATAATGACGATAGATAAATGGAGCGATAGTGATATTTAGACAGCGAGTCAGTTATGATTGTATAACATAATGATGATAGATAAATGGAGCGATAGAGATATTTAGACAGCGAGTCAGTTATGATTGTATAACATAATGACGATAGATGAATGGAGCAATAGAGATATTTAGACAGCGAGTCAGTTATGATTGTATAACATAATGACGATAGATAAATGGAGCGATAGAGATATTTAGACAGCGAGTCAGTTATGATTGTATTACATAATGACGATAGATTAATAGAGCGATAGATATTTAGACAGCGAGTCAGTTATGATTGTATAACATAATGACGATAGATGAATGGAGCGATAGAGATATTTAGACAGCGAGTCAGTTATGATTGTATAACATAATGACGATAGATAAATGGAGCGATAGAGATATTTAGACAGCGAGTCAGTTATGATTGTATAACATAATGACGATAGATAAATGGAGCGATAGAGATATTTAGACAGCGAGTCAGTTATGATTGTATAACATAATGACGATAGATAAATGGAGCGATAGAGATACTTAGACAGCGAGTCAGTTATGATTGTATAACATAATGATGATAGATAAATGGAGCGATAGAGATATTTAGACAGCGAGTCAGTTATGATTGTATAACATAATGACGATAGATAAATGGAGCGATGGAGATATTTAGACAGCGAGTCAGTTATGATTGTATAACATAATGACGATAGATAAATGGAGCGATAGAGATATTTAGACAGCGAGTCAGTTATGATTGTATAACATAATGACGATAGATACATGGAGCAATAGAGATATTTAGACAGCGAGTCAGTTATGATTGTATAACATAATGACGATAGATAAATGGAGCGATGGAGATATTTAGACAGCGAGTCAGTTATGATTGTATAACATAATGACGATAGATAAATGGAGCGATAGAGATATTTAGACAGCGAGTCAGTTATGATTGTATAACATAATGACTGATTATCACAATGGCCGTAGCGAACCTTCAAACATTTCTTATGAATTAAAATTTACGTTGTTTTTTTGGTGGGCGTGTCTCAGGCGATGCATAATAGACGGGAAATATGTCGCATGAAAGAAAAAGATTCATCAAAGCTGCCATTGTTTTCTTGATCTCCGTCTGTCTTCATTCTACGATTTTCCTAGTTCGTTTTATGTATTTCCTGTTTATAATTACTTTCTGACGCTAATTGGCGAAAGTACTTCAGTGTCAATGTTTATCTGTGTAGAAAAGTCTAGAGCTGATCCCCAGATAGAAAGTAAGAGCCCGTGATACAGCGTATGTATTTCTAAGTTCCAAAACAATTGACATAGCATAAAACACGAGTTAAAAAAAGTTTCTCGTTTTGTGTACATCAGTCAAGAATACGAACAACTGCAGATTACTATACCGGGTTCATGATATGTCTCCTCTATACTGTTTTATTTTTTTTTTGCATCTGTGTAAAGTCTCAGAAATCAAAGGACCGAATTCTTAGTTATAAACTTGATCTGTATATTAGATAGATAGCTATTAGATACATAGCTATTAAATACATAGCTATTAAATACATAGCTATTAAATACATAGCTATTAAATACATAGCTATTAAATACATAGATATTAAATGCATAGCTATTAAATGCATATATATTAAATACATATATATTAAATACATAGCTATTAAATACATAGCTATTAAATACATAGCTATTAAGTACATAGCTATTAAATACATAGCTATTTGATACGTAGCTATTAAATACATAGCTATTAATTACATAGCTATTAAATACATAGCTATTAAATACATAGCTATTAAATACATAGCTATTAAATACATAGCTATTAGATACATAGCTATTAAATACATAGCTATTAAGTACATAGCTATTACGTACATAGCTATTAAATACGTAGCTATTAAATACATAGCTATTAAATACATAGCTATTAAATGCATAGCTATTAAATACATAGCTATTAAATACATATCTATTAAATGCATAGCTATTAAATACATAGCTATTAAATACATAGCTATTAAATACGTAGCTATTAAATACATAGCTATTAAATACATAGCTATTAGATACATAGCTATTACATACATAGCTATTATATACATAGCTATTAGATAAATAGCTATTAAATACATAGCTATTAAATACATAGCTATTAAATACATAGCTATTAAATACCTAGCTATTAAATACATAGCTATTAAATACATAGCTATTAAATACATAGCTATTAAATGCATAGATATTAAGTGTATAGCTATTAAATACATAGCTATTAAATACGTAGCTATTAAATACATAGCTATTAAATACATAGCTATGAAGTACGTAGCTATTTAATACATAGCTATTAAATACATAGCTATTAAATACATAACTATTAAATACATAGCTATTAAATACATAGCTATTAAATACATAGCTATTAAATACATATCTATTAAATACATAGCTATTAAATACATAGCTATTAAATACATAACTATTACATACATAGCTATTACATACATAGCTATTAAATACACAGCTATTAAATACATAGCTATTAAGTACATAGCTATTAAATACATAGCTATTAAGTACATAGCTATTAAGTAAATAGCTATTAGATACATAGCTATTAAATACATAGCTATTAAATACATAGCTATTAAATACATAGCTATTAAATACATAACAATTAAATACATAACAATTAAATACATAGCTATTAAATACATCGCTTTTAAATACATAGCTATTAAATACATAGCTATTAAATACATATCTATTAAATACATAGCTATTAAATACATAGCTATTAAATACATAGCTATTAAATACATAACTATTACATACATAGCTATTAAATACATAGCTATTAAATACACAGCTATTAAATACATAGCTATTAAGTACATAGCTATTAAATACATAGCTATTAAGTACATAGCTATTAAGTAAATAGCTATTAGATACATAGCTATTAAATACATAGCTATTTAATACATAGCTATTAAATACATAACAATTAAATACATAACAATTAAATACATAGCTATTAAATACATCGCTATTAAATACATAGCTATTAAATACATAGCTATTAAATACATAGCTATTAAATACATAGCTATCCGATTGTTCAATCAAGATTCTCCTCTACCTCTAAAACGCTGAGTTACTAAAGCAGTGAATAACACAAAGTTACCCAATTGTGACCTTAATTATGTTATAGTTTGTCTTTATAGTTGTCATTTCTGGATTCCAGACAGGGATTTATCTAGTCTGGTGGAGTATCCGGTTACTTGATGTAACATCATTAAGAGAAGGTGCACTATTCCTCATATGAGCCAGTGTATAGCCGTGCTGAAGGGATCTTATTTGGGTTTGGAATACTATGTAATTTTGAGTTTTTACTTGTAGGGTAACAAAATTCTCATGTCAGGTATTCCTGACAAACCCTTGTATAAATAAACCGAATACACTAGAGGGGTGGGTCTCGTATTTAATTCAAACCTGTCTCTATATATACACGTATAAAAAGGTATACGTAAAGTAAAGGTCGCATAGCCTGGACGCGCACGAGTGTCGTTACCGACATCGCACACTGTTCATTTGTTAAGAATCACCGTGTCTAGGGCACAGCATATGGAAGGCCGAACCTATCCCTCTCCTTCCGCTGCCTTGAACCTTCCCTGAGTTTTAGTCAGGTACCTATTTACTGCTGGGTGGACAGAGGGAGTTTTCAGAACCGAAAATTCGCATGCTGTTATTGGGATCGAACCCGGGTCGTCCAGCCCAAAGACAAGTGCTATAACCACTCGTCCACAGGCCCTCCCATATACACGTATGTTTTTCATTTAATACTACAAATGACTTGGGTATTTGATCCTTTATAGATGTCTGATTTATATACGAGTTTAAAACATGCACTGGTAGATCAATTCAATAACCCATTGGGCTACCGTTAGATCGTTGGACTCAGAAAAAAGTTGAGTTTACAAAACTGTTAAATATAAAACAATAACAAGACACAATTTCAAAAAAAGTTAATTTCTCTTTGCTATACTCCTCCTCTTTCGCTTTCTTGCTTTCTGTCTGCAGGTACCAGTTTAATTGTATTACCAATAGTGGTGATATCCTCTTGTGTTTATGATGTACTATTCCAATCATGTTATCCTTTGTATTTTATTAACCTCGACTGTTCATGAATAGAAGGCGAGTGAGTTATGAAGTTAAGTGCTCAATTAAATGATAACGGAGGTGGTTCAAGCAAAATGCAGGCAGCAATTGTCCAGTCAAACCCCGACGAAGACGAGTATTTCAGCTTGTTTATTAAAAAAAAAACGACCTGTAAAATATACCGTCTCTGAAATCGTTTCTGTATTGACGACAGTGTGTTACAGGGAGCTTGTCTAAGCCAAGATCGCACCCGTACTGTCATGACCAAAACAAACATCGTCTCAGTGTTTCGATGAAGAGCATATTGTCTGGCGAAAAGAATAGAATGACCCTCATGCCGTCAAGTCACTTATTTGTTTGTTTTTTTATTGTGATTTGTCGACAATTCAACTTATTTAAAAAGCACCAGGGTGTTTTTACTCCGCCTAATAAACCGGTATTGTCCGGGCCTTTGGTTTGGATTTACGCCGGTCTATTATGGGTTGTCGGTCCTGTGCAGATCTAGGAGGTGCACCCTCCCAGGCTTTGTCTCCTCTCTTTTGGGAGGAGTAAGTTTATTGCTTACTGTTTGAGGCGCCCCTACCGGGGAATGCCGACAGGGCTGACCAGGCAATTTTTTAATGGCCAGAGTGCTCACCTCTCGAGCGCTGGCTTTTAACCCCACTTGCTCGACTCGATCTTGGGTCACATCTTACTTGTGGGAGTTAGATAAAACTGGCCTTGTGCCTAACTCCTGGGGAGGAGTAAATAAAAAAAACTATTAATAAATCTATTGCCAGGAAATGTGTATAGAGTCGCCTTTAAAAGTAACAATATATTGAAAATACTCCAAAACAACTGACATATTTAGAATATATATTAATGTATGTCTATGACTATAATACGATAGTGAAATTACATTTTGTTGTTCGGTGTCACCGTCACGAAATATCTCAATCTCGATGTTCACTTTTTACTGTGTACTTTTCAGCGTTCACTATCTGCTGCCGAGAAATCAACTGAACTCGTAAATTTCAAAAGATAAGTGTAAATACAAATACATCCACAACCAATGCGAATTGCCTACCAACCAGAGCCTTTAATGTCCATAGACTCCAAACAGCCAATCTGCAAAATTGAGATCACTCAATTGACCAGTATCGTTACCAAGGAAAATTATCACAGTATACAGGGTGTCTCAAAAAAATTTACTCACTCTTAGAATGACGAGAAAACCTTTATTTATGAACATAGAGAGAAATGAAATAGCTTCAAATACATGAAACAAATGTAATCGATGCTATTTCATTTCACTCTATGTTCATAAATAAAAGTTTTCTCGTCATTCTACGAGTGAGTACATTTTTTTGAGACACCCTGTATTAAACCGCAAATTCTTACTGTTTAAACATTACAAAACTCGAAGGTTACTGAATTTTCATGAAGACCTATAAACACTTTTTGTATCATTTGCATGAATCTTATTCAAACTAATAAGGTTCAGATTTAGATTCTTTACACCTGTTGTTATTGAATTCATGATGTTCGGTTAATTTGTGAACCAAACTTGTATTGATCGAAGTACTGAAGAAATGCATGAATTTTCGTTTTTATTATGTTGGTATTACTTTATTCGTTTCCTATTTTGTCTATGTTAAGAAATTTTGTTTCTTTCAATTCTCAGTTTTATCAGTGGATGAAGCTTTTTAATACAGGGTGGGCCAAAATAAGGGTCTTATCTTTAAATTTGAATAACTTGAATTTGAATAACTTCCACAAAATAAAAGTTAAACACACCAGACTTTATGTGTGTGTAGACTGACCCTTCCGAGATGTTTTGAAATAAACAAAACAAATTTTAGCCGAAAAACACTTCTTAAAACTTACAAAAACTAAAGTATTGTTTTTACACTGTTTTGAGTTTTTTAAGCAAAAATAATGTTTTCTAAATGAGGGTACGTTCCTTAGGGCTAATACGGCTCATGCTTGCTTCGGAAGGGGTCCTTTACTTATTCTAAAAAAAAAAAAAAATCAATAAATAAAAAAGTTATGAATTTTTAAAAATAGGACCCTTATTTTTGCCCACCCTATATATACGATGACTTTCAATCCGTATGATAAACAAAATATATTGCTATTTATATTTTTATTTTTTTATATTTTTTTTAACATAGTTCACCCCAGAGAAAGAAGGTTGTCACTTTAGACGTAAGGGGCTACTGAGAAAAAGGGTGAAGGTTTAAGGTTGTCGACCTAGATTGGAAGCTGTGCAGCGAGATGTCTGTTTACATTAGCTTTAAATTTCTGCATGACAGTACCGTAAGCAGAGCAGGAAGAAGGGAGGGAGTTCCAAAGTCCAGCAGCACGAGGAAATAAGCTTTTGGAGTAGAAAGCTCTTCGGCATCTGGGGGCCTCCACAGTGAATGGATGGGATTTGCAGATTGTCGTGTTGGTCTAGTGAATTTACGTCATGGAGGTACCGGAGCAGAAAGCTCATCAGATCACAATTTATTGAAATACTTGTGAAACAGGCACACTTTTTATGAATTCGTAATGTATTTAGGTACACCAAGAACATTAGAATTATTTGTGTTCTATTAAAAGTCTACTGCTTAAATAAAATTTTTTGCAATGTTTTTTTCTTTAGAATTAAAAGCGACAACACGAGAGTTACACTTGAGTGGTAATGTATAACGGAGACACTCGGATATATTGACGTGGAGACATACTTGATCACGATTTTTATCAAACGAGTAAATGAAACCGTTTGTGAATGTACAATCGAACACATGTCACAGTCGGGTCAGAAGAGCTGATGCAGAATGGGCGGAAAGTAGACAGCCAACAAACTTAATCATTGTTTGCTGAAGAAATAGGCATATTGTCTTTCGAAGTGAATTGAGAGTCACGTCGATATCTACGGCCGTTGTTTATTCCCTCTATGGATGTGGAATTTAAGCTTTCAGAAGAAAAAAATTATGGGATGGTTTGAGATGAATACAACTGGATGATTTATAAGTATTTTTGATGTTAGAATTGTTGAACGAGTTCCATTAATGAATTACATTCACACAGTACCGCTTATATATTATATATATATATATATATATATATATATATATATATATATATATATAGAGAGAGAGAGAGAGAGAGAGAGAGAGATAGATAGATAGATAGATAGATAGATATATGTAAATACATATAAACACTCACACACACACACACACACACACATATATATATATATATATATAATTAAAAATGTACAAAGGAGAGCTAAAACCTATGTGATTTATGTATTCATCAACGTTTCGTCTTTATTGAAATATTTCCTCAATATGAAGAAAGCAATGTAGAAAAATCATACCGAATATTAATTTATATATGTCAGAAAGTGTGCAGATTTGGTCATAACTGTTGACGTGAAAAGGAAGTGAATGAAAAACATGATTTTAGTAGTAGTGTGATCAGCCGTGGTCAGTGACCTTCCGAGCTGAACTAGTCATGAACTGACAAATTCAAGGCATCAATCCCATTCATCTCGAGTCCTTTGAAGGAAACTGACCACGACTTCATTATTATTATTATTATTATTATTATTATTATTATTATTATTATTATTATTATTATTATTATTATTATTATTATTATTATCAGTAGTAGTAGTAGTAGTCGTAATATTAGTACTATTATTATTATTATTATTATCATTATTATCATTATTATTATTTTCATCATTATAATTATCAGTAGTAGTAGTATTAGTAGTAGTCGTAATAGTAGTACTATTATTATTATTATTATTATTATTATTATATTTCTATTTTCGTCATGATCACCAACATTATTGTTATTATTACTAGTATCATTATTTTTGTTATTATTATTAATCAAATATGGTTTTCCTCGTGATCCCCATTATTATTATTATTATTATTATTATTATTATTATTATTATTATTATTATTATTATTATTATTATATTTCTATTTTCGTCATGATCACCAACATTATTGTTATTATTACTAGCATCATTATTTTTGTTAGTTTTTATTAATCAAATATGGTTTTCCTCCTGATCCCCATTATTATTATTATTATTATTAGTAGTAGTAGTAGTAGTAGTAGTAGTATCAGTATTATTATCATTATTATTAGTAGTAGTAGTAGTAGTAGTAAATGTATTGTTGTAGTTTTTTTTTTCTATCTCGCTTTATTGAAACTGTTTATTCTTTTTAAATGTTGCTTTTTAATCATTTTCAACTCAAATGGCCAGTTTAGTGATGAGTAATTCGGTCCATTCAAAAGTAAATCCTCAATGATCAACAAAGGCAGCATTACGAAATCGATTAACTCGTATTAACCCTTCTAAAGGAAATGCCACATTGCGAAAAAAAAACCAACTAAATAATGTTATTGCCATTAACATATCCTGTGTAAATTGCATGAGTCTTTAAAGAAATGAGACGTTTTTTTCGCACTTTTTTTTAGATGATCATTGATGATTGCTATAATTGCTGTATTATCTCACACAAAAGGCCTCGGAAAAACAAGACTACAAATAATTATTTAATAATAAATATTTGATTATTATCTACATACGTATACGTTTCATCTTCGCTGATGCATCACTGTAGAGATAATTATACTAGCTGATCGCATGATTCGAACCCCGACACGAGAGTTGTTTTTATAACTTATTATCCGACGGTTAAACCGGTGTGACCGGCATGAACAGTCATACGAAATGATGCGAAATAAACTTATTTATGTTATTAAGCGGACATTTTTATAAGCAGGAGTCACAAAGTGTTCTACATAAAGGGATGTTGCATCATAGCCACTGTTGACGGCTGCTATATCTCATATGAAGGCCCATACAAACGGGCGCTACAAATAATTATTTACTAATTACTATGTAATTATTATGTACATACTTATATGTTATCTCGCATTGTACATTTTCTGCTTCTTCTCGCGAGTAAATAACGAAGCAAATACAATGATTTTAAGCTTTTAGGGAAAGAGAGAAAGCAACTAGTAATTAAAAAAAAATCTAAAATAAATTAAGAAAGAAATCCGCCATTTTATCTTCGTATGAGCATTGATTTACTCCTCTCCAGGAGTTAGGCACAAGGCCAGTGTTTATCTTACTCCCACAAGTAAGATGCGACACAAGGTCGGGAAAGTGGGGTTTAAAAATTGCCTGGGCAGCCCCGTCGGCATTCCCCGGTAGGGGCGCCTCAGGCATTAAGCAATAAACTTACTCCTCCCCAAAGAGGGGAGGCGAAGCCTGGGAGGGTGGACCTCCTAGAACTGCACAGGACAGACCGATAGACCGGCGTAAATCAAGACCCGAAGGCCAAGACAATACCAGTCTATGGGGTGCAGCATCCATCGGAACAGATACTACACTTTGATCTTAGCCAAAAGGCCAAGAGCAGTTTCCTTTCTTTTTGCCCCTTCTTGTTTCTATACTGATTGATCCGATTTTTTTCTTTCGATTTTTAACTTTTCAGTTTGAAACGTTTCCTTTCTTTCTTACGTCTTATTGAGACATTTCATAAAAAAATACTATGTTAAAACACTGGCCAAGCATAATGTTTTTTTTTTCCATCCCTTTTGATGAAGAATGTACTTTCGTTGTATACTAATATACTATTTCTATTCAAAATGAAAAGAAAAACTATCTCTAAAATGCACATGAAAAAGTGTTAACGTTTTCTTGTGGCGGCCACTCTGCAACGGTTTATTCGCCGCTTTTGACGCCGAAAGGAAATACGGCGTGTGATTATTTATTTTACGTTTGTGTTGTGGATGAACACGCCAAATAGCAGAGAACTGCAATCGCGCTGGCCTAACAAACTATGCCGCCGGTGCAAATAATAATAAGAAAAAAAAAAACGTACAGTAGGGAACGGGGGCCGTGGAGGGACAAATGCAGGAGCTTCTGTATCGATCCTTCATGGAATATTCCGTCTCCGTTACAAGGGCCAATTCATTCACTTCTCTCCTACCATTCTCTATATCATCTCTCTGTCTCTGTCTCTCTGTCTCTGTCTCTCTCTCTCCATATCTACCTCTTTTCTATTTCGATCTAACTCTGCAAAACTAGCCGTCTTCATCTGTTGACCCAGAGGCAATTGCAATTACCGAATTCCTCAGCTTTTAGAGGGTAAACTCATATGGAAGATAAACAAATTGTTCACCCAATCCGTCCATTATTTTCTTAATCTATTTATCCCTATGCTCACGTGTACAAATATAGCCTTTTCATATAATGT
The DNA here is from genome assembly GCA_963556195.1 of Sepiola atlantica. Taxonomy (NCBI): domain Eukaryota; kingdom Metazoa; phylum Mollusca; class Cephalopoda; order Sepiida; family Sepiolidae; genus Sepiola; species Sepiola atlantica. Next base: position 60,986,019 of record OY744542.1, read on the forward strand.
ATATTTAACCCACACACACAGAGTATGTATATATATATATATATATATATATATATATATATATATATATATATATATTAGTACTTCATGTATCCACATACAATATTATAAAGAGATATTTACTTCAACAGTGCTCGATACGTAAGTAAGCTACACAGAGGCTCCCGCGTGTAATCCCTGGGGGCTCTGACGATTCCCCCGGGGATGAAACGCGGGAGCCTCTGTGTAGCTTGATTGCCATATATATTTTCATTGCTTACTATATATATATATATATATATATATACATTACATTATTTATTTGAACGAACACAATTTTATTACGGGAGGAATGAAGAGAAGACACATTTTATCGTTCATGACTTTTAAAAAGCTAGCCGACCGAGCTGAATTGGAGAAGAAAAATTAGGAATTGACACTTCCGTTTAACCGACATTCTAAACATATATGCAGATCCTCGATCACGGAACATTTGATTTAAAACCCGGCGTGTGCAATACATTTCAGCATTGACTCATTTACCATCTTGAGTGGTGCTCACTCGATATTTTATCTGGAGGTTTTAGAGACGATGTATGTTCGTTCGTTTGAAAAAAGCACTTTCTCTGTAACTAAAGGGGGTGTCTGATAGGATACCGTTTGACTAGTCACTACGACACCTACGCAATTGTATATATGGACTAATGCTTTTTCTTTCAAATATATACAATTTATTTCTTCTACCTTTAAAATCGCTCGATTCAGATCCGTAGAGTGAGGACGAAACTGGTCGGCTTGTTTTCTTCTTATTCTTTAAAACTTTTTACTTATGAATGATAAAATATGCCCTTTCTTCATAGTTACATTTATATATATATATATATATATATATATATATATATATATATATATATATATATATGGATATATATATATATATATATATATATATATATATATATATATATACATATAGTATAAATATTTATTCATACAAACTTTATTTGTTACATATATGCAGACATGTTTCGGTTGTACACTTCTACAGAGAGTCAAATTCTGTAGCCCCAAAAAAGCGGATAAGGCCTTTTCTCCGCTTCTCTGTCTTCTTCGGTCTGAAGAGGTTGAATCTCTTTGAAAAGTACAATCGAACCATGTATGAACATATGTAACTAATAATGTTTGTATAAATAAAAATGTATACTTAAGAATAGCTCTACTTGTTATTGAGCACTTTTTATTAACATTGGAGTTTGAATGCATTTAGTTCTACAGAAACTAATACAATACGTGTACTATATATATATATATATATATATATATATATATATATATATATATATATATATATATATGTGTGTATATATATAATCAACTTCATTTGGATGTATATATATATGTATATATATGTATATGTGTATGCATATATATATATACATATATATGTATATATATATATATATATATATATATATATATATATATATATTACTTCCCGAAACAGTTTTTCATGGTAAACAACTGATGATCCCTTAAATAATGTTAGATGCTAACTAATATAATAACTGAAAAAGTAAAATTTACTTGCATGAGTCATTTTCCACTGAACGACTTGGGATTAAGTTTTTTTATGTTTTTTTTAAAAATATATTTTTAATGGTTTAGAAACTTCCAAGACTATATATATATATATATATATATATATATATATACAAATAAAGTGTATTATATTATAACTAATATTTACATTGATAATCTGTCAGAAATTTTGCTCAATAGGATTTGATATGATTTTTTTAAAAGCGTTACATGTTAAGCGTACATTGAAGCTTATATATGTAAACAAAATGTGCCATTATAGTATTTTATCAAGACGAGTCGTCGCTGTGTGCATGTCTTTTTTACTAAATGTTTAGGGATCTCTTTTCACTCGTTTATTTTGATAATTTTTGCTTCAATGTATATGTAATGACAATCGATGTTTTGTCATACATTTCATAAAATAAAACGTTCGAAAAAAAGTAATGTGATAAATATCACGGTCTTTATTTTTTTTTATATAATGTTAATTCAGAACGGCGATTTGGGGCCTTACATTCTTTTGTGCACTCTATACCAATCGAACATACGTCTGCGACAGTCAGTCTAACAGAAAATGAACAGTTGCGACACAGTTGCTCTGGTTCTGTCCACTTTCTTACACTTTACCTTCCCATCATTGAGAAGCGATAAGTTTATCGTTTACAGCCTGAAGCGGTTCTACCCAAGAATACCGATGGGGCTGCTATAACATCTTTTGCGGGGAAAGAGCGCACCACATTTGGTGGGCTGGTCTTTTATCCCAACCTTTAAGCTTTCTTCCACATCTTTTTGCGGTGGGAGGGAAGTTCATACGGTGTATGCATATATATATATATATATATATATATATATGACAACAGAAGCTAAAGAGAGCCGGATGGCTAAGACTTTCCGTGCTTGAAACCGACGGTACGAATGTTGTACTAATTGTTCTGTACCAATATATATATATATATATATATATATATATATATATATATATTTTGTTACAGAATATATATATATACGTGCCTTACAAAAAAAATCCTGCCTCGATACACACACACACACCCACACACCCACACACATATATATATATATATATATATGTATATATATATATATATATATATATATATATATATATATATATATATATATATGTGTGTGTGTATAATCTATATATTTATACATTTCTGACCACATATGTATATATATATCTATCTTTCATCTACAAGATTATTTAAGATCTAGCATCATTAGGTCAGTGACAGAGAAGGTTCAGAAAAGAAGAATTGGTATTTCTATAGTGTTCTCTGTTAGTTAGATCACGATGCTAGCCCTTTAATAAAGTCGTAGTCTAAACATGTATGCGCATATGTAGTCGAAAATATTTGTACAAATAAAGATATATATATACTAAAACATAGCTCTACTTGTTATTGAGCATGATGTAATAAACACTCTAGTTTCATACGAGTAACCTTTATGAACAAACACGCGTAACAACCCCTATATTCACAAAGAGAAGTAAAGGGGACTGTGAGAAAGAGAAACGATGTTTTTACTAATCTCGTACGTGGTAAACAAAACATAATTATTTAAGGGGCTTGATCATAGTAAATCGACAAAAAGCACAATTAGACCCGGATAAGTTTAGAGCTTAATACAACTTTGAACAAGAGGTGTATCGAAATCTTGATAGCAGAAATCAAAATATATTCCATGATAAATGCCAGTATACTGAAATCGTATGCCCTTAATAGGGTTAAGAAGAAAATGCATATACACTAAATGTACAAAAGCAAGGAAATTCCCAAATGTTTACACTTTTATTGTTATTAAGGGTATGCGAGCACAACAGAGCTATGTATTTTACTGGTAGGAATTTTTCTTCAGCGCACCTCACACACTTCTTCCACTCATGCATAGATATTTATACTGTAGTGATGTGATAATGAAATGGTTTGATTGATATGTAGTCATATCCTTAATGACAATAAAAGTGTACAAAGACTCTTGACAACGAATCAGTGGCGATTTGTGATCGGAATTAACTCCCTACACTGAAGATTGCGTAAACATGAGATACTGATGTATGTAAGTAATAAATACTTAATATTTGTTTATAAAATATTAGAATATACAGGGTGGTTCATAAGTTACTTAGCTATTTATTTTTGAAATTGTAAAGTTAAAAAATACGGTAATACAAAACAGAAAGTTTATTCAACAAATTCATTTATGGGAGTTTAGAATTACAGCAAATTTTCAAAATGTCCACCTTCGTTCTGCATGCATAGCTCCATTCTTTTTTGCAAGGAATTTGCGACTCCTTGTAGCATATTTGATTGATTAATTTTAACAAACTCGCCAGTGATTTTTGATTTGAGGTCGTCATTGCCTTTCAACAAGTGTGGGAGATTCATCAAATTTGGTCATATGAATAACAATAAAAATTCACTCTTCAATTGTAAATGACATACTGCCTGAAAAAAGCACATATACTGATTTACACAAATTTAAATAAATAAAAATAAATATATATAGAAACAAATGAAGAGTTCGAACGCAAAACGCGATAAATCCAATTCGTTTAAATTGAGACCTTACACAATAAAAACACGAATATATTACATCTAGACTTCGAATTAAAGCTGATTTTAATTGAAATAAATAAGAAATTATTTCGGTATCATATTCTGTAACACATAGTTTTGAGGTGTCGTCGAGTGTTGAAGTGCAACACTTTTTGTAGGGACAATTTCGTGATTTTGCAAATGGCGTTTATCGCGTTTTGCATCCGAACTCTTCAAATATATAAGTGTACAAATTTAAAATAACAAATAGTAGTAATTAGAGAGTAAGATAACAATTATCAAAAGTTCATAGTATGTTTGTGGTCTAGATGGTAATCATTTTAAATAGCTAAGTGACTTATGAATCACCCTGTACTTTCTTAAATAAACCTTATATGATTTTTTTAATTCTTAACCTTATTTTTATCAACTAATCTTGTACATGGCCTACCATTCACAGTTCTATTCCTTATTCACTTTAGATGACCTAAATGACTTTTTTCAGAGACACTAAGCTACACAAGACCATACATATCTTAAAGCATACAAATATCTTCAAAAAATATAACAAAAAAAACAAAACTATAAAAACGCATACCTCAAAAACACAAACTAAAACTGTTTCTTGGCATTAAATGACCCACACAATTTTAAATGCCGTGAAACAAAACACACCAACAAACAATCCAAAATCTTTTATCTATTTACAACCTTTCATGATATTATTTGGATTATTCAGACTACTGTTCGAATCTAGGATATTATTCTCACAGCGTTTTGACCGATGTTTCTCTCGGGTTTTCTTCAGAGTCGTCTTGTCAAACTCGGGAATCCATATGGCGAACTCGGGAATCTATAAAAAAATTACGAACGCTTTATTTACTCTACGGGAATCTGTATTAGTAATGGTAGTCTTAGTATTGCCTGTCCTGGGGATTGAACCTTCAACCTACAGAAAACTGTCACTTAAAACTGAGTATTACTTAGTACTTTTATCGGGTAGGCCACATTAGTTTGAATAATCTAATTAATACAAAATGCTAATCTTTATCTACAATAGTCCGAAAATGAACAACGTTACCTTGTTTTCTCCTATTTCTTTCTGTTTTGATGTACTTCTATTTCGGTGCTGTTATAGATGACGCACCTGATTTCCGTGACTTCACGTCGGCAACGATCGGGCAGGTCAGGGAAGCGCACGAGAGTTGCCGAGACGAAAACGCCAAGCGTTGTTGTAAGACTTGCAAGCGATAATCTAAGACGAATAAATTCAAAGCAAAAATACATAGATAAAAAGATAAAAAACCAAACAAACTGTAGGATGGGGGGGGGGAGTCAAATGAACCATTTTCAATCAAATGTGTAGAAAGAATGTTTGTTTGTGGTGGATGGGAAATGTTGTCAATCTTTTCTCTGTCATTTGTTTCGCTGTTTTTTTTGGGTTTTTTTGCTAACATAAAACAGAGATAGAAAGAAAATTGGGTTAGGTTTTGAGTAAGGGTAAAGGTTTAGGGTTAGTGTTAGGGTTAGAGTTAGGGTTAGAGTTAGGGTTAGTGTTAGCGTTAGGGTTCCCGTTAAGGTTGGGGTTAGGGTTTAGGGTAAGGGTTAGGCTTTAGGGTTAGAATTAGGATTAGTGTTAGTGTTAGGGTTCCCGTTAGGGTTAGGGTTAGGGTTTTGGGTTGGGTTCCCGTTAGGGTTAGGGATCTCGTTCTTAGCGATAGCCAAGCTCTGCTTTCAAACTGGCAAGCTCTAACTGGAAAACTAGCAGACGCTTATATGAGACGAATAAAATGAAAGAAAAAAATCCATACATTAAAATCATTTTTTGTGTGTGAAAATAATGTTTTTGTTTTTTTTGGTGGGGGGACTTTTGTCAGTGTTTTTATAAGATTAAAGAAAGAAGAAATGATATTATTTCGTCAGCGCTCGGGCGCTTCCGCGACCTGCCTGATCCTTGTCGACGCGAAGTCACAGAAATCAGGCGCGTCATCTATAAAAGTACCTCTTTTTCTCCTGTATTTCTTCATTTCGCTTCATTCGCTTTCCTAACTTTTTACACCTTCCATTGTTTCTAATCTCCTCTCAATTTCTTTATCAGAATTCAACACCATCTTTACATTATTGTTCCCCCCCGTTCAATTCTAATATTTCCCAGAATAATTATTACTCCGTGTTCCCACCATATCCTTTATAAATATCTGTTTCCTTTTTCTTACGTTCAGTTGTACTTTCATTTTGTTTGTAACGGAAGGAAACGAACATCTCAGCGACACAAAAGTTGATCAGAAAAGAAACAAAATTAATTTAAAAAAAAAAAAACAACAAATCAGTCAAATCCATCGAGTTTTTTTGTTTTTTTTTTCGCTTCCCGCTCCTTTTCCAGTCTGGCGCGAACAGGCAGGAAATGGAAAACGAATGACGAACAGGTATGTAAAAAGAAAACAAAAAACAAAATGGCCGACATTCGAATCGCCTGAAAGCAGAAGAATTTAATCAGTAGACGCATCGCGTACAAAAAGAATTACAAGAAGCTGAAGATAGAAGACAAAACCTATATTATGAAAATAAAATTATAAATATATAGAAAGTGGGATTTTCGAAAATAGTTTTAGATAGACTTTTGTGAAGATTTAGTAGTTTCATTTGGATCCAAACGTGACTGCGCTTCCCTTTGCAGTTCATTCTTCTTACACGTGACAAGAGTTGAGGCGCATAGACCAATGTGAATTCTGCAAAGATTCCCATCGCTAAATAAGTCATCCTCTAATATATTTAGACAGCCGTGTTATTAGTAGCAGAATAGACCCTGAAGAATATTCTATAAAGACGTATATTATAGGTTGAATTTCGCCACTGATCGTCATGAACTGCGACTTGACTCGCACTAGATAAGACATGTTTGAGTTTTTAAACATGTGATCCAGCTGAACCAATCGTCGACTTTGTTATATTTCGGCTAATAACAACGTATGGTATGCGTTCTGACCTAACTCAGAGGTGAGAATTGTGCTATTTATAGTGCTCATTTGTGTGAGGCTAGATATCTGATTTTACACTCTTTACCTTCGGAAGGCAGTCTCTCTTTCTCCCTCTGTAACTATATATATATATATATATATATATATATATATATATATATATATATATATATATATCCGTTCCATTATAGTGTTCGAGACTATAGCCACCGTGATACTTCCTCCAAGGTTAGTGTATCTTACTGTCAATTACTGTCTGTGTCGATTTCTCGCAACCGTGTGGTCCTGGGTGTATGTCTCGTAATGCTGGCTTGAATATACGAACTGCGTTCGAGACCATGCGACGGATTGCAACCACCACTCCTACACTGATGAGCGTAAGAGAACCCGAAACGATATCATCAGTTGGTGAAAAAAAAATTTAATATATAAAAGAATATATATATATATATATATATATATATGTATATATATATATATATATATATATATATATATATATATATATATATATAGGCGCATATTATGTATATAGTGCGTTGATTGGTTAATAAGATTAGGTTAATTCTCACTGAAAGTCACTGACTATATTCATATATTCGATAAGAAAAACCGTATTGAAACTCCTTATACTAACTATTACCGAAGACAGTTCTACACTGAAACCTTAAAAAATATATTTGCCGAACTTCCACGTTTAGGTAAAGATTTTGTCGACAATAAAAAAACTAATAGAATTTTAATTCTACTCTAATATCTTCTTTACTCGAGCTGACGGCATTTGGAACTCCCTCCCTGCTTTATTTTATCTGATTCTACGGACATGCTGAAATGTAATGCTAATGTAAACAAGTATCTCGCTTCACAGATTCCAATGTTAACGTCCATACAAATTCTCAGTAGCCCCTTACGCCTACAATGGTACCTCCCTTGTTTGGGATGAACCAAGTTTTAAAAATAAAATAAAATATCAACCGTCTCGCCAGTGTCAGGTGCAGATGTGTCCGCAATGGATTGGCACGATGTATTTAATGCGAATAAAATAAATATTCGGCTCGCACCGAGTGCCAAATTAGGCAGAATACAAGCTTTTAATATAGTAAAAGTTAGCACCAAAAAGTGTGGTATCTGTTCCGTGCAGTTCTAGGAGGTCCACCCCCCCAGGCTTTGCCTCCCCTCTTTGGGGAGGAGTAAGTTTGTTGCTTACTGTCTGAGGCGCCCCTACCGGGGAATGCCGACGGGGCTGCCCATGCAATTTTTAAATGGCCAGAGTGCTCACCTCTCGAGCGCTGGCTTTTCAAACCCCACTTTCTTCGACCCAATCTTTGGTCACATCTTACCTGTGGGAGTAAGATAAAACTGGCCTTGTGCCTAACTCCTGGGGAGGAGTAAATAAAACCAAACACCAGAATACCTTGCCGTTTCTCACACAGTTTCTTTGCTATATTTTAAAGTGTTTTTAAGAGAGCACCAACTTCCCATTTGAAAATCTAAATATTTCAGATTTGCATTAAATATTATCCATAGTCATAGCATTAAATATTATCCATGGTCATTGCATTAAATATTATCAATAGTCATTGTATAAAATATCATCCATAGTCATTGCATTTAATATTATTCATAATCATTGCATTACATATTATCCATAGTCATTGCATTAAATATTATCCATAGTCATTGCATTAAATATTATCCATAGTCATTGCATGAAATATTATCCATAGTCATTGCATTAAATATTATTCGTAGTCATTGCATTACATATTATCAATAGTCATTGCATTACATATTATCCATAGTCATTGCATTACATATTATCAATAGTCATTGCATTAAATATTATCCGTAGTCATTGCATTAAATATTATCCATTATCATTGCATTAAATATTATCTATATTCATTGCATTAAATATTATCTATAGTCATTGCATTAAATATTATCCATAGTCATTGCATACGAATTAAGTAAGATTCCATGAATTCAAACTTCTTCTGAAGACATTTTTCTAAAATTAAAATCAGGTAAAGTATTTGGATGTAAATTTCAATATTAATTTTCACCATGCGTTTTGATAGCATCATATCATAAAATTAAGTTTGTAAGGGGATATAAAAGGTGTTAGGGGGACTAAATGTGCACGTCATGAGACGGGTATTCTACTAGTATATATATATATATATATATATATATATATATATATATATATATATATTGGTAGAAAGATGAAAAGGAACTAGAAAAGCGACGGAGGCAGATCTTTTTTCAAATTCAGTTGCACAATGCAAGGTATATCTTGCAAAAAAGCAATCTATGCAAGTAATGTTTTCCTTAAGCCAGGCTTTCAAAGATCAAAATCTTTTCATCAGAGGAAATTGCTGGGATAGATAAGTTGGCAAAGGCCAAGATTTTCAATTTGAAAAAGTAAAATAAAGATTGTGGGGAAGAAAACAAGGCAAAACACTGCCTGAATGTAAACAAATGTCCGATTGCTAAAAAAATCCGGTGTCAAAATGTTTCGCGGAGAAAGTGATTTGTAGGTAGGTAGGTCGTCAGAAGGCACAAGAAATCTATCCTGTGTATTGAGCTGCATACTTTTCATAATAGGTTTTTACCTTTCCTTTTACTTCTCCACTATATATAAATAGCAATAAATAAACATCAATATTTAGTAGAGAGTAGTCTGTATATTTATACGCGTATCGATGTATTGTCTTTCTATTTTTACTATATAAAGGTCTGAGTGGTAATCATTTTGCTTTGGTCACTCAATAGCCCGGAGGACACATTGACTGTCAATCTGATAGACTGATTTCATAGATAAAAAAGGGGAAAATAGAAAAAAGATAATTCAATAATTTGTAGTTAAAAAGACTAAACATTTGCTCGAATTTGCTGAGTTTTCTCTTTTCTACGTATGATTTGATTTATTAATTCCCCACATGAGATCAGATAAATAATCAAAGTGGACAAAACAGTTATGAAAAAAAGCGATGTCAATTTAGATAGTAGACTCCCTATTTACTTGACTCCCCTGTTCAACGATGCTATATATAAAAACAAGGTCGGTGTTTAGCGTGGGGTTAGATTCACCTACTTAAACAGTCTAACACCCAAACAAAAATCGCACTAAAATACCACTTCAAAACGCTTGAGCCCCTATTTCCTTGTCTTCCAACAATGGAAACTGTGACACGCGGTCGGTGAATAATGTGGAAAAAATGCATCCAATAAAAAAATAAGCACTATGAGTTTGGACCACTATTAACATTGTATTAGTTTAGAAAGATGTCTCATTAACTCACCGAACAGATGTAGTGTAATATCAGAACAGATGCCACAAGTTTATCCCACCTTAAAAGCAAGTAGTAGAGTCAGTTTTAAAAGAATAAATCATGGTGTAGCTTTCAATAATAGTTTAATAAGAACCAAAAGGCAAATTAATTCAAAGCAACTAAAACACATGTAGCCAAGGCAACAAAATATGGTAAAATACAGATTACAGAGTTTCATGTTAAAACTTACAAACGTTTTAAGAGATAAGCATCTGTTACTGTATTTACATCGATGTAATTTAAAAAATAATAATTTGCGTTTCTAGAGATGTGCGTGTTTCATTTATCTTTTGAATCCTATTAAATGTATGGGGACAGAAAGATTACACCAATGATTCTTCAGAACACTCTTTCATGAACTGACAGAGTTCAAAACCAACTTCAGAATCCATCCATCAAACCCTCTTGTCATAAAAGAGCGTTTGCTAGACTGTCTGTATTATTTATTTCCATGAAAAGTTGTTGACAAGGTTCGACTTATTTATCTTCCTTTTCTTTTATTCCTTTTTGTATAGCGGTGCCTCATCCCTGTTATTGTGTTATGTAAGATTGAAAGGTGACCTTATTTTAACATGTGCGGTATTGTATTTCTATTTAGAGGTGTTAGTTCACTTTAGTTTGTTTACATATTGTTATCTGAAAGTGCATTTTATTCTGTATAGGCAGTTGTTTGCTATGTCACGTCTACTGTTTAATATGTTTTAGGGGTCTTTAAAGTTTAGAATATTATTTCATTTTTCAGACATAATCTACACTGGTCGTCTACATTTTTATATGTACTGGCCTGTCGTACTACTTTCCATTCGATTATTAGTGAGCGTCTTCTTTTTTCGCTAGTACAGTTTTTATTCGGCGTTTTTTGTTATTAAATCTGCTGTTGTGATCGTCATATCTAGTTTAAAAATTACGGATTACCTACGTAATACGCGTTGTTATTTGGACTTTCTTTGACAAATACTGTGGCTTGGTTAACAATGCTTTTTGTTTGTTTACATGTTGTTATCTGAAAGTGCATTTTATTCTGTATTGTGAAAAAAAGGGGTGGTACTTACTAATTGTGTGCTCAGCGTTTGGGGGATATGTGGCCAACATGAGTTTTATAGTCAGGAATGAATGGGGAATTTTGGGAGTAATTTCACCTATAAATACGGGTGCAATTCTCCTGTAGTTGTTAACCTTTACAGTTCTATGTTTGATTGATATCTGACCCTGTTGGCGTGGGTCGCTTAAAGAGAACTCTTTTTGCAACCCCAGCAGCTGCAGACTTCCTTCTGGGTACCGCCTCTGAATATGTTTTCCATCAGTATAAGCAGTTGTTTGCTATGTCACTTCTACTGTTTAATATGTTTGAGGGGTCTTTAAGTTTAGAATATTAATTTAGTTTACAGACATAATCTACACTGATCGTCTACATTTCTATATGTACTGGCTTGGTTAACAATGCTTTTTGTTAGGCATTTATTTTGTAGTGGACGAAGAGCACGACTTTTGCAGTTACAGCTTCTTATTAACTTTTTCAGTTCTATTTAATTGGTTGCTATATTATTGTTAAGTGTTATTATTTTCGATATATGTTACTTTTTTACGCACTTTATTATTGTTCTCTTTTAGTATTTTGGTATTGCGTGCTTTAATCATCATTTCAAAGTTTTCGCAGCAACTGTAGGTAACTTTCAGTTTTTTATTAAATAGTTTACAAAAAGGGATTGCTTACAGAGAATTGTTCTTTTTTCGATGAGATTTAGACATTTTCCAATTTAGTTTTTTTAGCATCTGATAATAGGGTGGTGCATACCGAATATTATTTCTTTTTTTAGTTTTAATGTTATTATAATTATTAGTGTCCGGTTGTTTATATTTAATTTTGATATTATGGTACTCACTATTTTTAAGGCTGTATTTTGTATGTTCCTTAACATTTTAAATACATTTTCGTTGCTAGAGTTATTGCTAAACCTAAGTTCGATAGAATTAAGAATCTGTTTATGATTTATGGGGTTGGTTGGGCTTTGAGTTTACATATATTGGATTAGTGTAATGTTTTAAAAATATGACTGGTAAGTATTTTTATTTAAGTTAACAGTGATATCTAAGAAGTGAGGTATGTTTATGTTAGCCAGTACTTCTACTCTTTGGCCTAATATTTTAATTTCCATTTTTATAGACTGATTGTGTATAGAGAAATAGATGAAATTAGATGAGTCTATTTAACTTGAGCCCTTAGCGGAACTATTGTTTCGGAGCTGGAACATAACGTACGCAGTGACAGCCCGACTGACAAATCTCTGCATAGATTTGCGAGGACCCATCTAAAAAACTAAAACGTTTTTAGAAACGCCTTAGTTAAACACAGTTTTACTCAACACCAGGAGGCCCTTAAAAATCATATTCAATTAAAAATTAAAATTGAATAAAAAATGTGCAGAATCACATTAGTACATTTCTATTGGTCGTATTTTTGAACGTATTACAAGAATTCATCAAGATTATTGATTTTACAAAAAAATATTTAAATGCGATTATAGAATAAAAATATAAAAAGAAATTGGCAGAAATTAATCTTTCTAAAGAGAATTAAAAATTAAAAAATTATCACTTAACATCAATCAACTTCGGAATACACTACTTTATCCTCCACTCAATAATAAAGTCTAATGTGTATTAATTTGTACATAAATAAATATAAATGCATTCCGTCACGCAAAAGACAGCGCGTAAAAACGAGTCTTAATAAGAAAAAAAATAAACATTTCAAGTAGTTAGATTAAGCGAAACAGGAAATAGCAAGTTAGACAATCCCCGCCGTCTTAAATTAATTTGTAAACAAGTTATTTAATTTAACAAAAAGTTTACGGTTTATTATAAAAATAATTTATGTTTGACAAATAAAATTACTGACATAATTCGATTATTTTCTAGAAATATTAGTGCGAACACTGGCAATGCGTAATTTTTCCACTCATGGAGGTTAAACACTAGAATATGTTTAGCTATTTCGTCCTCACTCATTCTTTCTTTCTTTATATATATATATATATATATATATATATATATATATACATATATATATATATATATATATATATATATATATATATATATATAATGGACCTTCCCGTCGATTTCGACGTATGAGTGCCCCACAAGGGGCTGCCCGCGCGTGAATTTGTAATTGCAAGGGTTGCGCAATCTCCAACAACCGCTCTCCTGAGTCAGCATTGCTTGATTCCAATGGCAGGTAGTAATACAGGACGACTGGAAACAATCCTGAGATAAGCAGAGAGCACATACAGCACCTGGTATTCCCAAATGGTCACCCATTTAGTACTGGCCAGGCTCGACGCCGCTTAACTTCGGTGATCTAACGGGAACCGGTGTGTCAACGTGATATATATATATATATATATATATACATATATCTTTATGCGGAGATAATAAAAACACCTATTAAAAGATCAAACACCAACGTTCGAAAGAAAAATATGTCGAAGAATCCAATAATGATATTCATTTAGTCTTAAGAGAGTGTTATAATTATATTGCAGGACCATTGTTCGCTCCAGACTTCTGTGAAGACAATGTTTTAGTTTATTTTATTTTTCATTTTAGGAGTTCAGGTTTGACAATGATACTTATCATAATAAATAGATCAACACGGAAATATGTGATTTAAATTCACAATTCGTCAGAGTAACACAAAGGTGCCGTTTTAGGGCACACACATATCCGTGGAGTATATATATATATATATATATATATATATATATATATATATATATATATATATATATATATATATATATATAGTGTGTGCAGGTTCGAATAGTTTCGATACGAATTCTAATCAGAAAGCTCTATGTCCGTTTAAACAGAGCATGAATAAGTTTTGAGGTTGAAATAGACGAGATATACACATTCGGGTTGTACACATTATAACTTATTTCGACCTTGGCTTGGTCTCCTCAGATGTGTTTCCAACCGCAATTCAAACCTGGTGAATTTGAGTTAATTAAGCGTGCGACGCAACTAGTATTTGTTGACATTGGGAAGCAGTCACTTGGGAATGTGTTCCACAGATATGTTGTTTCTGAACAGAAACCATATCCATGAGGATTATGTTCGGTTCTAGATACATAACGGAAGATAGCAACATTTCTTGCAGTAATGTTAGTATAACGAGTTTTCGTTGTGAATATTTTACATGGGGGTTACGAGAGATCGAAGTTCAATTACTTGCCCATAAACATAAAAGTATTATGCATGTAGAGCTAACGCATAGAATACAATGAATAACGCAGGACAGTTATTAAGTCATTGGGCTTCTGACGATACGTATGGAAATTAGATATAACAGTTGAAAAAGAATTGTATAAGTACTATGTGACATATATTGCACGCTCACGATTTATCATGATGTGAACCGTTTTGATGTTTGCATTGATGCATAAATATGCACATATGTTAGAGTTTACTGCATAATTAAATTAAATATGCATTATTTATATGTTACCTTCTGGATATCAGCATTTCAAAAGAACATAAACCAACCCAGTTGAAAGCCACATCCATTATCTATTCATATATCTATCAATACCCTCTCTCTCACACTTTTGTCTCTCTTCACTTTTAGCTCTCTCTATATACCCCCTCTATCTATCTATCTCTATATATACATATATGTATATCAAGGGAGTAACGAGAGCGCTCTATCCCTTAATAGACTACACAAATGGCCTATGCTGGAAATTCATTTCTGTGATCAATCATAACTCAAAAACCAATAAACCAAATTAGTTAAAATTTGCACAACATTTTATTTGATAAGTTCTTAAAGTGTGTAGTATTTCAGCATCATTAGTCAAGGCAACTCAGAGATCCAGAAAGGTTAAAAATGAAATCATGTTATCTGTGTGTACGTACGCATGTGCCACCCTGTATCTCATCAACTATTTGATGGATTCAACTGATTTTGGGCGGAGATAGAGGTTCTTGGGTTTAGTTGATGGCATTTAAATTTCAGTTAAACATATACTTTAGTTTTCCAGAAAATTTAAAAAAACCTTAAAAACGACCATTGTATTGAGGCATAGCCTTTACAAAAGTAGTGACATTCCATGAACAATGCCAGTATACTGAAAGCATATGCCGTTTATAGGGTTAAGATGAAAATCCATATACACTAAATGTACAAAAGCAAGGAAATTCCAAAATGTTATTGTCATTAAGGGTATACGAGCACAACAGAGCTATGTATTTTACTAGTAGGATTTTTTTCTTCAGCGCACCTCACGCACTTCATCCACTCATGCATAGAGATTTATACTGTAATGATGTGATAATGAAATTGTTTGGTTGATATGTAGTCATACCCTTACTGACAATAAAAGTGAAACATTTAGGAATTTCCTTGCTTTTGTACATTTTGTGTACATGAATTTTCATCTTAACCCTATTAAAGGCATATGATTTCAGTATACTTATATTTTTCATGGGATATATATGTATGTGTGTGTATGTGTACTAGTTCGCTTAGAAATTTTCGTTTCTTAATTCATCGTGTAAGTAAGTCCCTCAAAAACTTGGAAGGGCATAAAAAATCAATTAACCTGAGAATTGATATAGTTAGGGTCTCTGTTTGTGGTTATTTTTTTTCTATAGAATTTCAAAAACAGAAGAGGTAAATGTGCTAGCATAAACTAAGAATGAACGAGCAAACGGTTACTTACCCTCTCTCATTGTGCGTCGGAAAAAGTTAGATAGATACAGTTATAAATCTTTTGAGTTATTTAATAATAACTATCCATTCGACATCTATATATATATATATATATATATATATATATATATATATATATATCTGAATATCTATATCTAAATATTTATATATCTCTCTCTATGTATATATATATATATATATTATATTTAATTATATAAGAGGGAAGCTTAATGCTGATTTATTTTGAATTCCGAGAAATATATACATAGATTCATGAATATTCTTACATGTAACCCACACCTAGACAGACACACACATACATATATACTATATATATATATATATGTATATATATATATATATACATATATATTTATATATATATATATATATGTAATATATATAGGTAATATATGTAATATTTATAATATATATATATGTATATATATATATATATATGTATATATATACTTTATAATGTATATAATATATGATATAAAATAAATATATATATATATATATATATATTAATATAAGGCATTGGTTTTCATTTTCCATTTACTTTCTATTCAAATTGAGTGCGGTTCTCTTTTTTGTTTCTTTTGTCAAGTTTCCCGCGTCCCGAAACATGCATTAACCTTTGCTATCGAAGTGATTGATGAAAAATCGAACTGGCCGCACCTCGTCATTGTTGTACTCGTTGTAACTGAATGGAAATGAATGCCGAGATTTTTGCGGTCATAAAAACGGGAAGAAAAGAGAAATATACTTTATATTTACAATTCACACACATGGTCGTTACTACACTGCACATATATGTATATATGTATGCTCATGTATAATTATGTTTCTATTTATTAGCGGGCATATGCGTCGCAAGGCATATATATATATATATATATATATATATATTTAGTTTTTGCTTCAGTTTAACTTCTCATAAATCAAGGGGCCTCTTCATGGGGCAAACACTCACTTTCTATATGAGACACATATATATTCGAAAATACTATTAAAGTTCTCCTTTATATCTAAAACGTTGAGTTAGTGAAGAAGTTCAGAACATACATTTTCATCTCACCAATTTACCAATTAACTATGTTGTAGTATATATTTCTTCTGCTCTATTGATCTTACCGGATTCCAGGACAAAAATTCATCTGGTCTGGTGTAGTTGCTAGCTTATTGTTGTTACTTGAGATAACATTACTAGTAAAAAGTGCACTGTTCTGTATATTCTCTAACTACCCATTTTTTTTCAGGTCATGCTTTGATTTAGTAAACTGTCGAGAAGAAATATTGCACGAACGTAAGCAATGGTAAAGGATAGTGTTATCTGGAGATCTTTCTTCGAGATAAGTTGCTCTATAAAGACTTTGAAGTGTTGTCTCTACTCCTATTTTATCTATAGCTACGAGAGGATAGTTGATATCTAAATTGTTATGAGACGCCAATTTTGGCTATATCAACAAGGCTAACAAGTTTTATAATACGAGATTATGCTAAGATACCCAGGTGTGAGAAATAGCATAGACCTTACTATGGTGTAATAACGACGTGAGTCTACAGTCTTCTCTCCAGGAGCCGAGGCCATGTGTTCTGTTTTACCGGTGTTAAATTTGTGTAATGATTCCTTAAGCTAAGAAAAGATGGAACTATATTGTCAATGTTTAAGTTAGTGACATTTACAATCACTATTACATTCTCAAATGACAGAACTGCTATTCCTAAAATAGTCACTACTGGACAGACTCAGATTTGCTTTACTTGGGTTCTCCAGCAATACTTCGGGTTTCATGTCTGAAGAAGGGTTAGGGTTAGGGTTAGGGTTAGGGTTAGGGTTAGGGTTAGAGTTAGGGTTAGAGTTAGGGTTATGGTTAGGGTTAGGGTTAGGGTACTTCTGCCACACCTGGTAAGAACAAATCAAAACGTTCTTTCCTGCTTAAAAAAGGTAAAAATTGTCTTCAAAATCTAGTATAAACTGATCTTGATCACAGAAGAGACGTTCCTAGTCTCTCTCCACTCTCGACATTTCCATGGAGTATGGTCCACTAAGCTCTAACACCTGGTTTGTTTGGAAAGGCTTTACGTCTGAGAAGCACATTACCACAGAGCTGCTTATCAACAGATTACAACATGCCGTTTTTAAATCAAATTTAAGCAAATAATTATCATGTGCGAACTGCCAGGCAGAATTTCTATAATCATATTCATCTTTGTAACAGCTTTTCATCTGTAGGACAAACAATTACAGATAGGACTACTTTTTGACAGATTACAACATGTCTTCAATTTTAATGACAACAAATACTTATAGTAAATCGTCAAATAATA
Organism: Sepiola atlantica; assembly: GCA_963556195.1. Lineage (NCBI taxonomy): Eukaryota > Metazoa > Mollusca > Cephalopoda > Sepiida > Sepiolidae > Sepiola > Sepiola atlantica. The sequence goes on from OY744542.1 coordinate 61,004,503, forward strand.
AATGACACAGCTTATACCATTGGCCGTTTCTCATTTATCCGCTGACGATGTGTCCATCCTCCTTCTCGAGTGGCTTTTAGCCTTGATAATTACAAAAAAAGCGTCTACAATTCTAAGTTACATCACTTCTTATCTACTTACATGTTTTGAAATCAAAACGGCGTGGAATTTTAAGAATGTGTATTCAATGGACAGAACAAGAGAAACGCATCTGGTTTTACCACACCTTGTCCATTTACAAATGGCTGTGCATAAATTAACACATTTTAGCCATCCAATGGACGTCCATTTCGCACTTGACTAATTCGACAATAAGTCCCGTTATCAAGGTGATATTTCAGCAGATGCGAGGCGATCAAATGGCTTGAATCATCACCATATTTTAATTATGCATCAGCGCCTCTCTAGAAGAATCTTAGTCAGTCCGTCAGTCACGTGTTGGTATGAAATACCATTGTTATTGTGAAATGTATACATTTAACGGGTGCATCTTATATCAGATATGTCTAAGCATTGATATAAAGGATATGTCCGTCGGTTCTTATGTCACATTTAAGATAAAAAAATACTTTATTTTCTGCGCTCTTTCAGATATAAGATTTAATAACATTTTCTTTCCTTATGCTACAATTTAGTTTTAGACATCCTGTTTGGAAATATCATGTTTGCTAGTCTTAGCGTAAGTTCTAAAAGGTATACGTGTTTCTTTGTCACGCGTAAGGTTAAAATAGAAGTTGTATTGGTCTTCAAAATTTAAGTTCTTAATATTTAGATTAATTTTATCCATCGATTCCTAATGTAAATTTGGTATCAGCTTGTTTGAAACCCAAAGCACTATTACTTCTACATCTGAAGTATAAACTTTATTAGTTATATCTTCTTAAGCTCAATTATTTTACTACACTATTTCATATAATTTATAATTATTATGTGCTCATTTACCGAGGGATAGTATCTACACTGTTACGATGATACTATCCTCCCCAAAACCGCATCCTCTTTTTATGGTGGCCATGG
>OY744542.1:61010519-61028019 GCA_963556195.1 Sepiola atlantica
AAAACATTTGAGCACACAGTACATTGATCTCAATGAAGCGGCTTTTGATTTTTTGTTAAGTTCGTGTATTGATAAAGCATTGCTTCCTGGTTGGAAAAATAATGTGATTACAACAATTGCAATTATAAAGAGTGTTTGAATTCTGTAAATGCCCATGGTTGAAGTCTCTGAAATAGCGATTGAATATGTGGAACCAGCAAAAACAAAAAGGAAAAATAAAACAACAACCTACATAATAATACCCCACCCATATATACATATATATATATATATATATATATATATATATATATATATATAACAGTTACATGGTAAACAGCTAATGATCCTCGTGTTAACATTTCACGCTCAAGTTAAGGTCCCCTGTTTTTATTTTACTATTAGATACTGTAATCCCCCTTTTATTTATGAATATTCCAACGGTGTGGCGGCTTATGCAAGTGCTAAGTCTGCGATATCTTGGATTTAGTTCGTTTCTCTGGGGATTTTCACTGCATATTCTTTCTTTGTTTAAAATGATTCAAAGCTTCTTCAGATTATATATATATATATATATATATATATATATATATATATATATATATATATCAAAAGAGGTTTGAGCTGGGTTTTGTGGAAACGTTCCAGTCGATGGTTTTTGAATTTTTCTTTCGTTTTTTAATGTACGCTCGGAATATTATTACAGTATATATATAAATATATATATATATATATATATATATATATATATATATATTAATAATTTGTACTAAGTGACATATACTGAAAACTAACCAACTAATAAATACTAATAGTAAACACTAAGCCACTAATAATATACAACAAATAAAATGTTCAATATAGATGAACAATATACAATATATATATATATATATATATATATATATATATATATATATATATATATACTGTAATAATACTGTAATATATATATATATATATATATATATACATATATATATATATATATACTGTAATAATACTGTAATATATATATATATATATATATATATATACATATATATATATATATATATATATATATATATATATATATATATATATATATATATATATATATATATATATATATATATACTGTAATAATAGTCCGAGCGTACATTAAAAAACGAAAGAAAAATTAAAAAACTATCCACTGGAACGTTTCCACAAAACTCATCTCAAACCTCTTTTGATGTTTACTTATTTGTCTTATAAAAACAAAGAAGCAAATAAAAAGGCCGCATATTTTTGTTAGCAAACAAGTCACTTTTGAAGACACATGTGTTTTAGAATTATAAAATAGGATCTAATAAATAAAAGGGAGTTTTTAGAAGTACACTCTAGACGTTATTACATGGTATAGATATATGTTATATACGTTAGGTTAGGCGCACACTTTGCATGGCTTTGGCGCATCGTTGAGAAACAAAATTCGGTGCTTCGCTAGATTAGGAGCTGAGCTAAAATCGACTTGGATTCGTTAGGTTATGGGTAAGGGTTAGTGTTAGAGTTAGGGTTATGGTTAGGGGTTAGCACAAGTGTTAGGGTTAGGGTTAGAGTTAAAGTCAGGCTGAGCTCGTGTCCTATTTTGAAGAAGTATCCAAGGTTCTAGTTATATCTATAGTAGCAGGCAGAGCTAAAGTAAACATTTTGAATCGGCAGCAGAGGCGAGCTGTAAAATTGGAGACCTATGACACCTGTATAGATGTAGAATGGCCCTATTGTCACTGCAAGTTGAATAGTATTAGAGTGGGCTCCTGTTCATGATAAATTGACAAAAAAATAAAGGTTAGTTGTACTATCCATAACTATAAACATCTGATTTTCCCACATACAAAATTTAGCATTACTCTTTAGTAGTTCAATAAAAACAACTGCAAGACAAAAAGAGAATAGACTAAGGGAGATAACTCATTGTTCGATATATTTTTTTTTAAATAATGATAATAAAAGAGAATACCAGTATAGGGATCCTGTCTTTCCCTGACTAATTTTGTAATGGGACTGGCTGATTCATCCGGGTCTGCCAATTCAAAAGAGAGGTCCTGTATAATCAGCATCAGACTCCCAATTAAACCGTTTACAACATTACTGTCATTTATATATAGTAACCCCACTTTTATACAACAAAATGAAAAGACAGTCCTCGTGACGCACATCAAACGTAAAGAAACGGAGAAGGACCCATGTGTGACGTTTCTAAAAATCTGCTAACCAAGTGTCTGACTATCTTCACCAATCAAAAATTACTTGTAAACAATAGGACATTTCGAACGGGCCAGCACGTTTAAAACAAGGTCACTGACAAACATATACGCGGACGCTGAGTGTATATTCAGAATACGCTTCCTGATGCAATCTACATGTGCTTCAGTTTAATTTTACAACACAGCGTTAGTTACATATGTTTTATTGACCGTTCTCCTGTACCATTTTCCACTGTGGCTCTAATAGTATAAACGCCGCGCTCTCATTAGATCTGAGCGGCTATGTATTTGGCCATTTCAATGTCCACCCACGAGATAGGCTTGTATTCTTGACATATACAGACGCAGCTAATAGCTGCACGGATGGTTTTTTTCCATTGCCCACTTCTCAAAGACTATAACTTTCTCGACTCGGTTCCCAGAACTTGAGGATAAGCAAGCCTGATTTCCCGACCTGGTTTTGACCACACTGCCCGGTGCTTCTGCAGTGAATGCCCATAGGCAACTTTATAACGTTGATATCATGTAGCAATGATTTATATCGTCGTAAAGCCACAACCCCAATGTGATCAGCCGTTACTCAGAATGACGAAGTGTCTCAAACCGCTTGATTTGGAGATTACATCAAATACGGCAGATAGAGTAAATAGAGGTTATCTTCATGCTGATCACAGCGCAAATGACATAATCAAACCCGTTAAAGTAAGCACTGAAGGGCGCATTCTATAGCAAGTATCATTCTATCAAATGACCCCCCTCGAACTGTGAAGCTGTTAATGTTCAGAAGCATTCAGCCAATTCAACCGCCATAAGTCAAATACAAAGAGACACACATTAATAGAATCAATAAATCATTGTACGAAAAAAATGTATACACATTAAGTAATAGAAATTAGGAACTCGCAGTTTCTGGAAAATCTATAATAGTTTCGTGAATAATGGGCACTCAACAATTCCACTGTTATCCCAGTACAATGATAGTGTCTGCACTGAAACTTATGCGACTGAACTACTTGCCCAACGTTTTGATGTTAAGTACACTTTGGATTCCGCAAACCACTCGGTTCCAAAATGTCCCATTGCGGACTGAAGCCACATTCAATGACGTGATAATCCCTCTTTCTCATGGAATACCATAACAACTCTTAATAAATCCAAAGCATCGGTTATAGTAATAAATACATGATCTGCTGAGCTGGAGTCTTTCCGTTCATACAGCTACAACAGATGCTTTATAAAAATCTTGTTTCGCTGATTGCTAAATAAATTGCTTCTGTGGTACAAGCCTCTAAAAGCCTTGTGATAGATAGACTTAAAAATATAGCCCAATCAGCTTTCTTCCGCTCTCCGCTAATCGTTTAATTCTAAATCAATCTAGCGATATTCTGGCATTTCGTTAATTCTAAACCTCTTTCTGAACATCAGTATAGATTTAGGCAACATCGTACAACTGCAGATATTCTAGCGGTAATCTAACGATATCATAACGCATATATTATATAATGGGAAACGCAGGTGAAGCTACGGCGGTAGTGATTCATATTTCCAAAGTTTAACATGAATGTCTTCTCATGAAATTTTAATTTGTATGGTTTTACTGGACGAATATTTAATACAGGGTGTTTCAAAAGTCTTGGGAACATTACAAGTTATTAAAAATCATTATGTTCCCAAGACTTTTGAAACACCCTGTATAATAAGATCTTAACTCTCTAAAAGAAAGATACAGATTGTCATCGATGACCGTACATCAAAAAAAAACATGACATTAATGCGGGTGAACTTTAGGGGTCAATCCTGATTTTAATGTGCTTCCTCCTTGATTGAATTGTGATTTACATATAAATATTTTATGGTGTTACCCACTCTTCTAGGACGTGCACATATCAAACAAAATTGCTACATCCTTAGACAAGTACATCCATCTTGTAGTGGAATAGAAGATATATAGAAATGCTAAACTTTGCTGCTACTAAAACAACATCCCTTTCCTTTAAAACCTACAAGAACCATTTTAACCACTGATTGTCATGGCTTATATCACTCTGTATGTTTCAAGTTCTTAATATCTTTAAATAGGGTAAATTTCTCTTTCATTTAGTTGTTTATGGCATATCAACACTTTTTTAGGGTAACTAATGTTAACTTTGTTGGTTCTGCGAAATTGTAAATAAAGTCTGTAAATGGTGCATTCTGTTTAATGGGACCCTGACAGGTACTACCACTTCAGGGGGGTCAGAGTAGACCTGGGAGTAATGGTAACCACTGATGGCTATGGCTAATTATATCGTACCAGAGAGTTCAATATTAAAACTAATCGAACTGACATTCACATGCAACATGAATTGGAACACATACATAGAAGATGATGCCAAGGCTGCTGTAAAGACAGTGAGCGCCTTCTAACGTGCTAGAATACCTCTCACGCCTGTACGTATCCTATATATCTATAAAGTCACCATATGCTAGGAATATTGCTGTCACATCTGTGCCTGGTACATAAACCACTACCCTTTCCCTCTTAGAAAGGCTTTAAAACAGTCTCTTACTACACAGATCTCTACACTCGCTATCAGTCATCAGCCCCTGTTCCATCGCCGCAATATTGCATCTTTGTGCATGTTTTACAAGTACTTCCATGGAATAAGTTGAGACGAACTTGCTGCTCTGGTGCCCCTCGACGTAAATACACCCGACGAACCCGACCATCAGCTAACTCGCATCCATTAATTGTGGCTGCCCCCCCCCCCCTCCCGGGATGGCGTGGGACTTTCTATTATAATCGTTTCTTACCTCTCTCTCTCTATCTCTTTCTCTCTATCCCCTTTTCTCTCTCTCTCCCTCTCTCTCTCTCTCTCTCTCTCTCTATATATATATATATATATATGTATATATATATATATATATATATATATATGTATATATATATATATATATATATATATATATATATATATATATATATCGAGGCAGCATTTTTTCTTTAAGACACGTATTATTAAAAATAACCGACAATTTTTGTCTAGTTATATTAGTATTGATCCTTTCAATTTTCCGGATATATATATATATATATATATATATATATATATATATATATATATATATATATATATATATATATATATATATATATATATATCAATTGATGCTTTACATCCGATACCTTCGGTTACACTGAGAGAATTGAAAACTCATCCTCCAAGTAAAAGATAAAAAATGTAGATGTTTCTTCAATCGATGTTTTCATTATGTAATGTCGCACTCTGGTTACTTAAAATACAAATGAAGAATATACGAGGCTTGTCTAAAAAGTATTCAACTTTAGGCCAGAAAAATATTTCAAATACGGGGACGGGGTTGGGACCCTAATCCCCTTCAAAGTAGGCCCGTTGTGCTTGCACACACTTACCCCCTCCGCCCTCCGATCCATCCACTACCGGAAACACTTTTGGAAGTCTTCTCTTGGAATGTTTTTCTACTCCGACGTCGCGTTATCTTCAGCCGGTTTTTAGAGAAGATGCGATGTGTAACACTAAAAAAAAAACAGTGGTTCAACCGATTCAAAATTGCCGCACATCAGCGGAGAGTTACCAGCGTTGTAACAGGCCCAAAACGAGTCGGAATGAAGCTTTTGTTGAGAGGGTCCGAAGCGAGAGATAATGTGGAACGCGACGGCGGAGATGAACACCATTCTGTAAGAAGACTTCCAGAGATGTTTCCGGCAGTGGATGGATCGGTGGGCTAAGTGTGTGCAAGTCAGACAGTCCTCGTATATATTCGAGTTAACACAGCAAAATAAATAGAAATAAGATGAAACATTTATTCATAATAATATTGCATATTTAATGCAATAATAAGGAAATAAAAAAAAATCGGATATAAAAAAGAAAATAGAACTGTCTAACTTTTAATCGTTAGAACATTCGGTTATGGATACGATTGAACAGTAGGCTTAGTGTGTGAAGGGGAGTAGAGCCCCAACCCCGGCACGTATTTCAAATATTTTTTCTGGCATAAGATCGGATACGTTTATAACTGACCTCATATATATATATATAAATATATATATACACATATGTATATATATATATATATGTATATATATATATATATATATATATATATATATATATATATATATATATATATATATATATATATATATGTCTCGGAAGTTTCTCAACCATTAAAACTATATTAAAAAAACAAAACAAAAAAACTTATAGTCCCAAGTCTTCCAGTGGAAAATCACTCATGTAAGTCAATTTATTTTTTACAGTTATTATATTAGTTTATTTCTAACACTATTTTAAGGGATCATCAGTTGTTTACCATGAAAAACTGTTTCGGGAATTTAAATATATATATATATATATATATATATATATATATATATATATATTCATATATATACATTATATTTATATACAAATACATATAAATAAGGGGTATGTGTTATATACATAACTCGCTATATAAATATATAGCCACAATGTATATATGATCTAGAAAACAGTTTATAAAAAATGTATAGCTCGACTACTAATTGTATTGCATATTAATAATTGCATACTGTTTACTTATTTATATATATATATATATATATATATATATAAAATATTTGTTGTTGTTTATTATCTATGTACGTATACGTTTCGTCCCTTTTCAATCAGGACTCATCAGCATGACTATTCACTACCGGTCGTACGATTCGAAACCCTGGATTACAAGTATTTTTCTACTTACATCCAACGTCGTTAACCGCGCGCCCAATATTTGAATAGCCGATAATCAATGATAATTTTAACACATATAAAAGCGGCTTGATGTCGAGACATTCTACTTCTATTAAAGAAGGAATGATGCATATAAAGCAAGTGACGTCATGCTGTGTTTGTACTACCATTTAGAGTGCTCTACTTATTTTACGAGGAGCGACAAATATAAAATATTTGTTGTTGTTTATTATCTATGTACGTATATATATATATATATATTTGCGTGTGTGTGTATGGATAAACTTTAAACTCATTATTGAATACAGTATGTAGATCTAATAGTTTCTATTTTCGTGTTTTTCAAACGTTGCAGCCATCAGCAACAATCTGTTTCGTCTGTAAGGTGGACGGTTAACAACACATGTAAAAAAAATCAGCCAAGACGAAGGCAATTAGCGCGATTTGACTCGCCTCGTTGCGCTGTACATTTCGTTCGACAAAGCAAACAAGAAAAATAAAAAACACACGAATCAAGTATTGCAAAAATTGCAGTAAAAGATAGCAAAGCTGATTTGAATTCTAACCAACAGATGTGCGATGTCCGTTGCTGCCTCAGAATAACTTCATCAGCAAATCGGATAGTCGTAAATCTGACTTAACTTTTATTAGCATCGTCATGTGGTTGATATAAGTGTGTCTGTGTACACCAGGAACACTATGTAAATTAGATGGCACAATATTAAATCTTTTACATTTTATATAAAATAATATAATTATTTTGTTCATGCAAGAAGAATGCATTTTTTAACTTGTTTTTTAACAGGGGCAAAGTTAGTTACAAAGTCAGTTTTGACTGTTATTAATATCGATGTCACATAAACAGGACACGCTGGATTGTGATCAAAATTAAAAGTTCATCTATCTAGAAGGACTTCTTTTAAACCAACCAGAAACAGAAAAGATGAAGCGTTTTTTTTCAGAACATATACTACACCTTACTCCCAACCAAAAGCCCAATATTTATGTTTCGTTCAGCAGGAAGACTGTATTTATTTACTAGCAACCCCCAGGAGTGTAGAAATTGATAGATACGTTGATTTATTTAATGAGTGTTGAACAGAGATCCCCAAAACGGGGGGGGGGGCTATTGATTAAAAGGAAAATGAGAAATTGAGCCTGCATAGAAGGGCATATTCTCCACTGACCGTGGGTAAAAAATATGGAGTCCAGTTTAAGAACAGTTACTTCAGTTTGCTTCTAACCAAAACGCTAAGTATGCAAAGAGGATTGTCTCTAATTACTTGCCATCCAACGAGTACAACATTAGGTAGGGTTTTGATGTGGGTTAAAAAGAGATCCCCAAAACGGGGAACTCATGATTGGCATAAGAATAAAAATTGAACTCATATAGAATGACTACAGTTTGCTGAAAAAGGCTAAGCAGAATGTATCTAATTACTTGTCTGCTGATGTGTGCATGAATTGATAGATAGGTAGGTGTTTAATGCGGGTTTGATACAGATTCGAAAAACTGCTATCTTGAATATTATAGAAATGTAAAAAATATCAACAGTATTCATGAACATACCTACCGTTATACGAAAAATAGGCTATACTCGCCCTCCCATTATCTAAAAAAAGAAGCTACTCTCGTCCCCAGCCGCTCTCAAAATGGGCTAATCTCACCCCATCCTTACTCTGGCCATTTTTTTTTCGAGTCAACTCTCAATTCATAACTTAGCAATGTATATATTACGTGGTCCTTCTATAATTACCGTTGTGGCTTTATATGAATTATACGTGTGTACCGTGTTTCTCGTCTCAACATTCTTAATATGTGAAATGTGCATGGGGGATGAATAACTGAACACAAATGTAGAATATTTAAAATATAAATGCATTTGATTCAACAAACAATCGCCGCTATTGATACCCGTGGAACTTTCACGGTGTTTTTTTTACATCAGTCTATATAACTTACTAAGAAAATGACTAATGGAATTACTCTTTCTTCTTCCGTAAATATAATTCTTATTTTCAGCTTAATATTTGTGTAAAAAAATCAAAACAAATATTTCAAGTCTATATTTATTAACTGATTTAAAATAATGGGTATTTAATTATTGGGGTATTTTTAACAATAGCCCAACAACGAAAACGCTGAAAAAACAAATATACAACAAATAAAAGTTACCGTAGCCGATAAAACTGAATTTCCAAGTTAACTGTGACAGTTATTAATGATTATAATCCGTTAAACGTGCTATTTTCTATAAGTTAATAGTTTTAGCGTACGTGAAGTGAAAAAAAAATAGTAATGGCCGCTTCGATAGAAAACACCGAATCCAGAACGAGACTGCAGCCTCGTTCTGGATTCGGTTGTTTTTTTTACTGGGACTCATAGTCAAAGCGCAATTTTTGCATTTTTTAGCCAAGCAGAAGAACAAAACAAAACTACATTTTAAGCAAAAGGAATAAAATAATTTTCTTTTCATTTACATGTCAGTGTGCTTTTATTTGCATATTATTTTCATTCGTCACACCGTAATGTTTTTTTCCTGTTTCTTTAAAAAATTCCTAACCCTAACCCTAACCCAAACCCAGCCCTAACCCTAACCCTAACCAAAACCCAGCCCTAACCCTAACCCCAACCCAGCCCTAACCTAACCCCAGCCCTAACCCTAACCCTAACCCTAAACCCAGCCCTAACCCTAACCCTAACCTAAACCCAGCCCAAACCCTAACCCAGCCCTAACTCTAACCCTAACCCAGCCCTAACCCTAACCAAAACCCAGCCCTAACCCTAACCCTAACCCTAACCCCCAATGACGTAGCGACATGCGCGCTCATTCGGTTATCAAAATGATCATAAAATGTTCGTTTCATAAAATTAAATTTCAAAAATGCACCCCCCCCCAAAAAAAAAAAAACGCCGCTTTGATTATGAGTTCCGGTAAAAAAAAAACACACACGTGACACCGATAGCAAAAACTAATGACGCCATTTTGTTTTTTAAATAAGACATTAATTTTTTTTTTTTCATGTCTAATAAAACCCATTTACCATACGTAAACATACAAACAAATGGAATAGAAAACTAGGAAAATCTCCGGTCTCTACGTACGTTGCATTTATTTGTTGCATATTCATTTTTTTGACTACGTTCTACAACTTTTTTTCAACCCGACTCGCGAGTTGTAGGGCTATTGTAAAACATTCCCAATTATTGTTTCAATAATTAATATTCCGTCTTACCGTAAAAATCATTGCTAACTTAGTATACTTCTTGGATTGGAACTTAGAAACGGCAGGTTGTCAACTCGTGTCGTTAACCACTCATACACCGTCACTTTCCTGAGGATTAGTAATTTGTATTATTCAAATCATGCCGACTACTGTCTTCATCTTGTGTGTTATTCTAACAACGTTTCGGCCTATGTAACATACCACTTTTTCCATGTACATCAAATCCAACACATACACACACTTAGCAGGCTATACATTGTTATGAGATAATAATTAAAATATGACAGTCTTCCGGTGTTTGGGAAGTCAATCCGAAAAAAACAAGCTATATCAAGAATAGAATAAAAGATAATTCAGACTTGTTGCCGGTCATTGATTACGGAACCGGAACAATCCTGGGTGCGACATGAACATTTCCGAGTTCGTAAGAATACATACGCCGAAATATTGTGAGAATAACACCCAAGATTAAGACACATGCACGAATAATCCCTAAGATACATATTTAGAATTACTATAATGTTCTGTTTTATATTTCATCGTCTATATAGTATTAAAAGGCAGAACTAATATATGTTCGGGAGAAGTTATTTGTTGAATATGGGACGCTTGTAACATGCTTTATCCGGACGCGATCCTCTACTGTCTTTAATTGACTCACAATCTATTTTCATTCTGTGTATTTTCCAATTACCTTTCTTATCCTTTTTTTCTTCGTATTACTTTGTCTCACGCTGTGACCTACTCTCTCTTCACCTGGCCTTTTGGCTAAGATTAAAGTGTAGTATTTGTTCCGATGGATACTGCACCCCATAGACTGGTATTGTCTTGGCCTTCGGCGCTTGATTTACGCCGGTGTATGGGTCTGTCCTGTGCAGTTCTAGGCGGTTCACCATCCCAGGCTTCGCCTCCCTTCTTTGGGGAGGAGTAAGTCTATTGCTTACTGCCTTAGGCGCCCCTACCGGGAAATGCCGACGGGGCTGCCCAGGCAATTTTTAAACCCCACTTTCCCGACCCGACCGTGGGTCACATTTTACTTGTGGGAGTAAGATAAACACTGGCCTTGTGCCTAACTCCTGGAGAGGAGTAAATCAATACTCTCTCTTCTTTTGTATAAACACTAAATATGTTTTATGCGGAAACCACTTGATCCACAACACCAGAAATAAGCTAGTTGAATGTGACTGGATCGTTCAATGCTGCAAGCTGACTTGATTATCGTCTGTGTACGGCAACGGGGTGTATGCCTATCTGTCTGCCACCTTTAATTTGAAGAGGTTTTTGCCGATAATGTTGGAAAAGGGATACGAACACCACAAGAGTACGAATACATTCACAGAGTTTATTGGCTTCTTCGGAAAAGTGATCGGTTTTAAGTATCATAGAAGGAGGCGCTGGTCAGAGTCTTAGACACCAGCCGCTGACAGAAAGATGTTCGCCGCGTACGAAATCTACAGAAAAACGGAAGTCACCTGACCCATGACGGTACACCCTCCTTCCACGGTGGATAATGGAAAACTCGCGAGTCCTTCTTTTATATTATTATACACATGTCTTTAAAAGCTAAGAAGACACCCCCTAAAATAGTTACTTCTTTGGGGAGCTCAGCTTGAAAAAAGTGCTTACCTAAGTTATGAATCTTAAAAAGAACAACCGTTGCTTGAATTTAGAGTACGTATTCAATTTTACTATAATTTACCGTTGTTTGAGATCTCATGAGAATCTGAGGTAAAAGATATTACGTGAACGATCATGACTCATTTGTTTACTGTTTAAACTTGAATGTGAACCTCTTATGTTTAATAACCTACAAGTAAGGAACATACAAGTTAGACATACACTATATGTATTTGATATACAGATATTCATCTCTAACATTAGTAAAATGTTCCTGACGAATTTAATAAACTGCTCGCTAACATTACTTTACTACATCAGCATTATAACCAAAATAAGGTTAACGCTAGTGTTGCGTATTTAATAAAGTTGGAATAATATTAAAATGTTACATTAACCAAATATCATAGTTTGCACTGTTAAATGAAAGGAACATTCCAAGTAACGTGAAAATGCATTCCTAAAATTAGTTTACAAGTTTGTCGTGAATAAAGTTGTTCCCGCATGACACATATTCGACTTAATTGAATATATATGTATCAGAATTGTAAGATTTATTCGTCTAATAGTAAAACTTATGTGAAAATTACTGTTTTCTTTTTACTTTTTGTGAAGTTCTTTATAAAATACTACGATATAAACGCGAACTTCAATCGGTCCAAGTTGTTTTGACATCTGATAGAATTCAGCGTTTCCTTGAGTATGTTTACTCTATAAATAGGATCAATGTTGTGTGTCTCTGTAGAGTGGCTCCAGCCTGAAATCCTCTCTTGTGCAGCTGTGGAAGTCGTTATTGTTGAACATTGATTAAATAACTTTCAAGAAGAACACCTGGGATTTTCCAACGTAGGCAATTTAATTTTCAAAAGACGTTAGCGGCCATCTTTCTTTTTATTTGCTCTTACTTTTGTTTCCAGTTCTTTTAACAATGTCCACCCGTGAAAAAGTCGTCGGAAATAATTCTTGCTAATCACATTTGTTTTGAAATTCGAAATACACTTCATAGATATCTATATTTAGTTATAAGCAGTTAGGTATATGCATTTTTATTTGTTTCTTTGTACACGATTAACTCCGAAATTAATTAACCGATCATAATAATTTCTTAGAAGACAGCATCTGGCCATATAAGTGGGTAATGTAACGTATATTTAGTTACATTTCTTTCATGCAAAGAGGTAAAAACTGGCCTTGTGCCTAACTCCTGGAGAAATGTTAACAATAGATATTTGACGTCAGTAAATAAATATTATTCACATTCCAGTTACTTAGAAATGATTTAAAGCGCTTTAGTGTGCAGAAGAATGATAGATATAATGTTTAATAGTATTACAAGTTCGCTATAATCTTCATAAGTGTGCATATAAATTGTATACATCTGCTCTATTCAAGAAATTACTTTACTTTTTTCTTTTTTATTTAACATAGTTCACCCCAAACAGGCAGGCCGCGACTGTAGCCGTAAGGGGCGACTGATCAAAAAAGGGTGAAGGTGTTTTTTTTTGGGGGGGGGGGGGTCAACCTAATTTGGGAGCTGCGGAGCGAGATGTCTGTTTACATTAGTTTTAAATGTCTGCATGTCAGTAACGTCAGGAGAGCAAGGAGCAGGGAGTGAGTTCCAGAGCTAAGCAGCACGAGGAAAGAAGCTTTTGAAGTAGAAAGCTCTTGTGCATCTGGGGACCTCCACAGTGTATGAATGGGATTTGGCAGATTGTCGGGTTGGTCTAGTGAATCTACGTCGTGGGTGCACCAAAGCAGCAGGGTTCAAATAATGGGAGTAACATGTTTTTTGTTTATTTTTAAACCTGTCTAGTTATATTTATGTGAAAGCCTGCATTAGTCACGCAGTATATCGATCTTTTAGTTGTGTCTGGTATGCTGCACTTTTAAATATCATTTTCTACGGAAGATTCATGTTAATTTAGCCACGCCCGAGTATTTTTATAAAATACTTTGTCCGTTGACTTTTATTAAATAGCATTTTATGTGTATAAATTACTTACAGGGTGATTCATAAGTCACTTAGCTATTTATTTTTGAAATTCTAAAGTTAAAAAATACGGTAATACAAAACAGAAAGTTTATGCAACAAATCAATTTATGGGAGTTCAAAATTACAGCAAATTTTCAAAATTTCTACTTTCGTTCTGCATGCATAGCTCCATTCTTTTTTGCAAGGAATTTACAACTCTTTGTAGCCTATTTGATTGATTGAGTGTTGTGCGAAGGCGGCTTTCTGTTCACATCACGTTTCCATTGCCTTTCAACAAGTGTGGGAGATTCATCAAATGTGGCCATATGAATAACAATAAAAATTCGCTCTTCAATTGTAAATGATATACTGCCTGAAAAAAAAAGCACATATGATGATTAACACAAATTAAAATAAATAGAAATAAATATGTATAGAAACACATATATAAACGAACAAATTTAAAATAACAAATAGCAGTAATTAGAGAGTAAGATAACAATGATCAAAAGTTCATAGTAAGTTTGTGCTTCATATGGTAATTATTTTAAATAGCTAAGTGACTTATGAATCACCCTGTATATTTAAAATAGTATTTATGTACTCAAATGAAATTGAATGGGTGCATCTAAGAAATGTTTGCTCCCACTACGCGTATTTGTTTGCTATAATATGGAAACACAATCACTTCTGGAAACATATGTCACTATAAGCAGATACACACATATTTTTGCTCCCACTACGCGTATTTGTTTGCTATAATATGGAAACACAATCACGTCTGGAAACATCTGTCACTATAAGCAGATACACACATATTTTTGCTCCCACTACGCGTATTTGTTTGCTATAATATGGAAACACAATCACTTCTGGAAACATATGTCACTACAAGCAGATACACACATATTTTAGCTCCCACTACGCGTATTTGTTTGCTATAATATGGAAACACAATCACTTCTGGAAACATATGTCACTACAAGCAGATACACACATATTTTTGCCCCCACTACGCGTATTTGTTTGCTATAATATGGAAACACAATCACTTCTGGAAACATATGTCACTACAAGCAGATACACACATATTTTTGCTCCCACTACGCGTATTTGTTTGCTATAATATGGAAACACAATCACTTCTGGAAACATATGTCACTACAAGCAGATACACACATATTTTTGCTCCCACTACGCGTATTTGTTTGCTATAATATGGAAACACAATCACTTCTGGAAACATATGTCACTACAAGCAGATACACACATATTTTTGCTCCCACTACGCGTATTTGTTTGCTATAATATGGAAACACAATCACTTCTGGAAACATCTGTCACTACAAGCAGATACACACATATTTTTGCTCCCACTACGCGTATTTGTTTGCTATAATATGGAAACACAATCACTTCTGGAAACATCTGTCACTACAAGCAGATACACACATATTTTTGCTCCCACTACGCGTATTTGTTTGCTATAATATGGAAACACAATCACTTCTGGAAACATCTGTCACTACAAGCAGATACACACATATTTTTGCTCCCACTACGCGTATTTGTTTGCTATAATATGGAAACACAATCACTTCTGGAAACATCTGTCACTACAAGCAGATACACACATATTTTTGCTCCCACTACGCGTATTTGTTTGCTATAATATGGAAACACAATCACTTCTGGAAACATCTGTCACTACAAGCAGATACACACATATTTTTGCTCCCACTACGCGTATTTGTTTGCTATAATATGGAAACACAATCACTTCTGGAAACATCTGTCACTACAAGCAGATACACACATATTTTTGCTCCCACTACGCGTATTTGTTTGCTATAATATGGAAACACAATCACTTCTGGAAACATCTGTCACTACAAGCAGATACACACATATTTTTGCTCCCACTACGCGTATTTGTTTGCTATAATATGGAAACACAATCACTTCTGGAAACATCTGTCACTACAAGCAGATACACACATATTTTTATGAAAGTTTGAATGACTTATAGACACTATTTCCGAGGTTTTTGGCCTCTTTTTAAAGAAACTTTACCAGGCTATATGTGAACCCTGACCAAATATACAAAACAACATAGTATTCAGAGCCCTAATAAGATCTTCTCAGTATCGATACACATTAGTAAATACGGGACTCCTAGTGTCACCAACTCAGTTAACAAAGCAAACCTGGATACTCAATCAGGCTTGATGGATGACTGTCAAGAAACCTGGACAGACTAAGAACTAACCACAGAAAAAATAAACTATTATATAGTTAAGAAATCAATGGATGAAAAATGAATATTCTATACCGCTTTACTATCAATGTTTTGGCTACCTCTACCGTGCTAGTAAACTCCCCACACCTGACATTATCCTGTATCTCTACAAAGCCACAATTCATCCATGCATGGAATATTGTTGTCACATCTGGGCTGGTGCATCATCTACTAGTCTTTCCCTCCTTGACAATGTTCAAAAAAGAATCGCCAACCTAATATGGCCCTCACTGTCAACCATGCTTCAGCCTCTGTCCCATCGCCGCAATGTAGCATCCTTGTGCTTGTTTTACAAATACTTCAATGGATTATGATCCGATGAATTGGCTACTCTGGTGCCGCCTCGACGTAAATTCACTAGACTAACTCGACAATCAACTAAATCTCACTCATTCAGTGTGGAAGTCCCCAGATGTCGGAGAGCCTTCTACTCAAATAGCTTCTTTCCTCGTACTACTGGCTACTGGAACTCTCTCCCTGCCCCTGTTTCCCCGACAGAACAGACATGCAGAAATTTAAAACTAATGTAAACAGACATCTCGCTGCGAATATCCCAAGTTAGGTTGACCCCTCTTCCTTTTGCCCTTTTCTTTTCTCAGTAGCCCCTTACGTCTACAGTAGTGGTCTGCTTTGTTTGGGGTGAACTATGTTAAAAAAATGTTTTAAGTAAAAGAATAACGTTAAAATAACTCTCTAATATCTATATATCCCTTAAAGAGATCGGTTGTTACAACTAGAAATGCAAAAAAGGGATATATCCGCCTATGTTAACTTACTTTAATTCTGTGCATACTAAAATATATATTCGCTACATGATTTAGTACGAAATTGCGCCACTCGTCATTGGCTTGGCCAAGCTGGTAAACACTCATGAGCGTAATGCAGTCTAAACCACTATTTCGTAGCGGCAACCGTTGCTGATGGACACCCATGGATTATACTGACAGAGCATGAAAGGAAGTTCAATGTCTTTCAATTAAAATGTTAAAAATATATTTGGAAATACTTGGCATAGTAGATGAAGAAATATACTATCAAAACGAAGCATACTAGTAATAGATTAGTCATCGATGTTATTCGAGAAAAATGTGGGTTGGATAATTTGGCTGCTACCAGACTGAAGCTATATAAAAAAATCATATATATATATATATATATATATATATATATATATATATATATATATATATATATATATATATATATATAAAGTGGTGAACTAAATTGCCTTTTTGCGGAATATACCTTGCTCTGAGCAACTGAATAGAAATACGATTTGACTTTTGCTTTTCTAATTCCTTTTCATCCTTCTCTCTCTCTCTCTCTCTCTCTCTCTCTCTATATATATATATATATATATATATATATATACCAGGTGCTGTATGTGCTCTTTGCTTATCTCAGCATTGTTTCCAGTCGTCTTGTATTACTACTT
>OY744542.1:61033019-61035519 GCA_963556195.1 Sepiola atlantica
AATCGACTTTCAACTAAAATTCTAAACTGTTATGAAATGCGGGTATATTGTAATATATATGCTTAATAGTTTTTTCTATGATGACTATTTTTAAATAAGTATATTTCTAGTTTGGATTTGTTTATGTAAAACTAACAAACCAACGTATTTACAGATAACGACAGCAGCATCTGTTCTAGAAGACACAATTCATCCTCCGAACAGAAGTTTCTAATCACGGTTATGCCATGTTTTATATACTAGAAAGTATATGCTCCTTCCGGTAGCATATGTGATAGTTGTTGCATTTAACTGTTCTCTCTCTCTCTCTCTCTCTCTCTCTCTCTCTCTCTCTCTCTCTCTCTCTCTCTCTCTCTATCTATCTATCTATATATCTATCTTTATGTCTCTCTATCTCTGTCTCTCTATCTCTCTATCTATCTATCTCTCTTTCTCCCTCGTTCTCTTTCTAGAAATAGATATTTCTGTGCGTTCGAATAATCAGAGGTCCGGCAACCAAATGTTGGAATGATCGGCAACTATTTATCATATTCCATTACAATCTAATTTAATTACGTAACTCAATTATATAGATTTAAAAAATGTATTTTATTAATTATATTTATAAGTTTTATTAAGATTATTATCAGGGGAAATATTTTAAATACATCTGGTAATCTGTAAAAATAATCATGAGTATTTATTTGCGAATACAAATGTATTAGAACCTATAAAACAAATTAATTATGTAAATTTTATAGACGCGTGGTGTTTGGGGAAGCTTTAAATTGGTATATAATGAGATGATAAATAGATATCATGAGTGTATATTTGCGAATATTAATTCATAAGTAGCTTTTAAACAAATTAATTATGTAAATTTGATAGACGCGTTTTGTTTGGGAATGTTAAGGAGCTAATAGGTAGATATAAAAAGAGAGAGATCAAAACTAATAATATAGTTTCGGCTTAAAGTAGATATGAAAAGTAAACGATCAACACTTATAATATAGTTTCGGCTTCAAGTAATAATATAAAGAAGATCAAAATTAATGATTCGGCTTCAGGTAGATATAAAAAGAGAGCGATCAAAACTAATAATATATTTTCAGCTTCAAGTAATAATATAAACAGAAAGCGATCAAAACTAATAATATAGTGTCGGCTTCAATTAAATATAAAAAGAGAGTGATCAAAACTAATAATATAGTTTCGGCTTCAAGTAGATTTTAAAAAAGGGAGCGCTAAAACTAATGATATAATTTCGGCCTCAAGTAAGTCTATAAAGAGAGCGATCAAAACTAATAATATAGTGTCGGCTTCAAGAATATAAAAAAGGGAGCGATCAAAATTAATAATAACAATAATAATATATATATATATATATATATATATATATATATATATATATATATATATATATATATATAGAGAGAGAGAGAGAGAGAGAGAGAATTATAGTTTGCTTAAAGCATTGCTGGGAATAGTAGTAGTATGTTTTTAAAAGGCTGTGGGCAATGCAAATTCCGGGTAAGATGTAAGCTGGAATGAACACAAATAATTAATCAAATGTGAAATGTGACATACTATTTATTTTTTCTCAAAATAATACATAACAGCAAGTGTGATGTTAGCTGTTTGTGTGATGTCCGGATGATTATAAAAATCATTTATTTAATATTTCGGGAAAAGAAACTTTCCTCTGTCAAAAATAATAAACACCAGAGGAAAATTCAGTCTGTGCAGAGAATCTGCAAAAATGTATCCCAGAATACAGAGATTTCGCTTCTGATTTATTTTTCTTCCATCCAGCTTACATTTTACCCGGTATTTGCATTGCCTACAGCCTTTTAAAACATACAAATATATATATATATATATATATATATATATATATATATATATATATATATATATAGTAGCTTAAAACTATATATATATAATATATATAGTTTTAAGCTCAACAATTATAATGCCGACAGTTACAATGTGTATGTAATTTTTTTTATTTCCGATCTCTCTCACTCTCTGTCTGTATGCCTGTCTGTCTCTCTGTCCGTCTGTCTGTCTGTCTTTCTGTCTGTATGTATGCCTGTCCGTCTCTCTCTCTCTAACTCTCTCTCTCTCCCTCTCTCTCTCTCTGTATATATATATATATATATATATATATATATATATATGACTGTATTAATTTGTATATTTGTGCGCAGCTATATTTGTGACAAAGAGTTAAATACAGACAAATTCTACGAGAAATATAAAAAAATACTGAGAGTAAAATGTCTGAAACCTCTCATTTATATAGATGTGTGTATGCATTCGTGTGTGTTGTGTATGTGATATGTACTTCATTTCCCAGCTCCCATATTTCCACCGGCTGTTGTTTGATGAGAGGGATTCGGTACCGTTGCTTTGCAGCGCCCACCCCATCGGAGTCAATATAGCGGCACCACACGCGTCATAAATTTCTTTTCCACTGATCACCTTCGACGCATCACGAAGCCCCTGTAATGTTTGAGCC
>OY744542.1:61040519-61043019 GCA_963556195.1 Sepiola atlantica
GCATGTTTTCGGAGGATAATCTTTATCTATGCTGCCACTCAGGTTCAAAGACTGGTATCTCCTCCATAAAAGTTCCGAGGAAATTATGAAACGGTAGACAGAGCATTGCACGGATTTATTTAATAACCCGTCAGTGGTTCAGGTAATCAATAGTTTGACACAGGAGGCTATCAACTATGTGATGATGGACCACCCCACCCTCTTTCAGATTCAAAATACTGTCACGGAAATGAATGTCGGGAAGGTTCCTGGCTTTGATGGCATCCATCTTGAGGTTATCCGTTTTGGGGGGTGACAGTATCGCTGAACAAATCCACTGTTTAATATATAACATATGAATGAGTGATTCTGTACCTCAGAACTATGTAGTCGCATCTTGTAATACAAGTGAAAGCGAACTCGATCATCTGTTGCAATTATAATGGTATAAGCTTTCTTGAAACAGTGAGTAAGTACTTTGTAAATATACTGCTTAACCGGCTTTCTACGTAGGTGTGCCCCTCTGTTATTCCGGAATACCAAATCGACTTTAAATCAGGTTGTAACACAATGGATATGACTTTTTCTGCGAGACAACTTAAAGAAACGGCTATCTAACAACGGGTAGATCTCTTGCAACTATTTGTTGGTTTGGCACCGTAAAAAGAGCCATATTGTAGACAATCCTAAGTAAAATTGGATGCTTATCAGGATTTGTAAAAATGCTTAAAAAACGTCACCAGGACATGAAGGCAAACCTCTATTTCAGTGGGTTACTCTCTGAACAAATAGCTAATGAGAACGGTGTTTAACAAGGTGACATTCTTACACCAACGTTGATCTCTATATATTTTTTAACGGCCTTCTCCCACGCCTTTAAGAAATGTAGCGTCTGTGTTCTCATATGCTTCGTACCACTGGTAGGGTGTTCAACCTCGATGTAATGCAAAGTCCAAGAGTTTAAACAATCTTTTAGGGGAGCTCTTCTCTGCTGATGATGCGGTTTTCAATTAGCCACACCAAACAGCAGAATATGCACATGATAATGGACTTATCTCGAGCATGTAAACTCTTTTGACTCACTATTAATCTGGATAGAACTAAGGTAATGCTCACTACTCCTCCAGGAATCCAATATGTAGAGCCAAACATCTACGTAAAAGGAACAAGATAAAGTGCAGTTGATTCGTTTGTATCATTGTAGCACTTTCTCCCGAGATAGATCCCTTAATCTCTAAGAATTAAAAAGGTTACTAAAGCTTTTCCAGTCTTGAAGCGCGCGTATTATCAGACAGAGCTTTACTATGAAAATAAAACTTTCTGTGGTTTCCGGTATTCTTCGAAGACGATAACAACGTATCGCATATACATCAAGATTCTGGCGAGGTACGACCAAACTTGTCTCAGGAGAATCGTAAATATTAAGTGGCAATCATATGCAGCAGACGCCAATGTTTTAGAGTAAGCTGCAGTGACGAGCATAGAAGTGAGTATTATACGTAGTCAAATGTGCTTGACAGGGTACTTAGTTATGATGTGGAGTTCTAGGCTCTTTAAGCTACTGTTATATGGGGAAGTGTGGCATGGAAAATGTCCGAGACACAAAGCTTATTTACGTTTTAAAGATTGAATAAAAAAAACAACATGAAACTACTTGGTATGAACGTGGAGAACTGGGAGAAGATGTTTCTGGAGCAGTCGGTCTGGCGCAAGATGGATGTGGAAGATTTGAGGCAAAGCGTATACAGTACTCCATCTTCAAACGTACTTTGAGGAAGCAATCAGTGCCTTACATTCCAGCCACATTTCAATTTTACAATATGCGTAGTTTATGTTGCAGTATCTGTCTGTCAAGAGCTGGTCTACTGGCCCCTATGAGATTTCATGGTCGTAGCTTAATAAACAAGTGTCAAATAGGACACGGAAACCAGTGGTCTTGTGTGTCATGTCTGCAGCAAGACTTGTAAAGATAAGTTGGACCTGCAAAGCCATCTGCGTGCTCACAACCGGGCATTGCAAACCTTATAGGGATTGACTGCTATTTTATTTAACTTATTTTAAAAGTGTTTATGACACACCTCCTACATGTTTAATTTACAAAATAAAATCTTATGTACCCATGTTACGCACCATTTTGCCGAAAATATGTTTTCCAAAATTCATAATGATGGATTCGTGAAAATCTTTAAATTTAAAAAAAGAATAATATATATGCACCCTTAAATGTAAACATTTTTCAAAGCATGAATATTTCCAAGTTATTTACCTTATTTTCCAGAATTTATATTCCAAACTTTATAATGATCCGTTTATTTATTTGGAAAATTAAAAGTTTTGGGGACGAGGCCGGGTTTGTGTTGACGCACCTCTAAAATACTAATATACAAAAATACGGTGTGCTCATGTTACTCACAAGGTTACCGAAAATATATATACCAAAATTAAAATATATATATATATATATATATATATATATATATATATATATATATATATATATATATCAAAATTAAAATATATA
>OY744542.1:61055519-61083019 GCA_963556195.1 Sepiola atlantica
AACTTACTGATCGACGTACTGACCGGCCAACTCATCTAGTGACTGACAAGCAGACTTACTGACAGACGGACAGACCGACTGACAGGCTGATCGACCGACAAACCGAACGAGGGACTGATCGCCTGATTGAGTGACTGATATGCAGAACTGAGCGATCGTCGGATTTATCGACCAATGATTTGACCGGCCAACGGACTTACCGACCGACCGACGAACTGACCGACCGACTGACGGACTGACCGGCCAACGGACTGACCGACCGACGAACTGACCGACCGACCGACGGACTGACCGGCCACCGGACTGACCGACCGACAGACTGACTGAATGACGGACTAATCGATTAATAGATTGAGTGTCCTTCGAACTGACCGATCGACGGACTGACAGACATACCGATCGACCAACGAACTGACGACAACCCTATTGCTCGACAGATAGACTGACTCTTTTGCGAACTGACAGACTAACGAAATGATCGACAGACATACTAAAAGACTGATAGACCGACATACTGATCGATTAATAGACTGACTGAATAGCATACTGACAGATTGATAGACTGACCGACCGATGAACTGATCAGTCGACGTACTGACTGATAGATATGTTGACCGACACACGCACTGGCAGAGCCAATGATGGACAGATCCTCTTATAAAAAGGCGTGCCCATATCTAATCAATTTTTACTTCCACGTCCGCCTTCATTAACGTAATATGAATGCACTGATCAGGCTAAACGATACTGGATGATAGGGTTAAGGTAATGGTTAGTGTTAGGGTTAGGGTTAGGGTTAGGGTTAGTCATGATAAGGGTTAGGGTTAGTTAGGGCTAGGGTTAGTTAGGGTAAGGGTTAGGGTTAGTTTGGGTTAGGGTAAGGGTAAGGGTTAGGATTAGTTAGGGTTAGGGCTAGGGTTAGGGGTAGGCTTAAGGTAAGGGTTAGGGGTAGGGTCAGTTAGGGTTATGGTCAATTAGATGGCTTGATGTTCGGTTAAATCATAAAGTATAAGAATATTTAGAATGACGAATGGAATAAAAAGATAAATTACATATGGGGGCGTTATAGTGATATTATTTACTTACCTTTGACTACAAAAGGATTTTAAAAACACCGCACAGGAAGTTTGTGTATTCTGGCCGACAGGAAAAGCTTAAGAAACGAGATCGGCATTTTAGAGTAGAGATTTTCACACGTATCTAATATATATTCTTTATAAATGCCAGTATACTGAAACCATATGCCCTTAATAGGGTTAAGATGAAAATTCATATACACTAAATGTACAAAAGCAAGGAAATTCCCAATTTTTTTCACTTTTATTGTCATTAAGGGTATGACTACATATCAACCAAACCATTTCATTATCACATCACTGCAGTATCAATCTTTATGCATGTGTGGATGAAGTGTGAGAAGTGCGCTGAAGAAAACTCCCTACAAGTAAAATATATAGCCCTGTTGTGCTCGCATACCCTTAAGGACAATAAAAGTGTAAACATTTAGGAATTTCCTTGCTTTTGTACATTTAGTGTATATGAATTGTATCTTACCCCTATTAAGGGCATACGATTTCAGTATACTGGCATTTATCATGGAATGTCACTACTTTTGTAAAGACTATGCCTCAATACAATGGTCATTTTAAAGTTTTTTGGGAATTTTCTGGAAAACTAAGGTATATGGTAAACTGAAATTAAAATGCCATCAACTAGACCCTAGAACCTCTACATTTGCCAGAAATCAGCTGAATCCATCCCATAGTTCATGAGATACAGGATGGCACATACGTACGTATGTACGTACGTACACACAGATAACATGATTTCATGATTGAACTTTCTGGATCTCTGTGTTGCCTTGTCTAATGATGTTGAAATTCTATAGAACCTTATAGAACCTATCAAATATAAATGTTGTGCAAAGTTTTAACTAATTTGGTTTATTGGTGTTTTAGTTATAATTGATCAAAGAAATGAGATTTCCAGCATAGGCCATTCTTGAAGTCTATTACGGGATAGAGCGCTCTCGCGCCTCCCTTGATTTTCTCATCAAGGTAACAATCGCTGCGTGACTCAGCATCTTAAAATGTTCATATTTATGTATGCCACCCAATTAAACCGATAATCAGTTCGCAGTTCGTAGTATTTTCAAATGTTTTAACAGCTACCGAACAATTTGTCGACCGACGAATATTTTCGTCTTCCAGATCGATCAAACATATAAAAGAAACCCTCTGATCATCTGATCGTAAAGAAGAAAAACAATTGATGTCTATATTGACAACTGATGAAAAACAAATAATAAAAAATAAACAACTTTAATCGAATCTGATAAGTTCATCAATAGCGATTTGGAAAACATTCAGGAAAAGACGAGTTTCATTCGTGAACAAAACAACTCGTACCCGGCGGACAATTTCCGATGTTTTTCGTGTTGCTGGCACTGAAGTAGACGCGCCTTCACATCAAACAATCGAGTTTCTGATTTTAATCTTTGAACTTCTGTGTGCTTCTTTATGCCGAGAAAATATACAGATTTCAAACAGAGAATTAGTAAAACAAGGAAGTGTAAAGTACAATACAATAAATAATCGAACTCGGAAACAACAGAAAAACATGTGATGAACAAAAGGAACAAAGACAGTTGGTAAAGCTAGGTCTTTATTTCTCTCGCTACTTCTTTGCCCCCACCCTTTCCATCTCTCTACATCTATCTCTTTCTCGTTCTCGTTCTCTCTCTCTCTCTCTCTCTCTCTCTCTCTCTCTCTCTCTATATATATATATATATATATATATATATATATATATATATATATATATATATGGGAAGAGAAGGATGAAGGTAATCCGACGTGATGGGAAAATGAAAAAGGAAAACCAAAAATGGATGTTTTTTATGTGTACATCAACGTTTCGTCTTTATTTATAAGACTTCATCAGGATGATAAAATAGAGAAAAAATGTCATGCAAGTACAGATACATGTAAGGTAGACATATTGGGAGGAAAAATGAAATGAAATAATGGCCCCTACTGGGTGGACGTCCGTCTTGTTGGAGAAATAGAAATGAATGTTGAAGAAAATGAGTGGGGAAAAAATGGAAGGATGGGGTGAGCAAGGACTGTGGCTGATGGTAAGATAAAGAGGTGGGGGATGAGCAGGGGTAAAGTGGATGGCAGAGAGGGAGTGGAGGAAGAGGGGGAGGGAGGTGTTTGACCAGATGGCTGCGGTCAAGATTGAAGGGGAAAAGTAAGTTGGAATGTTTGTGTATGGGGGCTGTATGCAGGAAAA
Source organism: Sepiola atlantica (assembly GCA_963556195.1). Lineage (NCBI taxonomy): Eukaryota > Metazoa > Mollusca > Cephalopoda > Sepiida > Sepiolidae > Sepiola > Sepiola atlantica. The sequence goes on from OY744542.1 coordinate 61,058,814, forward strand.
GGAGGATGGGTAGAGAGGGAGGGGGGCTGTGATTTTGGTGGATGGGCGAAAGTTATGGTCTTAGAGAGCGTTTTGAGAAAATGAGAGGCCATTATTTCATTTTATTTTTCCTCCCAATATGTCTACCCTACATGTATCTGTACTTGCATGACATTTTTTCTCTATTTTATCATCCTGATGAAGTCTTATAAATAAAGACGAAACGTTGATGTACACATAAAAAACATCCATTTTTTGGTTTTCCTTTTTCATTTTCCCATATATATATATATATATATATATATATATATATGATGAACTCTCCCGTCGATTTCGACGTATGAGTGCCCAACCGCGCGTGAATTTGTAATTGCAAGGGTTGCGCAATCCACAACAACCGCTCTCCTGAGTCGGCATTGCTTGATTCCAATGGCAAGTACTAATACAAGGCGACTGAAAACAATGCCGAGATAAGCAAAGAGCACATACAGCACCTGGTATTCCCAAATGGTCACCCATTTAGTACTGCCGCTTAACTTCGGTGATCTAACGGAAACCGGTGTGTCAACGTGATTGTGTCGTATATATATATATATATATATATATATATATATATATATATATATATATATATATATATATATATGAAAAGTTCGAATGCAAAACGCGATAACTTCAATATCTTTAAATTAAAATCTTTCTATTTCTCTACATCTCTCTCTTCTGTTTCTTTCTCTCTCTCTTTCTCTCTCTCCCCCTCTCTCCTTATCTCTCTATCTCTCTCTTTCTCTCTCTCTATATATATTTATATGAAGAGTTCGAATGCAAAACGCGATAAATTCAATTTCTTTAAATTTAAATCTTTCCATCTTTCTACATCTCTCTCTTCTCTTTCTCTCTCTCTCTCTTTCTCTCTCTCTCTCTCTCTATATATATATATATATATATATATATATACATATATATATGAAGAGTTAGAATGCAAAACGCGATAAATACATTTTTTTTTAAATTAAACATTAAAAAAACGAACAAAGTTCGATTTAAATGTTATTTAAACAAAGTAAGGGGAAGGGTTAGAGTAAGTGTTAGGGTTAGAATTTGGTAGAGTGTAATACTTATTTTAATGATGTCTTTGCAATTTTGAAAATAACGTTTATCGTGTTTTGCAGTCGAACTCTTAATATATATATATATATATATATATATATATACATATATATATACATATATATATACATATATATATATACATATATATATACATATATATATATATATACATATATATATATATATACATATATATATACATATATATATATATCTGTGAGTGTGTATATATACTATATAAATATATATATATATTATATATATACCTATTATATATATTTTATATATATATTCATATATATATATATATTTATCACATATATATTAATATATTATATATATTTTAATATATTATATATATACATTAATATATTACATATATATATATATATATATATATATATATATATATATAGATAGATAGATAGATAGATAGATATAGATACATAGATATATATTTATTTGTTTGATAGTGAATTATATTTATTCACAATACGACAAACAACGCAGCCAAAGAAAACCACAGCATCCGTACACCGAAAACTCGAAATTCGATTTGCTGTATAATCTGGGTTCTTCCCGAGGACACATTCGAACTTATGATTTACAACTCGAGTGTTTGCGGCATCTTCGTTTTTTTGTGTGATTGTAGAAATAAATATAATTCACTTCAACTATTATACAATGTTCGGTTTGGTACTTATATATAAGGTGTTGGCAAACACTGCAGTTCGTACCTTAAGCCTAATGTGAGTAATTACCATGGGGTCTAACATATATATATATAAATATATATATATATATATATATATATATATATATATATATATATATATATATACGATTATTTTTATTTACTCAGACATGTACAAAATCTGCGACACTGGCATGTCGATGTTATCGATCAACAGCTATTATAAACTGATATCTCATCAGGAGGAGTTAGAATCTGATCTTAATCTAAGGTTAAGATCATATTCCAACTGTACCTGATGTGATCTCAGTTTATAATAGATGTTGATCGATAACATCGACATGCCAGTGTCGCAGATTTTGTACATGTCTGAGTAAATAAAAATAATCATATATAAAACCTCTATTTGATATTGAGCACTTTTTTATAAACCCGGTTGAAATTCTCTGGATTACTACCCTGTGGATGTTTTACCTGGATTATATATATATATATATATATATATATATATATATATATATATATATATATATATACAAAATACTGAAACCCCATTCAAAAGTTGAGTGGTTGATCCTAAATAAACATATTTAGCTTACAAATATATAAGAACACACAATATAAGATAGAAACATGTCGCTGACTTCAGCTGAGTTTGAGATACTAACGGGACCCCGTGAAAATTCCACGGTGCTTTCTACGCCCATCTGTAGAGGTTAGTCCAAAATATTATATGCATTTGGGAAAAATAAATATATGACAAAGTTTTATAATTAGGGGTGGGACGTAATCGGTGAAAATTTCAGATTCATGCGAGTAGTATTTTGTTATGTTAATTTATACATAAATAACACTAAACAATCAAACATTTTGAAAATTTTGCAAAATTCAGAAGGTGCAGGCCAAAAATAGCCGGGACTCAAAATCCATAATTTTTCGGTGAAAAAGTGGTTTCATTCGACATTGCAGGTCCTAAAACATCCTCAAAAACTATGAATGGATATAGATGGTTAAATCTGATATAGTACTTTAATTTAGGACCATTTTCAGGCTGTGAAAGAGTTTTCATGAATGTAAAATAGCCAAAAACTATTGGCCTGCACCTTCTGAATTTTGTAAAATTTTCAAAATGTTTAATTGTTAAGTGTTATTTATGTATAAATGAACGCAAAGAAATACTACTCGCATGAATCTGAAATGTTCACCCATTATTTCCCACCCCTAATATTATTAAGAAATAAAATGACTCCGTCGTGTTGTGAAAGAAATAATTGTTATTATCAGCTAGATCCTCTTTAAATGAATCAAACACAGTTTTCTCTTATTTATTTAATATTGTAGTAATTTAATTATTTTCAAACAATAAATACTCTGCTTCGGAATTTTTTAGATGAGGGTTGATAATTCGTAGAATTTGGTATATTCGGACTACTGCTCTCATCTTGGGTGATTTAATCACAACCAGTTCGACAAAGTACACTTGAAGAAGGTCGGAGGTTGCATCGGCCGAAACGGTGTAATAAAATCACCCAAGATGAGAGCAGTAGTCCAAATATACAATATTCTACGAATAAATACTCTCTTTTTTACAGTAAAAAATGTCAGTTAAATATATTTAAATCAATAAAACAAATGTCACGTTTTGTAATGTATTTTTGGAATTGTACTGTTTTAGTCGGTCCGACAACGTAATTGGATTATAGAATAATTTGTTTTCAAATGAGTAATCGTTTACCTTAGCGACATCCTACAGGGTGGGCAAAATTAAGGGTCCTATTTTTTAAAATTCATAATGTTTTTATTTATTGATTTAAAAAAATTTTTTTTTTAGAATAAGTAAAGGACCCCTTCCGAACCAAGCATGAGCCGTATTAGCCCTAAGGAACGTACCCTCATTTAGAAAACATTATGTTTGCTTAAAAAACTCAAAACAGTGTAAAAAACAATACTTTAGTTTTTGTAAGTTTTAAGAAGTGTTTTTCGGCTAAAATTTGTTTTGTTTATTTCAAAAAATCTCGGAAAGGTCAGTCTACACACACATAAAGTTTGGTGAGTTTAACTTTTATTTTGTGGAAGTTATTCAAATTCAAGTTATTCAAATTTAAAGATAGGACCCTTATTTTGGCCCACCCTGTATAATCAGAAAACATCATCGTAGCTGATCAAAAAATGATTGTTTTTTTATATATGTTCCACCATTAGGTGGGTTAGCGTATTATGCTGATATTAACGGGATTAGTAGGCTTTCCAGTGATACTATCCTTGTGAATTGCTGTCGTGCTTAAAATATGTTTATCTTTAAATATTTGGCGCGAAAGCAGTACTGATGATATAATAGTACAACTTGTGTATAAACTAAAACATACTTACGTACGCACTCTAGTTTATATAGTTTCACAATATATTTGGTTATATGGTTCTATCGTAGGAGTTTGTGGTATATTTCGTTCTATCGTAGGAGTTGGTGGTATATTTCTATTATATAGACATCCGACACAGACAGAGACCCCACGACATTACTGTACCATATTTAAAAAGAACAGCTACTATCCTTTAAGCTTAGCTCGAAAAGAAGGATAAAGTATTTTTTTTAAATGTCCATGTTTCACACCATATGAAATTCTAAAATTATTTTACACATTGCATCTTCGGCGATCTGGCGATCCCATATTCGAAAAAGTAGGTGGAAGGTGATAACGTACTAACACACATAGCATGTTTTTAAAGTATAATTTAAAAGGATATATTTGAATCATTTCGTTGAATGTTATTAATATCTACTGACAACCTCTCGCAGTGTAAATAGATATACGTATTTTATATATAAGATCATATATAGGAAATGTGAATTCATTAGTTAACCGTTTATTATATTGTATGTGCCAATAAAACAAAGCGATACTATCAAAATGCTGGGAGACAAATCAATAAACACATTGTCTTCATAATATGTCGCCTCTTCCTTGTAGAAATCACCTTCGGAAGCCGTTGAGATGTAGTTGCAAAACTTTGACCCCACATTGAAATAAAAGGTTTCATATGTGAACTATTCTTTCTGGAGTTTCAGCCAAAGGCCTGTCTTGGCAGCCGATCAAATCATGTAAGGACAGGAAGTATATTATCGTTCAAAGCCATTCAAGTCGTTAGCCAAGCAAGGGTATTTCGGTCCTTCTCATGAATTGTGATAATGACGTCTCCGGGGTCCTCTAAAAAAAGAAGAAAAGAAAACGTTGTTTAAGAACATGATAAATATGCCCTCAATAAACTCGAATCGATGTCTGGTCTGAGTATTGCGCCAAATAAAATGATGTAACTCTGACAATGTTCTCCATCAAATTAGTTAAAAAAAGTTTATTAACGAAAGGAAGTAAATTAAATTGATAGGCCGAACAGAAACTAAAAATAGATTCAACAACCTGTGCATTACCTTGTAACAATGGGTGGTTAACCTAGGGGTATCGTCCATAACTAAGATATCGGTTTTCTTAGAGTAAACGCCGAACACATCTATTAAACTATTAAACTACATTACGAATTCATAATGTATTGACCAGCACGAATCTATGATTATCTCATATATATATATATATATATATATATATATATATATATATATATATATATATATATATATATATATATATATAAGTGTAAATTAGTCGTCCAAGGCTATAGCAATGCGATGTGGTTGCCGTGAGATGGAAAAGTGAAAAGAAATAAACGCAGGAAGAAAGTGAAACTAAAAACGATTTATTAATAATTTCACGAAAACTGATTAAATACCAAATAGTATTTTTTTTTTCGGTAAGTAACAGATCGGCCTTTGCCGATCTGTTACTTACCGAAAAAAAAAATACTTAAATTTTCGAAAGAAAAAAAAAAAAAAAAAAAAAATTTAAAAAATTTAAGATTACCCTTTGCCGATCTGTTACTTACCGAAAAAAAAATACTATTTGGTATTTAATCAGTTTTCGTGAAATTATTAATAAATCGTTTTGAGTTTCACTTTCTCCCTGCGTTTATTTCTTTTCACTTTTCCATCTCACGGCAACCACATCGCATTGCTATAGCCTTGGACGACTAATTTACACTTACATTTACCAGCAATGCTTCAAGCCAACTACAATCTCCTTTTATATATATATATATATATATATATATATATATATATATATATATATATATATATATATATAGTCTCGGAAGTTTCTCAACCATGTAAACTAAAAACAGAAACAAAAACAACAACAAAAAAACCCATTAAGTCCCTAGTCGTTCAGTGGAAATCACTCATGTAAGTCAATTTAGTTTTTTACAGTTATTATATTAGTTTACTTCTAACATTATTTAAGGGATCATCAGTTGTTTACCATGAAAAACTGTTTCGTGAATTTAAAAACAAGACAGTATTTAATTTCATAGCTTCCCAGCAGAGTTGATCAGACCCCACTTCCCTTAAAAGGCAAGAATATAAACGTTCCGTATACTAAATCTAAGTTTTGTTCCGTGTAAATGTTTTGCTTATAAATTAGTTATCAAAAAGAAGAAAAAAATTTAATAAATAAATAAATTAATTAAAATACACACACATATATATATATATATATATATATATATATATTAAATAAATAGATAAAAAATAAAATTTCCTCCTTACCCGTGTTGTTCGTTTGTCTAATAAAATGTATCCGTTACTTACAAAAATGTCGCTGCATTTTAAAGTGTTTAGCCGAATCCATTACACTACTTTTTAGGTGATTAATGTATTTTTAGCTTAAGTTTTATATAAAAAAACATCCACATATCAAAATATTATACATATATATATATACTTTTAGTACTTCTTTTATAAATACTAAGAATCCTTGCCCACTCACAGCGTATATAAGCTTAACTGCCGATTTTTTCTCTTTATTTTCTCTTTGTTTCACCCTTCCGGAATCGTCAGTTAGAGATAATTATTCAAGCCTGTTGCAGGATTAGACACACCAGAACACAGGTAATGTTTGTCAACTTAGATCCCAATCATAGATTCATATATATATGAGAAAGGAAGGATGGGAGTATTCCGACGTAATGTGAAATGAATAAGGAAAAACCAAGAGATATTTTCTTTATACACTCATTAACGTTTCGTCTTTATTGTAAGAAGTCCTCGGGATGATAATTTTAAGAAACATGTAATGCAAGTACATCGAAATATATATATATATATATATATATATATATATATATATATATATATATATATATATATATAAATAAATATTCATGCAAACATTGTAATAAATAATAGAATTCGTCTGTTTAATTATACATTATTTTATTTTTAATTCTTCTGATTGTCTTTTTTGAATTAAAATGAAAAAAATAATAAATGTCTCATAAGTTTTGCGAATGTTTTCGATTTTTTGTCGAATCATCCTCAGCTGTCAAAAGCAAATGAACAAAATAGCAGAAGAAAGAATAGAGTATTTAAAAGACGGGCGAGAAACGCGCAGAGAACGTTTTTCGCATTGTTCCAAGAAAGTCGCTGAGGATTGAAATTCAGCGACACTGGAATAGAATCACAGTAGAATTACCATTACTAAAGAATTTTAACAAGTTAGCGTTAGTTTCATATGTGATGTTATTAATTATAGGTTGTTGTGTTTGTATGTAGATAGCTTCTCGTATTTAAACATATTTTAATCTTTTATCGCAATGTATTTTTAAGTGTTATTCACTAGAATTTGCCTAAATTCAATGTTTGCATGACACACACACACATATATATATATATATATATATATATATATATATATATATATATATATATATATATATATATATATATATATATATAAGTCAGTTAATATTATAATCCAATAACCATGATTTTATTTTATTATTTTTATTTTTTCACATTTCCAAAAAAACATAACATTTCTGTGAGATATATTTTACGGTCCGTTTCATTTGTATTGTGCCTGACCTATATTTGCTCTGTTATCACTAATTGATAATAGTTGAGCTGAATCTTTTAAGGATACTGCAAAGTAATAGGATCTGATACTATACGCTAATACATATATTGTCATTAATAATTATATATATATATATATATATATATATATATATATATATATATATATGAAATCAGGTTGGGACCAGATAAAACGAAGCAAGGTGTTTATTTCAATAAACATCTATTTATTTTTTTAAACAAATAATTTCGGCATAACATGCCATCATCAGTGTTGTGCAGACATTTTCTTTTTTTCTTCATTGTCAAAATCTGTCGACGAAGCCGGCGAAGATTCCCGAGTCCGCCTGTTAATGAAGAGATAGTTTTAAATGTCCGAGTAGATGTAGCGACCACGCAGAGACGTGTGTATTTAGTGAAATGAGTTGGGCTACACTCATAAGCGTTGGTGAGTTAAAAATTATGAAATATGATTCAAACCAGATTAAACTACGCATTGTGTTTATTTAAATACACATTTATTAAAAAAAATTTAACAAATAATTTCGGCAGACATGTCATTATCATTTTTGATATAGACCTTTTTTACTTTTATTTTCTCATTGTCGATATCTGTCGAAGATTCCCGACTCTTGCTGTTAATAATGGAGAGATAGTTTTAAACGTCTGAGTTGATGTAGCTATGGACGTTTGTATTTAGTGAACTGAATTGGGCTACATGAAAATAAAATGAGTGTTTATTTAAATTAACTCCTTGCGCCGTTTAATATGTTCTATATCTGATTTCATATTCTTAACTCACCGACGCTTATAAATGTAGTCAAAATAATTTCACCCCCCCACATATATATATATATATATATATTTTATTAAACATTTTTTTTTTACATAAATCCTATTAATTTCGAAATCAAATTCCATCATCAGAGGTGACCAGTATTGAGTCATTTTTTTTCATTAAAAAACAAGAATAAACAAACTTATTTCTTTTTTACTTGATTAACGTCTTTGGTGCGATGTCTCCGATCTTTGTTGTTGGAGGTTATGATTCAAATTCCGGTGTCGAACGAAAAGAGCGTTGGCTCGCTAGTCTTGATAAAATATGGGTTAGTCGTTCAATTTCAAAGTATTGCAAGGTTAGTTAAAAAAATTGAAATATAAGTTATTAGCAATACAAGATTAATTTATTTTTATTTATTTTTTTACATTAATCCTCATATTTCGGAATAAAATTCCATCATCAGGGGTGACCAGTATTGAGTCATTTTTTTTTCATGAAAAAAAAATTCTTCTTGTATTGCTAATGGCTTATATTTCAATTAACTAACTATTAACTAACCCTGCAATACTTTGAAATTGAACGACCAACACAAACACACACATATATATATATATATATATATATATATATATATATATATATATATATATATATATATATATATATATATATATATATCTGTTAAATAATGTTCATGTGAGGCTGAACGTATGTGTGGAGATCGTTGGGTGTGGCTTGCGCGATTTAGTGCGGGTGAACCGGTACAACCGATTGAAAATAGCGCTGTTCTTACAATTGGAGCTCACAAACATTGACAGGGTCACCACGTTTACGAGACTTCAGGTCAAAGGTCAAGGTGCACCTGAGCAGAGGGGATATGTGTGTTTACGGGCTTTTGTGTGGGAAACAGAGTTTTGCCAGTCTAGTTTATGGAAGCAAGCGGAACACACGATTTCTGTATGTAGTCTTAAATGATTAGGTGAATTAAATTCCTTAAGAAAATACAGGCAGGAGATTCCGTCTTCCCCTCCTCCGCGAATTGCTAAGGACTTGAGCTAGGAATTAACTACGATAAAGTAGTAATTTGGTCTCTCCCTTAACGTTAGTGAAACATCTCTAAGGGCGACAGTAGACTGACGCCTGAAACAAACAAATCAAAATTTAAAAGATTGTGTCCCTCCTGAATCGTAGACACAGCGAAGCACGATGTTCACGGAAGTAAAGAAACGAAGAGAATGTACGAGAAACTAACGAATATGCAACATATTCCTTTTTGGTGTTAAAAATGACCAGTTGTTTAAGCATGAACAGTTGAAGCGAACCGAGGTTTTCACGGTTGCAGAAAGAAAGAAGTAAATAATGAAAAAAAAATCAAAGGTAAAATTAGTGTTCAAAATCTGAGTGTTAAAAAGGCCTTAACGAAAAAGTTTGTAAACGCTTGTAAACTTTCGTATTTCAAGAGGCGTTTCGCGGCGATAATTTTCATTGTAATATGACATGCCCCAAATCTAATTAGGCTTTGCTTCTTAGTGTTTCGTCCGGATGAAATGAATTTTGGAGCATCACTAGTTTATTATATTTACAACATCATATCAAAACACTAGGTTAGTTGGCCTTTTTTCCCCCGTTCTACAGCATGTGTTCTAGATGGACTCCTTTTAGCTCCGTGCATTTCTTGAGGCGCAGAACGAAGTTGTCCATGACGTTCTTACAGACTGAATTGAGAATGGCTCTCATCTCCTCCCTAATGGCTTCCTTGAGTTCCGTGATGGTTCTGGGTTTCCCTGCGTACGTTCTGTCCTTAAGATAGCCCCAAAGGAAATAATCTGGGGGGCTTAGGTTCTCCGGGCTATGGGGTTGCCACTCAAAATTAGTCTTGAGACTGATCACTCGGCCTCCGAAGTTTACTTTCAGCTAATCTCGGGACAGGTTTGAGGTGTGAGAACTTGCTCCGTCTTGCTGGAACCAGAACTTGCTCATGGGCGACGGTAGAGGGGCTGGAGCTCACTCTTGAAGGTTTTGATGGCCTCCACATATCGCTCCTTGGTGACTGTCACTGCTGCGCAATATTCTTCGATGAAGATTGGTCCGATGATGCCTCTGACCGATATTGCAGCCCACACCGTGCAATTAGGAGAGTGCAGGGGCTTGGTGGATACTTCATTGGGTCTGGAGGAACCCCAGAAGACATTTATCTTGGAGTTCGCCTTTCCATCAAGATGGAAGTGGGCTTCATATGAGGTCTAAAGGAGGTTAAGGAAACCTGGTGTCTCCTCGATCTTATCGAGTATCTTGACTGCCATAGCGCTCCTCTGCTTCTTGTCTGAGGCTGTAAGGGTCTGCAGCGTCTGTTTTCTGTATGGGCAAGCCCTCTCCTGGAGAGACTCTCTCACACTTTCGACCAGCTCGGCTGTCCGCTTCTTGGGACGTGTCGAGTGGCTTGGACGATTCTCACTAGCAGCGTTTAAGTTCTCCACGGTCCCATACTTCTCGAAGTGGTCCAGCCAGTTCTGAATTCTGCTTTTCGGTGGAGCCTTTTCACATCCGAACTGATGCATGAAACTGTCCTGGGTTTTCTTAACCGAGCCTGTCTTGTAGTAAAATTTAACACAGTGTATTCATTGTCCCAGCGAGGGCTTGGTGTACTCACGGTTGTTGATTCTGCCATGTCCTGTAAAATAAGGGCAATCGGTGAATAAATAAAGATATCACATAAAGTGTACACGGGGCCAGTTTTTTTGAGTCAACCTGTATATTTATATATATATATATATATATATATATATATTTACACACGCATGTATATATGTATATATATATATATATATATATATATATTAGCATGTATATGCATATATATATATATTTATATATATATATACATATATATTAAGTTACATAGCTTTTTATGGTTTGACTAACGATATAGACAGCATAGTTGTTGTGTTTTCCCACTTCCTAAATAGTAAAGAGTATGCAGACAATTGCAATAAGTCACCCATAGTAAGACGTTATTTTATGTGTGTATATATATATATATATATATATATATATATATATATATATATATATATGAATTACTTGTTACCAACATATCTTTAGGCGATAAAAATAATACATAGGCCGGGCAGGCTATCTTCTTAAGCGTTATTTCAGATTGTTTTTTTCAAAACATATTTACAGCAAGAAATAATCTTTAGACTACAACGGAGAGTTACTTTTCTTTTGTCCTTTGCATGGAAATCCTATCTGTAGAACACATTACCGCAGGACTGCTTCTTACCGAAACAACAGTTTTCTAAAAAAAACAACAATATCATCAAACATTGTTAAAAACCGTCCCCATGAGAAATACAATTTAATTATTTCCATTAATTATTTTCAGCACTTGTAAAATATGGTCTACTCCATTTGATTATGCTTCATCCTCGAGTTGCTTTTTGGCTTTAATAACATGTAATTCGTAAGTAAAAAAGAAGAATGAACATATATGCAGTGTGACAGAATGCACGCACGTGTAGATAGAGCATCTCACACGCATACATGCAACAGCAATAAAAACGAAAATTATCAAAATAATTGTATTGATATATATATATATATATATATATATATATATATATATATATATATATATATATATATATATATGTGTGTGTTATAATGAAGTAACTCCAGGGGGAAATCTGGGTACGAGAGCTCAATGTAATGAACAGAGCAAGAATAAAATAAAATATAGTAACACAAAATTACATAATCATCGATGCAATAATTTATTTCAACCATTGTGGTATTTTCAAGCATCCGATTTAGACGATTACATTTTTGAAACTGAAAAGGAAATATTTTAGATTCACACTCGACAATTCAAATATAATTGTAGAAAAAGACGGGATAACAACCTATGTAATACATAATAAGAGAGAGGGGGAAATTTGAAGCACATCTGATCTATAAGTATAAATTGAGAGGGGGAATTGCATAATTTGTTACAGACAGTGAAGGGGAGACAATATGTATTAGTAGAAATTGTAAAATTGGGCATAACTTGAGGATAGAGGAGGGGGAGAAGAGGGGGGAATTTCATGTTTCTCAAAAAGATCGGGTCGTACCAACAATTACTAGCAAATATCGTCCTCTCTTTGGTTGATGACACCTACTGTCTAGCGATGAATGTATATTGTTGGTGAGGGGGTACCTAAAAAAGAAAATAGATTCTGAGACAGACTCACTCACGTGCACATACACAGGCATGCATAAACACGTACACATCACATGTACATACATACCTACACCCACATACACATACACTTATACACAAACATACATATATACATATATATATAAATCTAAAAGACAAACCTAGCTTATATATATATATATATATATATATATGTATATGTATATATGTATATGTATGTATGTATACACCAATCGCCCACGTATGTATATTAGTTTACCTGCGTGTGTGTTACTGTTACGTATAACATAAGCTATTATTAACTTATTTGTTATTCTTCATATTTGTTTAAATAATTATACGAGAAAGTTTAAATTGTTGTTTCTGCGTTGTAATACAGTCTCACCATTCTATTAAACCATTCAACGGCGCCCACTTCTATGAAGGAACATCTTTAAACGAATACCCGTTTCTCCTCTATCTTTCTTTTTCGTTCTCTCTTGCAACTGGACACATTTGAATTAACCTCGTTTATGCACGTCTTCTTCGTTACTCCGTACATAAATTGCATCTAACGCTGTGCCGTTGATCTGATAATGCTTTCATTTTATTATCCTGTTAACTTTTGTTTGGCTTTATAGTCTGTCTTTGCGGAGAATGTGAATATATTATGATGTTAAAATGCATACTTAAGACGGTAGTGGGCAACCTAACGCCCGCGAGATAAATCCGGACGGCAAAGTCTTTTCCTATGGCCTGTAGAGATATTTGATGGAGGGCCGAAAATTCGCTGCCATATGATGTTACGCTGGCACAACTGCTATGCAACTGATCACATATGTAGAGGGGACGTTCGCAATGTTAGCAGAAGAAATAGCCAAACAAAATTCGCACATACCGCCCTAACTGTTGTTGTTGTACTGGGGTCTTGTAATAATAATAATAATAATAATAATAATAATAATAATAATAATAATAATAATAATAATAATAATTATTATTATTATTATTATTATTATTATTTACTCACTAGGAATTATCACACTGGTCATCGTCAGTGATCGCCCACTGCCAACAACCTGTGGTATTCCCTGGAGTCTGAGTGACAACAAGTTTCCCCAGACTTCCAGTATGCTCCACTTTTCGTTCATCACCCCTGATGACCTTGTGGTATCGCAACAGCCACCTACCATCGATTTCCCGCTGATAAGGGCCATTGGTCCCCTCTGGGGCCCGAGTGGCAACAAACCTCCCCAAGGTCCCAGAGCTGTCCGCGCTCTTCCAGTGGAGGTTTGGTTTGCGCTTTCCCTCCTCGATCCTCTGTCCATAATTTTCGTGGTGAAGCCTATGCTTGCGCCTCTCTCGTGCGGTTGTATTTTCCCCGGTTCTGTTGTCTTGTGCTTCCATGTGTTTGTTCCAATTCGTTGCTTATGTGGGTTGGTTTCAGCATGCTTATGTGGGTTGGTTTTTTTTAATTTTTTTCATTTTTTATTATTATTATTATTATTATTATATTATTATAATTATTATTATTATTATGATTATGATTATGATTATTATTATTATTATTATTATTATTATTATTATTATTATTATTATTATCATCATCATGATCATCATCATCATCATCATCATCATCATCATTATCATCATCATCATTAGCATCATAATAATACATAGATTGGACTAAAGAAGAAGTGAGGAACCTTGATTAGAAGACTACAACATTAATGACCATACACTACGTATAACACCTAAAAGACGACACGGACAGACTCTACGTGGAAAGAAACGAAGTTGTAAGAAAACTTGTACATATAGAAAATTGTCCGGAAGACACAAACACAGAGCTAGAGTAATGTATAACCAAGAACACAGAAAGGCTGATCGACGCCGCAAGAGACATCGTCCCAATGAACAACTCGGCATGCGTCGAAACATAAAAAAAATAAGACAAGATAAGAAAAGTGGGAAGAAAAACAACTACATGGCCCTTTCATAAGAATGACCAGAAAAAAGACGAACCAACATTCCTGGTCATGGCTTAGAAAAATACACCGGAACAGAGAAACGAACTCTCTACTGACAGCTGCATAGAACAATGCGATTTTGACGAACTACATTAAAGCTAAAATAGATAAACTCCATGAAAATACGTACACGTTATTTTGTAGACAAAGACGCGAATCACTAAACCACATAATAAGTCAATACAGAAAACTAGCCTAAAAAGAATACAGGAAGAGACACGACTGCATGAGGAAAGCCGTACACTGAGAACTATGCACACGACTGCATTTCGAACACTCCGACAAATGGTACAAACATGAACCAGACACATTACTGGAGAATGAACATCCCAAAATCTTCTGTGGCATGGAGGTGCACACAGATAAACTCATACAAACAAGGAGACCGGATATAATAATAGTAAAAAAAAATGAAAAATCTTGCCAAATTGTAGAGTGAAGATCAAGGAGACGGGAAAACGAAGCAAATACACTAAGACCATACTAAAAACTTCACTGATCAAAACAGCGGCAATCTTAAGGAAAATCAACCAGCATGAGCTACGAACGGAAACCAGTCACATGGATTTTACAATAGGAAGAAAACAAGCCCCTGGAAGAAAAGAACCTCAGAAACGAATAAACATAACTTGCAATACATATCAGAAACTGCCTCCATCCCCCCCCCCCCCAAAAAAAAAAATGATGGCACAAGTTTCAGCTGACACGACACAAAATATTCGTCAAAGTCAAAGAGAATGGGAAGAGAGAGGAGGGAGAACACAAACTATACCCCCACTAGAAGAGTGCAGAGAGTGATGGGACATTGGACAGCTCATTGCCACCCAAATCCCTCAAAATACTAAAGGTCGTCATCAACAAAAACTAAATTGTAGGCAGTCGTTGCGATACTGCAACATCATTTACCGTTGTGATAAAAAAAGAGGTGGAGAGTCCTGCAAATCTGGGTAAGGTTTTTGTCACTAAGACCCCAGGTCACACATGGATAATAATAATAATATCAAATTATGGACAGATGGTCGAGGAGGGAAAGCGCAAACCAGACCTCCACTGGAAGAGCGCGGACACCGCAAGGTCATCAGCGGTGATGAACGAAAAGAGGTGGAGCATACTGGAAGTCTGAGGAGACTTGTTGTCACTCAGACTCCAGGGAATACCACAGGTTGTTGGCAGTGGGCGATCATTGACGATGACCAGTGTGATAACTCCTAGTGAGTAAATAATAATAATAATAATAATAATAATAATAATAATAATAATAATAATAATAATGAGAAAGAGTTACCGTTATTATTCCACTTTTAGTAAGTCTCGATTCTGTTGGCATTCTGCAGACTATAGAGTTGCGCTAAAAGACTAAGCATGGGAAAATCGAAATACAAAAGGCCAGGAGTTACCTATAGAGCAGATAATATGTTGTTAGTCCTATTTCATGAACAAGCGTCCATTTACATTGTTCAAGTGAGGTTGGTGACGTTTTTAGAACGTTGCTTTATGCAGCCTCTGAATACCTTTGTGAATTTCGGCTCCAGATTTCACACTGAACTTGACCCAATAAACCTTTACTATTTCGGTATTCTTGAGTCTAGAATCTAAGTAATCCATTTCTATCTACATAAAGATAACCTACACGCGGTGCGGGTTCAACGGTTTACCACCATAATCTTCTGATACCGATGTTGACTAAATGTCTGCGCATGTAAATTGCGAATCACTATCGATTCTGTGAACAGCATTTCCACTAAGAATGTTATATGCTTTGAGGTAGGCATTCCTGTAAGTAACCCTAACTTGATTCGACAGGAAATTTCGGAAACCAATGCCAACTACAAAATCGAGCGAGTAAAGGTACTACCATGCTGGTTATTTATCTACCTCCCACAGCGGTAAGATGTGACACAAGGTCGGAAAGTGGGATTTGATAAGTCAGCAGCCTAGAGCAAGATCACTATAACCTTTAAAAATTGCCTGGGCAGCCCCGTCGGCATCCCCCGGTGGGGGTGCCTCAGGCCACTAGCAATAAAAAAAAACCTCCTTCTCAAAGAGTGAGAAATCAAAGCCTGGGAGGGTGGACCTCTTAGAACTGCACAGGACAGACCCATAGACCGGCGTAAATCAAGCCCCGAAGGCCAAGACAATACCGGTCTATGGGGTGCAGTATCCATCGGAACAGATACTACACTTTCTTTTTAGCCAAAAGGCCGAGAAAGAGATCATGCTGATTTGTACGAACTTCCAGTTCATAGTAGTTACAATTGATCATCTTATCAAATGATGAAATCGCATTATAACGATTTCTAAGATTCGTGTAATTATTTTCATAATAGGTATTATTTTTGCGTAGTTCGCTGAGAAAATCGGTCTGTCACGCTTAAGTTCTAAATATAACTTAAGTTTATCTGTCAGGGTAAAGTTTGAAATTGCATTTTTTTTTGGTATGTCATCTTCAGTTTTAAATATAACTTACGTTGATCTGTCACGCTACAGTTTGAGATGGTATTTTCCTCTGTCTGTCATTTTTCAGTTTTAAATATAACTTTTATTGATCTGTCAGGCTATAGTCTGAGATTGCATTTACTTCGGTCTGTCATGCATCAGATTTATATATAACTTTCATTGATCTGTCAGGCAAAAGTTTCAGATGGCATTTTCTTCGGTCTGTCATGCTTCAGTTTTAAATATAACTTTAGTTTATCTGTTATCGTAACGTTTGTGATGGCATATTCTTCGGTCAGTCAAGTGTAAATTTAAGATAGAATTGTCTTTCTTCTGTTGAGTTTAAGTTTGAGAAGTTGCGTTGATCGTTCAAGCTTAAGTTAGAATTTTCGATGGTCTGTCACACTTAAGTTTTAAATATCATCTCTGTGAGAAATAATGTTGGTTGATCGGTCGGTCCGTTGCGCATCATTTTGAAAAAGCTTTTCTATCGCGAACACGGCAAATTTAGTGGACGCAGTATACGAGTATGCGTCGCTTTTTATTTTGTTTTACAATATTTGTGGGTTTTCTTGTCGTTTACAATTCGCTTTTAGTCTCTTCCAAGAGAACTAAAACTAAAAGTATTTTTCCAATAATTCAATTAGTTTAATTAGCCGGCATGGAGATAATTGAATTTTAAAAATTAACGATGAATGTCTCCATTTTGTTTTAGCATGAGTTAAAGTAATGAACGAAAGCATAAATAAAGTTGTCGCTGCGTTACTCTCTAGCAAAGAAGGTTGCGATAAACTGGTGATTGTTAGTCTCTTATGCGGCATATCAACACAGTTCAGATGAAAAGCCTGTACTAGAATGAATGCAAACTCGATCCATACAAAAAAAAAACAAATACAAATTGTATTGACGACGGAGAGCGAATTTTATGAAACAGTTGAATATACAGCAACTGGCGGGTAACAGTCTCGGGCGAACCGTAAACAGAACACACGTATTGGTATCAGGAGGAGCTCGTTAAGTAAGGATCAAGGCTATCAGAAATGCGCACAGTATTAATCTCTTGCTGAGGGTGAAGCGAACGCTTCGCACAGTGGAGGATTTAAAAGGCAGACTGTATTGAATTTTGTTAAGCTTAACTTAGATATAAATTAGATGGCTTTCAGCGCATGGGACTAAATAATGTGAAACTGGATACTTTTCTGAACTTTCGATATGCTGAAAGAAAAATGTCTGTGTTAGGATTCATAGCAAATGTGGGGTTGATATTTTTCCAAATAGTCTTGCGTTTACTGCTGATGGTTGATCAGAATATCACACACAGTTTTGCGTTATTTAATTTCGCAACATAAGACTCATTTTAAAATAAGGTCTCGCTTTTTCGAGCTGTTGTGTATCGCACGCTAACATGTCTTAACTTTCCTTTTACTGCGATGTTTGTACGCTTGTAAGCTTTTAAACCTGAACGTACGAGTGTCTCGAATGTGATTCGTCTTGTTTCTGGTTGCCAATTCCTATGGGAGTGTCTAGTCGCATCTCTGAAATCGCATTGTCTTCATCTTGTCTTCGTTCTGTTGTTGTGGATGTAACTTCTTCTTCTTCTTCTTTCGTGTGAACAAGATGATTCTGGTGTTGGCATTAGTTTCCCCGATGTGTTTCTAGTGAGAAATCTTTCTGGTAATACATTGAGTACTTACGGGAAGGACCACGAGAAAGTTGCAAACATCCCTAAGTGAACGTGATACTGTGGAACCGGCTGGATTCGAACTTGGAACACCCAGGTCTTCAGTCCGTGTCGATATCCACTAAACCACCGTCACCTTCCCAGAGTCGTAACTGAGTCTGATGCGTTCTTCGTCTTTCTAGTCGCATCTCTGAAATCGCATTGTTCATCTATCAGCCAGAGTCTTCATCTTGTCTTCGTTCTGTTGTTGTGGATGTATTCTTCGTTTATTTCTTCTTCTGTTTTTTACCTCCTCCTCTTTTTCTTTCTTCTTTTGTTTTCTTCTTCTCATTATGATCGATAACCGCTCTCCAAAAACGTTATTAATAAAAAAAAAAACACTTCACACATGTAATCATGTTTTAAAATTTCTTTTAGGGTAAGGGTTAGGGTTAAGGTTAGTCATCTGTTCTTCATAGTATACATGCATACACATAAAACAATAACAACAACACCGCCGGAGCGTGGAAAACGCTAATAAGACCCAACTGCACTCTTTAGTGATTCAGTAAAAAGAATAGCTGTTTCCTGTCGATGTGACGTCAGTGTCGGGGCACGTAGTTCTCACTCAAATTGTAATTAGAGAAGTAAACTTTACTTCATTTTTAAACATGCCTAGACATTTCCCATCCACCCCTTACTTTACACACCCGCATCTAAATATTATTACATCGTTTGTATAACCTCCACCCACGTTGTGTTATCTCATCACCAAGGACTGCATATCGTCAAACGAAAATTGCCTATCCACCCCTGACTTTACACACCCGCATTTAAATATCACACCGTTTGTATTACCTCGACCCACGTTGTGTTATCTCATCACACAACCTGCATATCGTAAAACGAAAATGTTACCTGAACCGGTCGGCCGCAAAACGGTTAAAAAAAAAGTCGTAAACACTTTTTTAACGTAAGAAGCCAACACTTCAGTGTTGCCTTGGAACAGATTACACGAATGTGTTTCTTGGGTTTTGTGTGATCCCCATTAAAATATTCTATTCTATACCGGACTTACGTTCAACTAACCAAAAAAATGGCAGTATTAATGTATAATTGTTTACTTTTCTTTTCCGAAACTTGTTGTTCTACCAACTATTAGGCGTATTGTTTTCGTTACTACCTTGCCTATTTCCGGACCGGGAAGAAGTGCATTTCTTCCTTTCTTAAGTGCATAAGTAAAATGATGCAATAACCCCGACATAACTCGAACAAGGCATGCCAAGTTCACACTTTGCGCATACCTTACTTATTGTTAACATCTAATTAGTAATCTTTGTATGTCGATTTTCCGGTCTATCAATCATTTTTTGGTTATATTTACAGAAGAGCAAATAAAATAACATCAGTTGTTGTAATTCTGGTGAACTATTTTCGGGGCAAGATAGAGAAGGGGTAGTTTCTCACCTCCGCCCTCTTACTGTTTCTTTCTCTATTTCTCTTATTGGTTAAAATGATAATAAATGTATGTGCTCTTTAAATGCGTCTACATAATCGGCGCGTTTCGCACTAAAAAATTTATTTAAATTAAGCGTGATGAACCGACCGACAGATGGACGAAGCCACTTCTAATGACACGCTGACACATCTATAATGGCACTTTAAATATTAATCTGTACATACTAAACGGAAGAGGTGGTACTAAGAGCTCTGTTCCTGCCTTGAAAGACCACGAAAACGACTTCGCAATCTAGTTCAAGATTCCATCTTTTTTTCCCTTCGGTCTCTTTTGCACAGAAGATATTTTGCTAGTATTTATATATCGTTGTTTTCTATGGTAGATACTCGACTGAGCTCCAATATATGGTTCCCACTTTTTTAACATTCTAAACAAAAACTCGTCTAGCTACAGCCATTGTCTCCGTATACATTAAACTAAATGTAACTTCCATAAACACATTTTCTTTCAAGGAACTATACGTGTGTTGAACACAATACCATAGAGCTGCTTCCCAGCTTACTATCGCATGATCGTTTTAACGATCGATTTGAACACATCGTTGTTGAGCTGTTCTTTTTAAAGGATCAAATTTCGTCCAGTGTCTGATCGTTCACCTTATGCTCAGGCTGTCTGTGCGTTTTGATAAGAAGTGACCTGTTAGTACATAAACAAATAATATTTAACACTTTAGAATTGTTAAAAAAAATAGACACAATTGTTGTTTTTTTTTTACTTTTTGTTGCCCTCAAATAAGACATATTTTGGTACTCTTATAAATAACGCACCATTTTTCCGTGACTTTGCGTTTTCAACGTCCGGACAGGTTACGGAAGCGCCCGATAGTTGACGAGGCGAAAACGAGGCGACACAAGGTGAAAACTGTCAGACGATGAATTGAAAACTGGCAAAACATAAATTACGACGAATAGAATAAAAGTAAAATAAATCTATAAAAACAAAAAAACTAAAAAACCATAGCTAAACAACTGTTATTAATTAAATGTTCATGTTTGTATTCCTTTTGCAAATGTTTTCCAGTTGCTATATTCTGGAACCACAGGTATATCATTTCCAGGGTCTTTGAAATTATCATCTTGGATCGGGAAAAAAAGTTCCAGTTTTTAGTGAAATCCAACCCCTGCATTCATTGTTGGAACATCTTCAAAAATCTTGGTCTGCAAGACTTTTCCGGGACTTCAACAGACACATACATTGACTTTTATCACTGTTGTCACGTTCTTGGCCTTTTGGCTAAGATCAAAGTGTAGTATCTGTTCCGATGGATACTGCACCCCATGGACTGGTATCGTCTCGGTCTTCGAGGCTTGATTTACGCCGGTCTATGGGTCAGTCCTGTGCAGTTCTAGGAGGTTCAATCTCCCAGGCTTCGCCTCCCCTCTTTGGGGAGGAGTAAGTTTATTGCTTACTGCCTGAGGCGCCCCTACCGGGGAATGCCTACGGGGCTGCCCAGGCAATTTTTAAACCCCACTTTCCCGACCCGACCTTGGGTCACATCTTACTTGTGGGAGTAAGATAAAAACTGGCCTTGTGCCTAACTCCTGGAGAGGAGTAAATCAATACAAGAGACATTTGTTCGCTGAACTCAATCAATCAATCACTAGATTGAACGAGTTGACAGAGATTACAGAAATTCATTGTTGTTATAAAACGCGAATTATTTCTTCAAAAAGTAATCAGTTGCTTGCGGTAGCTTCATTGGCTAATGCCTGCTGCAACCGTATTGGTCAATAGTTTCGTCAACTCTGGATCGCTTACAAGACATGCCCGAACGTTGACGACGCAAAGTCACAGAAACATGGTGCATTATCTATAAGAGTACCCCTATTTTTACTAGGGATCAACCTATGTAGGGAGTTAGGAGGTCCGATGTTTGTTTGCATTACACTGAAATCTCCACGTGTTAGTATGACTGGGGAAAATGGTATCAGGAAGGGAATTCCAAAGGCAATATCTCCGAGAAAAGAAGCTATCCGAGAAGAAATTATTCTGGTACTCAAGGACATTTACTCTTAAAAGGGTTAGCTTTTGCTGTAAGTTTGATGAGTCAGAGTATTTTCGTTGAAGAAGCACAAGTCCAGTAATTCCCTAGAAATGCTTATAGAACAAGCAGAGTTTTGCTACGCTGCCGTAGAGCCACAGGATCTGGTGCTTGGCAGACACTGCGTTACTTACTATGTAAGAAATTGATTTTTGCATGATGTTTGAGAGGGTGAGGCTAGTGGTCGGCGCACCATCCGTGATGTGGTAACAATACGCTATGCACATAAAAATGATTGCCTGAATGTAAGTGTGGTTGGATCTTTCAAAAATTACATGTCTTGATTAAATCCACATGTTTCGTGAGGCAGATGCTATTATAAAGTCAATCGAGATGAACCTATCTACCCTCCGATGGACACCGCCTTTCATAGAAAACGCATCTATTAAGCAGACAGAGTCGGGAATTGATAACATACCTGGGTATAGTTGCGTCATGACGCTTGCAAACGTGCACGAATAATCTCAGGCGTGTTCGTTTCTAGAACCACTTCAACAGGTTGAATGCTGCACCGCGAATGGATGGCAGCATTGGAAACGCGATCGAGCAGGGTGAGTCGTAGGTCACAGTCAAGGCCGATCTCACTTCCCTTATTGCCCCTCAAGTCTACGGCGTACGTTGATAGAAGAAAGAGTGGCTCAGCTTATATGTGAACCTGGTGCTCAACCGGACGCAATGAGAAGGATTCATACGTGACGGTGTAAAGGGCCGGATCAGCCTGAAAAATGCAAGCCGAAAAAAGTACAAGTACAGGTAAGGAGATCTATTAAAATTTAAGCAATGGTTATTAAAATAACAACACTTGTACAATCAATACGGAATCTAAGTCCAAGATAAATTTCTTAATTAATGTCATAAGGCGTCAAGCCATAACTTTGTAAAGTTGCAGATTCATTTCTATAAAAAAATAACGTATTAATTACTGCCTATACTAGTAAACTTCATTGATTAACCCGTGTAGGTCGACATGACTCATATATTTGACTTAAGAATCGTTTCTCTCAGTCAAGTTGATTACCTCATTGAAAAAGACGGATGTCCAGAACAACGCATGTTTTATTAACGTAATCAACAGACCGTGTCTCCATTAGTTACTATCGGCTTTTTTAGTGTTCAGTAACCATTTATCAACACCTAAAGCGACCAGAGGGTAACGACTAATTGCTTTAATTAGACAATGCAATAAATAAAGATTGAGTATTTATACGGTGGTTTATGAGAAATCTTAGTTGGATTTCAAAACTATCCTGTTTTCTGTCTACATGAGGACAGTCCCGGACAAATATGGACTTTCCTCTCCGGCTTTTACATAATTAAATCAAATAAATTCAAGATTGCAACCATCTATATTATTTAAAATAATTACAATATGTTTACATTATTACACTCGACTAATAAGAAATTTACTACGCGGACAGCTACACATAATGTCTTCTATTTTCAAGCATAGTAAAGTAGCCGTATGTGTTTAGAAAAATACTTATAAATGTACATTTAAAATAGTATTGCCTCGAAGTAATGTATAGCGAATAGTTGCAACGGTTAATCAAACAAATGGCGCATACGACGTGTCTGACTGCAAGTAATATTCAGACTGTTGAAAGTGATGGCGCTATGATATCACAAGAACGAGTATTATAACATTTATATATATATATATACAATAATATTTTTTTTTTAATAAATATTAAATATTTAAATACCTAGAGACATCGATGTTTCATGCTAACGCAATCTTCAGTCTAGGAACTAATTCCCGACGGTCGGTGGGCGCGAACCCCGAACACAAATCGCCACTGATTCGTAGT
>OY744542.1:61088019-61113019 GCA_963556195.1 Sepiola atlantica
TTCTTATGCGTTTTACATGAAGTATCTGTTGGGTTTTTTTTTACGAGTTCTCACGTGTTAACTATTCTGGACTTTTTCCATTCAATGTCCCATCTACTATATGAAACTCGTAGCTGTAGTCACATAACTAGTTTTCAATGAGTCTGTAGCGAAATAAGAATCAAAATGTACCGGGTTATTATGAAACAAAATGGAGAAAGAGGAACTTTTGTTTTACGTACCTCCACCGGTAGATGTGAAATGTGGGGAACACCTTTTCACATAAGAGCATTCCCCAAAAAGAATATAAAATTGCCGGTAATAAAATCGTTGTTCTTCTCTGGTAACGGTGTTTCAGGCCACAGTGATTACAATCACTTCCTCATAAACGAAGGGTTAATTTTCCAGCCAAAACTCAGATGTACTCAGTCTCAATACTTTCCGATTCATACGAGATATTGTACGGATGATTGCCGCTTGCACCAATAGACGGATTGGTGGTCTAGCGCGTTATCCTAGCCCCGCGTCCAAGGTCACGCATGTTTATTATGACGTCATCCCGCAACGTCTAAGTATTGATAAAGAGAACAACAACAAAAACATGTATTTGTTCTTTTCTACATTTTGCTTCAAAATATGAGAGGCTTCTTAATATGCGAATTTTGATATGATTAACATTGTTCCTATTTCCTTGCCTCCTCATGAGTACACAGTTAGACACAAATTAATATTTAATGTCGATAAAATACAGCTCCCCCAAAAGGGGTACTCTAGACTGGAAAAAAAATGACTAGCTCTCGACAGTAAATCACCTTCACTTACTAAATACAGAATAGATTTAGTAGCGTCAGAACAGAAACTACACTATTGTTTTCGCAATAAAATTAAAGAATATTCTTTTCACAACCTCATAGGCTGTTTCTCATCAAAAAAATATAAAATCATTTTCGGTTGTGCTTGAATCAGACCGATATTGAATCTATTAAATCGAGTGAGTTTAACTTTATAAATTGCATATCTTTTTTTTCAAAACAAAAGTTAGTTCCTAATGATACCATAATAAAACCAGCTACATAACTTGGAGAAAAAATATCTATTAAAGGCGCCAGAAAGATTTGTTACAATTTAAATAAATGTAGTTCAAAAGGAAACGAAAATCATTTTCGGTTGTGCTGGAAGCGAATCGATATTGAGTCTGTTCAATCGACTGATTTTACTACCATGAATAGGAAGTGACCATTTTTCGTGACACAAACTAACTGAGCTGTGAAATTTGCCAGAGGAAATGTTTTTCATTTTCAGAATTAATGAGGAAAAGGGAGTCAAAGGTCATATTAAAACAATCCGTTTAATGGGCAGGCAAAATTAATGAATTGTACAGTTATGGAAAATATAAAATTAACGGAGAGAAAAGGATGAAGTGTTTCAAAGGTAAGAGGAGAATTGCGCCTGTAACTATATATCGATCGAACCATATGTCAATTAATCGATATATATATATATATATATATATATATATATATATATATATATATATATATATATATATATATGTATCAGTCTATTTAAAGATATCTTTATCTGGCTATTATAATACTAGAGTCGAGTTAATTTATATTAAATAATGAAAAAAAGAAGCTAAAATAGCCTTTCAATTTGGGATTATGTTTAAACAATTAAATGTGATCTCTTACTTAACTATATATATGTATATTTCTTTCGCGTCCTTTAACTATACTGATTGACCCGCTCTATATAAGTTTCAATGCCTTTGCGAGAATATATATATATATATATATATATATATATATATATATATATATATATATATATATATATATATACTAGAGATGAAAGAGGAGAATTATAAATTGTAAAGATACAATATTTATTAGAACATCAAAAGTTCAGAGAAAGGAGCTTCATATCCTTAATCCATGATTTTTCAAAGATAAACTCTATTCATCAGAGGATAGGGAAAAGCCGAAAATGTAATTGTAAATATTATCGGCAACATTTAACCTTGAAAATTTTACATGAAATAAAACAAAATAAAGGCAAAAGGGTAAAGAGTCTTATGTTGAGCTGAAAGTGTAGAATCAGGGTGGACGATGTCCCAAAAATGTAGCCGATAATATTTACAATAACATTGTATTTATATATATATATATATATATATATATATATATATATATAGACAGACAGACAGAGAGAGAGAGAGAGAGAGAGAGAGAGAGAGCAGGATGGATATATATATATACACATATAATATGTATATATACATATATATATATATATATATATATATATATATTTATATATATCCCTACTTATGTGTATGTGCCTAACGTGTAAGAAGGAACACCGATACGTTTTCTATTACACGGTGTCCGTAAAGCTGGAATACATGATGTATTATATAAATAAAAAAAATAAATAACAAATTCATCACAAAAAGTTTATCTGGTTTTCGTTAATTCAATTTAATGTATACCTTTACGTGATTTACTTTCGAAACTTCGTGAACGATAATAGAATGATATTATCGATTACCTTCTTTTCTGTGCCGCTCTGGTTGTTGTGATAAGTCTATCTGTAAAGGCGCGCCATCGGCCCCCGAATGTAGATTGGCGTAGCGCGCCATTTTCCCTTCCGAATGACAAATAGAAATTCAACTGCTGATTGAAACTGACTTTGATTTTCAATGTCAGGTCGGGATTTTCAGTCGACTGGTTAATTTACTGCACATGGCTTGTCGGAGACAGGCGCGTGACCTTAACGGCGTGGAGTAAATTAGAGATGCCGACCAAACTCGCACCATGACAATAATGGTTAGTCTTAAGAAGCGTCCATTTATACCTGACATTTCAAAACTAAACGTGACAAACTACAGAATGTTATATCAGACAAATCTCCGACAAATCAAAGCTAGAACGGCTACACAGACTTAATCTCTTTTTATTTGCGAAGCAAAGGATGAACGGGGACCTGATTCTGGTATAAAACGTCATCAACAGGAATGCAAATTTATATTTTAATGAGTTTTAACTCCAAAACTTAGACGCGATTTTCGGGTTCCCCCATAGAAAGTGCACCATTGTGGCTTCCGGCTCAACAGAAGAAAACCACCATCATCTTCGCTGATCCATGAAAAATCCCCCAGAAGAATTCCTGATGATGCTTTCCGTATCAAAGTTAAAATCGCGTTGGAGAAACATTAGATTCAAATTATGTAAATGCTTTCATACATTGCTGTTAATCTTTTTGCCAATAAAACTGATCGATTGAATTTGATATTTTAATCATGTTAATAGGGGGATCCATCATCATCATCATCATCATCAACCGGTTTATTTGTTGAATCAGGCCACAATTAATCCTCTGATGAGTCTTCCTCTCCACTCCTGTCTTTGGCAAGGCTTGATGGAATCCATAGGCCCTGAAGATCCACGCATCCTGGGATCTACAAAGCCCAAGACATTACCAGCAGCATTAGTGCTACTGGCACTGCCTTTCTTTTTTCCTGCTGTATTTCGACCAGACATTGTATTTAAGGCAATTTTACGGCTGGATGCCTATCCTTTACCAACTTGAACACTTTTAGCA
Organism: Sepiola atlantica; assembly: GCA_963556195.1. NCBI lineage: Eukaryota > Metazoa > Mollusca > Cephalopoda > Sepiida > Sepiolidae > Sepiola > Sepiola atlantica. The sequence continues at coordinate 61,091,605 of OY744542.1, forward strand.
GTCCAATACCTCCACCGTTCCCATCTAACTAGGGCTGATGTCGTTTCCACTTAAGCATGTACAAATGTCATACATTACCAGTGAGTTGCTTATCAAGATGTTGTTGGTGAAGTATAAAACAAGAATTCCACTTGTATGAACAAAATAGTGACACATAAGTGAAGTAGACGTGCCCGAAATGTGAATTAATATGTATCAATGCTTGTATTTACCTTCTTCCAATCGCAGGAAATAGTGGCACAGGTCAAGTGGGGAGAGTCAGGTCAGCCCATCTAAGTAAAGAACACTCTGACTTTTTAAACATTGCCTTGGCAGCCCCGTAATCAGTTCCCGGTCGGGGCGCCTCAGGCAGTAAGCAATAAACTTTACTCCACCCCCAAAAAAGAGAGGCAAGGCCGGAAGGTGTGCACCCCCTAAAACAACCCAGGATGAATACCTCAGCCCGACAGATTAAATTCCACCGAAGTGCCTCAGTTTCTGCCGAACTGATTGTCGAGATGTGAACCTAGACTGGTATTCTATTAGCAAGCACGACATGACGCCAAATGAATGGCGCGATTTATCAATGCTTAGTTTAAACGATTTGATCGGGTAGGTTTTACATTTACTTTTGGATAAACACTGTTCAAGGTCAAGGGTCACTCGAGGACGGCGGTTATTGAGACGAAGCGATTGACAGTTGAGAGAAAAGTGACACTATGGGAGTACTGCCATTTATAAAATGTACGAATTGCGTTTATTTATTACTAAGTTAGTTTCATAGCAAGAATTTGTAGACACTGTCTTTGAAAACGACTTAATAGTTTCTAGCAGGGAGCTCTTGCAAAGAAGCCCTGCCCATGATAATTCCGCCTAGCACTAGGCATAAGACGACAGAAAAGAAAGTAGTATCTCGCTGTAGAAATAAACCGAGTTCTTGCTGTGAAGATCTTAGCATAAGAAACAAAAGATCGGTGCTCATTCGTGCAAATTCTATTGAAATAACTATAGAGTAGAAAAAAAGCAACGATATATCTTATGTACAAAAATCAACGAATACATAACGTGCGACAATATCAATGAAGGAAATCCCCATGTTAAATTACAGTGTTCATGTATTTTTCTCTACCCGGACGGACAACGATAGAGACAAGAACACTTTTATGTGGCGAATATACAGCACGCCAAAAAGGTGTCACTTGTGATTGAACAAAATGTAATCCCTTTTCAAGATATATATATTTTATTGTGATCGAAGACGGAACCGATACTATACGTTAATCCTAGCCAAGGTGTGTAAGTACAGTGTTAATTAAACAATATTCGCTTTTTTATTATTCCTTGGTGTATTTATTATATATCAACAGGCAACCTGGCGTGGACCTGGAATAAATTATATATATATATATATATATATATATATATATATATATATATATATATATATATATATATAATTAACTTGTTACAAATATCCAGGGGGTATAAATCCGAAGGAAGTTGAAACCGGGTTTATGAGAGTGCTCAATGAAAATTCAGAGCAAAATATATATTTTTTTGTTGGTCATTTTATTATTCCATTAATTGCGACAAAATATATCCTGTTTCACAATTAATGGAATAATAAAATCACCACCAATATATATATATATATATATATATATATATATTAGGGTAGGTCGATTTTACACTTTTTTTTTAATATTAAAAAAAGGCACGTTCCGAAAGTTTTATATAGACCTATTAAATACTCATGCAAAAAATTAGATCAAAAACTTCAGCGGTTTTTTGAGCGTTTGGTATCAAAGATCGTAGACAAGAATATACTGAAAATTCCTCGTTTTTGCAAGATTTGCTTGAATATTGGTGTGAAAACCAAATAATTTTAGCATTTAAAAGCAGGGAATGTCCTTTTATTTTATAAAAATGATATGAATTAAAGAAATCTTCAAATTGAAAATTTGCCCCCCCCCCTCATTTTCAGTATCTGCTTTTGTAAACTACCTTTTAACGTTATGAATTAAACAGTAATATTTGAATACCTAAAAAAATGATTTTTTCTGTTATTAGTGAAAATATAACAAGCAAAGAAATAAGGAAAAACCTAACACTATTTTAATGAAGCTTAATATAGAGAGTCAAATTGCTCCATATAAGACCCCTTAGACAAAAATGCTGGTCTCAATTTCTGACTCAAAACTTTGGCTGTAATGTGTTGATGCCTTGCTTCAAAACCATATACAGTTTGTGAAGCTTCTGTTATTAACTTAACTGCCCGTTCCACACCCTGAGAATGTGAGGGCAAATCTGGCAAGTCAAGCTTGGTTCCATTCATCAACGATTCTCGAAGTTCAGATTCAGTAAAATCTTCCGTCATTGGTGGTTCAAAAATGCCGCATAATTTTAAATCTATTAATTGTGTCCAATGTGTGGCATTAAAATTAATAGGTAGTATTCTTTTTAATCTTTTTCTGGTTGACTCCTCACTCCTGAAAGAACAAATTAATTAATTGAATTATTAAAAAATTCCAACCTGTACTGCTTTAATAATTATGGTGAAATTAGATAAAATCTTTAAAAATCATTCTATAAATTGGAATAAATAATTGAGTCAGAGATATATGAATAAATATTACTTACCTAATGGCCAAAATTCTTTTTAAAGCTTCTTCTCTTACTTCAATCTCCTCAGATTTAACCATGGAATATAGAAAGTTTTCAGGCAGTAAACAAAATGTATTACCTTGTATATTTCTAAATGTGATATCTTGGATTTCCTGAGGCTTCTCCTTAATCCTCTGGGTCATATTAAAAATGTGCACTTACTGATTGTGGAATTTACTATTTCTTTTAATTTCAAACCAAAAAGTGGCATACACATTTACAATAAAATTTACTACATAGTGTAGTTTTGTTGTGTGCCTTTGTGGGTATGCACCACGAGTCCATAAACACATAAGCCTGATGGCCAAAGTTAACCATCTTGCTTGGTTTAAAGGACCAATTTTCCAGGAGGCATATCTAGAGTCAACCTTACCTCTAGAAATACCTACTGTGTATTCATAAAGGAGTCTTTGGTCAGAACTAAGATCATGTATTTCATCAATTTTAAAAATTGACTCTAGAGGATTGCTAATAGTGGAAAATGATATTTGGGGTAAATCATATCAATCATTTGAGCATAATTTCCCCAGAGGGCTACTGAATGTTGTAGGGCCCTTTGCGCAACCATCTATGTTTTTAAAAAGGGCTCTGAAAGGTAGTTCATTATGATGCAAAGAGCAACCAATTGTGTGAAGAGTTTTAAAAAGTTTTTTTTCTAAAATTGCAACCATTCCACCATCGCAACTTGTGTTGGTATTAGTGTTGTCAACAAGTATAGCCTTGATACTGTTCTCACTGTGGAATTCATGCAAAACATCCACCACTTGATCTGCATGAACAGCACCTGTTGCACCACTATTCGGAAGAACTCTATGTGTCAGATATTTACTTTCACATGGTGTTTCTTTTGTAAAAGTTAAATGGTGTTCTGGTCCCTTAGTTTTTTTCATAATTCTCTGTCTATTTTCATCCACAATTTCCTTATACATCAATGTGTCCTTATCCATTCTCCCATCAACTCCAATACATATATTTTAGGTGGGGTAAAAACTCCTGGCTGAAATAGTTTCATTTATCTACCTCCAACAAGGTAAGATGTGACACAAGGTCAGGAAAGTGGGATTAGATAACCCTGCGCTATAGAGGTGAGCACTCTGGGCATTAAAAAATTGACTGGGCAGCCCCGTCGGCATTCCCCTGTAGGGGCGCCTCAGACAGTTAGCAATAAACTTACTCCTCCCCAAAGAGGAAAGGCAAAGCCTGGGAGGATGCACCTCCTAGAATTGCACAGGACGGACAAGCCCCAATAGACGGGCGTAAATCCAGACCCAAAGGCCCGGACGATACCGGTTTATTTGGTGGGGTAAAAACCCCTGGCTAGACTAGATTTTATTTATCTACCCCCAACAAGGTAAGATTGACAAAAGGTCAGGAAAGTGGGATGAGAAAGCCAGTGCTCGAGAGGTGAGCACTCTGCCCATTTAAAAATTGCCTGGGCAGCTTCGTCGGCATTCCCCAGTAGGGCCGCCTCAGACAGTAAGCAATAAACTTACTCCTCCCCAAAGAGGGAAGGCAAAACCTGGGAGATGCACCTCCTAGAACTGCACAGGACGGACAAGTCCCAATAGACGGGCGTGAATCCAGACCCAAAGGCCCGGACGATACCGGTTTATTTGGTGGGGTAAAACCCCCTGGCTGAACTAGTTTTTATTTATCTAACTCCCACAAGGTAAGGTGTGACAAAAGGTCGGGAAAGTGGGATTAGATAAGCCAGCGCTCGACAATTCAATATATATGTGTGATAATTAAACAGACAATCAACACGGGAAGTCAAATTCGCCCGATGAATTTTCAACCGGTGAATACCATAAAAAATATCCAATAAATAAAACGCCTATGTAAACAAATAATTATTTATATATAACATTAAATATCATAGTGTTTTATTCCTTTTTAATTTGAATATGTACATTTAATTTCTTAAGAAAAATAACAATAAACTTTAAAATATTTATTATTAAGTAATGTATTACTTTTTTTTGTTAAAACCCGGGTTAAATTTAAGGCGACACATCTGCCGGTGAAATCTCGGCAGTGAGAAAAAATCTCGATTTATTTGATCTTAAAGTTGCAATGCTCAAATAAATACAAAATTTTGAAGAAAAATATTTCTTGTGGTAACTTTTGACATTATTTGGCAACTTTCTTCGAGTGCGATAATTTACAGTTTCAAAATCGACCTCCCCTAATATATATATATATATATATATATATATATATATATATATATATATACATATATAACTATTGTTTTCATTTTATATCAGGAAGTGTCGTGCATCTGTAAGTGGTCCGAAAAGAAAGACACGAATAACACGATATTAAGTGAAACAAAGTATATTGAAAAAAATATAAATACAGCATATACAAAGAGTGGCAGTATTAGAAAAGGTAGTAGTAACACCTAGAGACATGTACTCCCGGTATTTATAGTAAAGGTAGTAGTAACACCTAGAGACATGTACTCCCGTTATTTATAGTAAAGGTAGTAGTAACACCTAGAGACATGTACTCCCGGTATTTATAGTAAAGGTAGTAGTTACACCTAGATACATGTACTCCCGTTATTTATAGTAAAGGTAGTAGTAACACCTAGAGACATGTACTCCCGGTATTTATAGTAAAGGTAGTAGTAACACCTAGAGACATGTACTCCCGGTATTTATAGTAAAGGTAGTAGTAACACCTAGAGACATGTACTCCCGGTATTTATAGTAAAGGTAGTAGTAACACCTAGAGACATGTACTCCCGGTATTTATAGTAAAGGTAGTAGTAACACCTAGAGACATGTACTACCGGTATTTATAGTAAAGGTAGTAGTAACACCTAGAGACATGTACTCCCGGTATTTATAGTAAAGGTAGTAGTAACACCTAGAGACATGTACTCCCGGTATTTATAGTAAAGGTAGTAGTAACACCTAGAGACATGTACTCTTGGTATTTATAGTAAAGGTAGTAGTAACACCTAGAGACATGTACTCCCGGTATTTATAGTAAAGGTAGTAGTAACACCTAGAGACATGTACTCCCGGTATTTATAGTAAAGGTAGTAGTAACACCTAGAGACATGTACTACCGGTATTTATAGTAAAGGTAGTAGTAACACCTAGAGACATGTACTCCCGGTATTTATAGTAAAGGTAGTAGTAACACCTAGAGACATGTACTCCCGCTATTTATAGTAAAGGTAGTAGTAACACCTAGAGACATGTACTCCCGGTATTTATAGTAAAGGTAGTAGTAACACCTAGAGACATGTAAACCCGGTATTTATAGTAAAGGTAGTAGTAACACCTAGAGACATGTACTCCCGTTATTTATAGTAAAGCGAAAAAGTGCATGTAGTCCGTAAAGCAAGATGAAATAACAATCCCTCCCTAACATTAATTCCGTAGGAGTTTCATCATCGTTTCTTTTTTGGATTAGTAATGATGAGATGCAGGGGCATCTCCTTTTTATTAGATTGTCGATGCTCTAGGAGTGAACGGTAAATGATGGAAAAGAGTACAACTGACTAAACAACCCTCTTTTTCTTTTCTTTCATCCACCCTTCAAGATACATATTAAAAAGAACTCAAATTATCTCATTTATAATTTTAAAAATCTACTCCTGAGGACGACCAATAAGGTCGAAAGCGCTAGAGGAATGGCAGAATTACGAACAATCGGCGAAATACTATATAAACTACCACCCGAAACCCGAGGGATTGCTCGACGATTCCGAAATCTCACAAAAAAGCAATACAAACGCGAATAGTCCGTGTTGTTTTACGAAACCTGCTTAAATATATATATATATATATATATATATATATATATATATATATATATATATATATATATATATATATCTATGTATCACAGGTCACTGCTAGTTGAAAAGCTTATCATCAACAAGGCACTCTACGAGGTGTGCAACGAAAGAACCCTCTCCAAAAAGGTCGCTGAACAAAGATGGTCTATGTTAAGCCATGGTTACGAATGGACCCTGACACTCCCACACAGAGGGCACTAGACTTTGCCGTTATAGGCTCGCAAGCCTACCCACCGCGACTAGGACAGCACTGCACACACCTTCTGGACACACTACGTGCTGACCTCAAGCAGGCGGAACTAGGACCACTACGTACAGCGAAACAACAATAGGAGAGATAGATTTTTATCAGTGCACAATTTTAATACACAATTGATCAATATAAGACACACTGTCATTATCATTGATGGTGAGGTTAGACTAATCTCACTATCGTTGATAATGACAGCGCGTCTAATATGGTTCTATTGTGTATTCTATCTGGGGTCTTACAGCACTTACACTATATATACACTATATTATAGCTTTAAATACAACACGGCTACGCGAAGAAACAACACCAAAATAACACAAGTCGTTATTAGGTTATCGCGCTATTCGTGTATTGATTTACTCCTCTCCAGGGGTTAGGCACAGGTGCAGTTTTTATCTTACTCCCACAAGTAAGATGTGACCCAAGGTTGGGTCGGGAAAGTGGGATTTAAAAATTGCCTGGGCAGCCCCGTCGGCATTCCCCGGTAGGGGCGCCTCAGGCAGTAAGCAATAAACTTATTCCTCCCCAAAGAGGGGAGGCAAAGCCTGGGAAGGTGAACCTCCCAGAACTGCACAGGACAGACCCATTGACCGGCGTAAATCAAGACCCGAAGGCCAATACAACACCAGTATGGGGTGCAGTATCCATCGGAACAGATACTACACTTTGATCTTAGCCAAAAGGCCAAATAAATTGTTTATCGCGCTATTTGTGTAGGTCGCCCTTTATTTTGCTTGACAAAGTTGCAGTTGGAATTTGAAAGAACCTTTTGTGTCATTATAGCCACCTCATGCAGGAAACCCTACAGACAATAGTTCTCTCTCTCTCTCTCTCTTGAGGCGAAAGGAAATCTTAGATAAACTCAAAGATTAGTAAATGTGTTATAGAATAACAATTTTGTTAATGTGCATTCTTGTAGAACTTCACAGAAATATTAATATACACGCTGCATGTAATATAATGTCCGTTTGTTAATTGTGTTGAATATTTGACGAGTAAACACAAATCATATATATAAATTGGTCAGCTGAAAATAACAGGAAATTTAAATTCAGTCGGGGTAATGTTGCTGAACTTGAGTTTTAATTTACTCGACTCTGAGAATTGATATAAACGGATGTGACGTCACATGGATAAAAAAGAGAGTGAAAGAAAGAGAGGTTTTGTAAAGTGTAAACAGATTAATCTGAAATGCTTGGATGAGATAAAATTGTACATTGATTATTAATTTTTCTCTGTTGCCCCAACACTGGCCAGTAATTTTGAAAGAAGACCAGTTTTTTGTTAAATTTAGTACTTTTCGAGCGTTTCCTCAGTCTTGAATGATCACAGCATGGCTCGTACAAAACTAGCAGCTAACTAAACAATGATTAAGAACATTCATTTCTTACATGACTAGCGCAAAGTTTAAACGCAACAACTGAGGAAGAGTCATCATCATAATAACAATCATCATCATCACTATCATGAAGGTCCTTTTATTTCAGTCCTGGTGGTGAAACCCTCCGTAGTTTCTTTCCACCTTTTCTTATCCCTGGCTAGGTGTGACCAATTACGAACTAGGTGGTTATCGAGGTGGTCTCTACCGGGTTTACGGATCTTTTTTGTAGGTATTTGTCATTGCCTCGGCGTCCATTCTGTCGATCTATATGCCAACCTGTTGTCTGTACATGTCGAAAGCTTACCGGCTTATCTGTGTATTGCCGTTTGTATGGTGGTGGTTATGTCATTTACTCAAGTTAATGCCTTATACAGGTGGTTCTTTTTCTATCACGAAAACTGATACCGAACCTAATGCGTTCCGTTTTGCATTGTGCCACTCTTACCTATTCTATCGCTACATTATTAAGTGTCAATCTTTTGCTACCATATCTGACAACAGGCATACTGTATTCATTGAACACATTCTGCTTAGTGTTCACTGTGTTTTCTTTTACTCTACATGATGTTGAAGGAGAATAATGTTTTTTTTTTGTTTTTTATTAAAGAATTAATTGTAAAGAGTGTCTCTCCTCTTTAACACCATAATCTCATCGTTCTCTATATCATTCACGTTTGAGCGGTTCCCTCTAAATTTCTTCCTCATCCAATTAAAGCATCCTATTGGAATTATTGACTACCCATACCCTCTCCATATCGTTCTCTATCTCTCAACCAACTTTTTTCTATTAACTTACTTCTCATATATTCCATCCTCTCTCTCACTCCCTCTTTATTCCATGTCTTACTATTTATATTCAGCTCTCCATTTTCTCGAAAATGACTGAGTCAGTGCATCTTATTTCTGTCTAGCTTCTTTCTACATCAGCTTTTTTTATCTCTGCTTTTTCATCGCCTCCATCTATCATGCTTTGTTCGTTTTAAAAAGGTGTGCATCGTCACGTTGGAACGGCAACGACTCAATAGCTTCTTGTTTGGCTCGGTCACATTTATTTACAATCTTATTCTCTTCAGAAAACAAGCGAAGCAATAATCTCTTATTATTCATAATTCTAAAAGAGAACTATAAATAAAATGAATTGCAACACATTTCGCACGTATTTCATTATTTTGTAAAAAAGGCAAATACAATAGTATGCACTTCATCATTCTCACTACAATATTTATGAATATATATATATATATATATATATATATATATATATTTATACACACAAACAAACACACACACATATATATATATACATAATGTATATGTATATATATATATATATATATATACATGTATTTGCATATCTGAGGAAAGCGGACCACCGCTTGAAACGCGTTATATAAGATTATAAAATGATAAAATAGCAAAATAATACATAGATATTAAAAAAACATTTTACAAATGTCGGTAGCCTTACTCTTTTAAATATATATTTTTCTCTCGTTGGAACTGCACTAATACTGCACTACACTCTTTTCTCTCTCTCTCTCTCTCTCTCTCTCTCTCTATATATATATATATATATATATATATATATATATATATATATATATATATATATATAAATAATACTATGTGTAATATGAGAAAATGTTTTAAATCGGAAGCTCAATGATTTGTATTGCAAGTTTCCGAGCACATATATGTATAGTTGCATTCCGATATTATAAGAAAACTCTATTAAAAAACATGATTTGCATTTTCAAATTGAACATTTATTATTTAAAAGATAATCACGTGGGCCAGCCAGATTGCATGTAGCACGGTGGTTCAAAAAGAATATAAAAAAGAGACGGCAAATGGTGCAGGAACAAACTGTTGCTAGTATTGATGAATTAAATTCTCTGAAAAATCAAAATAATAAAAAAAACCTGACAAACTCCCCCAACCAAGACAATCGGGCGTAATAAGATCAATCAGTGAAACTAGTCACTTTCTAGTTTTCTTCGTACCGACAATTCTGATATTGAGGCTGGAGTAAGCACACCTAAGAAAATACATGTAGTTTAACAAATGGCCGAATGCAATATAGAACACAAAGAAAACTACTGTAATACAACCATAATGTGCACGCGTATATAGGATCAACATCATGAATTTATAAACTAAAATATACACTTAGGTTAGATATAGACTTCAGTCGAAAAAAAAAACTGAATCATGCTTTTCGTAGTACGTCATCTTTTTAAAGTTGATGATCGCTCTAATTAGTTACCTGTGTTTTTTTAAAACACCCAGCGAATCCCGAGACGTGAAACACGAGCACCTTCAATATAAGTAGCTAAACAACCTGATGAATATACAAAATAAACTATACACCTAATCTAAAAAAGAATACTATTGCTAAGTAATAGGTATCATGATCCAATTGATTAAATTATGATCCCAAAATAATTGAACAATCCATGTTTCATGATCTTGTCACGTTTATAGTTTAGATGTTCAGATTTACTTTTTAAAATTATTGTTATTATTCGAAATGTCCATGCTATTCTGCTCTTAAAAAAAAACTAAGCAGATGTTACATATTATTTTTATGACTGTGTACACACATAGTATGAACTTTTTAAGATGCGTCCGTAAACAGTCAATCTAATTATTTGCACTGGCAAATCACTCAGCATTTTTTTTTGTCAATACTACTATCATTGTTGGTTCTCCCTTTTAAGTTGTTATATGCTAACCCAAACATCTACATGCTACTTAAGCATACAGTGTTTCGAATATTTATCATTATTAATATTTGTACTAACTTGGAGTTATCACACAAGTAATCGTCAATGATCGCTCACCGACAACAACTGATGGTGTCCCCTGGAGTCTGAGTGACAACATGGCTCTCCAGATTTCCAGTACTTTCGACCCACCTTTTTTTTATAACCACCGCAAATGCAATTGCGGTATTTCAACAGCCGCTTACCATTGATTTCTCGCTGGTTATGACCATTTGTTTTCTCTGGAAGTTGATGGCAATAAGCGCTCCCAAAGTCCCAGCACGATCCGTACTCTTCAAATGGAGGTCTGGATTGTGCCGTCCCTCCTCGGTCTTCTCATCCTCCTTGACCCTCTACGACTATTTTGTGTGGTGTTAACCTAGGCTGGCGACATCTATTTTCGGTGGGGGGGGCGAGGTGGAGGTTATTATGTTTATTGCGGTTTCTGTTATTTTGTTCATACGGTGGTATTCTTCCTGCCATTTTTTTTTCTTCTTGTTGAAATTTCAATGTGACTAGTTACCATTCGTAGCTTATGCGGATTGGTTTCCGCAATCGAGGTGTTTCGTTGAGATTGCAGCTGTTTTAATCATTGCCGTCCTTTATCTTGTCTCAGTGATCTCTTTGATTCCAATTTCTCCCAATCTCTTCTACATGTTATTTGGCGGACTATTGCTAGTGCTCTTACGATTATCGATATTATGTTGACTTTGTTCATGGTTCATATTCTTTCACCCTCTCGAGCAACTTCCGTCTATTTGCTTTGTTATTTTGTTTCTTTGATCTTAACTCTATTGTCTGCTGGAACGGCGAAGTCAACGGTTTGGCAATATTCTTTCTTTCTTGTTGGTCATCATAAAATCCGGTCTTCTTGCTTGTACGTGTTTATCTATTTGTACATCCATATCCCATAGTTGTTTGTGTTGGTCGATGGTCTTTTTTAAAGTTATGCCCAGCTATTTTCCTTGGTTTATTCTTTTGACAGTCTTATGAAGTGTCCATGTAGTTTTTTTTTTTTCACACTGTTCTTTTCCTGTCTTTTTGTTTCTGGTGTATGTGCTTCTCGAGTTGTTCGTTGGGACGGTGTCTCTTGCTGCGGTGATTAGCCTTTCCGTGTTTGCTCTTTTTTTGTTATCTGCAAAGGGTCCTATACTTACCAGTCCTCTTCTCCCATGCGTTTCTTTTTTATGTAGAGTCGCTCCGTATCGTCAGAGTCAGTCTATGAAGATTAATTTCTAAATTCGACAATCTTGTATGAGACAAAAGTTAGGAGAACATCCCAAAGTCTACTAAGCAATCAAATTCCTTAACTGTTGTTTTTTCATCGATAGTAAAAACACATTACTTTTATTAAAAACCGTATTGAAACAGAGTAACGACACTCTATTTCATGCTAAAACGTTATAAAAATACTTATGGAAATATAATTTCATAGGAATTCCTGAACGCTTCAAAAATAAGATGCGGCCATGTAATGTGTATTAAAGCGAAGTTATTCTCGAATAAGCTGTTATACCTACTATTCAACTTAGTAGTTAGTGTTCTACAGTCTAACAATTTGAATTACAAACAAAAAAACACCCTGAAAACACGCCAAAAAAAAAGATTCATAAGAATGCTAGGATGTTCAATTATTTTCAGATTGGCAGGTCCATTGTAGGAGTTCTTATTGGCTGCTGGTCCGCGAGTATGTATTCTAATACAAAGTGCTCGCTTTAGATCAACAATATTTATAAATTATTTGGTTTATTGCCGGTAAAAATCGATTGTGTTCTACATCTACCCTCAGTATTCAAGCATAATGCTCTTTAGAAAGCAATAAGTTACTTTCGCCTGAATGATTGGGAGGGATTAACCTAGATAATGCCTTGCTGCATAGTCTGGAATTGTGTTAGCGATGTTAGGTGATTTTGAGTGTCCGAGCGATGCCATTACGGCCTCTCTCTCTCTCTCTCTCTCTCTCCATCTATCTATCTATCTATCTATCTATCTATCTATCTATCTATCTATCTATCTATCTATTATCTATCTATCTATCTATCTACCTATCTATCTATCTATCTATTATCTATCTATCTATCTATCTATCTATTATTTATTATCTATCTATCTATCTATTTATCTATCTATCTATCTGGTTCGCGGCACTGGTGTGCAAAACTGTATGAAAATCAAAAAGTGTTACTTAGGAAGATTTGGGCAAGGCACATACAATAGTGACTGGAATTGCGATTGTTTTACGTCTTCTGATGAATCAGCTTTAAATAAAAGTTCAGTTGTACCGTTTTCTTATATCAGTTGTTGTTACACCCTTTTAACAAACGCTACAATGATTTGATATTATTAGAAAAATGTGTTCCCGAGATCTTGACCCTAAATAAAGTATATACTTTGTTTTACTATGTCTCTAAAGGGAGGGATAAGGTGGTATAGTAAATGGTGCTATTCTATTTGGTTAACTTATGCGAATCAAGCACTCACATCTGTGAAATTCGTTGGGGATAAGCAATTTGTTATATGCACTGAGAGTATTTTCGGTGAAGACTACTCCTAATTATGTTATTTGAAGGTGTTCAAACTGAACACACATTCTGACAAGATCATAATTATTCTTATTGAAGACAATTCTGTTTGTTATTTTGTATGCAGTTATAGGTATTCAAATGTATGGTAAAATGCATCACATATACTGTTTTCAAAAGGTAGACGATCGTCAATGACTTTCATTTTAGGGGGAATATGTTAATACTTACATCAAACGTACTTGTATAAATGTCGTAGGAGACAAAGTATCCCTGAGGAATCCGGCGATACATGAAACACTAACATTTCATGATTAATGCTGAAAATGGGATATATTCTTCGTCTAAAATACTCAGTGATAGCCATCCATTGTATCCTGAATACTAAAGTGGTCTTCTTTATGTAGGGTCGTACCTATAATGCCAATCACAATGTCAAACTAGTCACACGTTTAATTAGAAGTTTAAATGCTGATAGTTTATCGTTCATAACAAATCGGTAGCTATACGTACGGCGACTTATGTAAAGATGACTTTTACAAGTCATCCTAAAGGGCAGGTTGTAATTGATCCTCGGAATTATTGCATTGGAATTATGTTGTGTTTGGCTTTAGTAACTGCTACTCCTTTTAAGGTAACTGTGAGCGATAGGATCAGATATAATTGGCGATACCCGATCGTTTTTTTGGAACGCGATTTTGACAAAATGCACTAGAACCTAATTATTAAGCCTGCCAATGTTTTCTGATGCTAGTAGAAATTAAATATATTTTTTGAAGCTGAAAATTGATTCCCGCTCTTGAACTATTGTATTGCGATATTTGTCAAGGTTGACTATGCTGCTGCAGAAATTGAGACACTGCTGGCAGTATTTCCACATCGATGAATGCCGTCTTGCTTGAATAAAGTCAGTGGATAACGTTGCATATGTAATGCACTTGCTGAATTGTTTGTTTTTTAACGAATTTCACAGGCATACGACTGGGAAATCACCCGCAGCTTGAACAGTCTCTTCTTTGAGGGGACTAGGTTATTCATTGTTAGCCCCATTTTTAACACAAAACATGCACCCCTAGATAGATAGTAGCTCCATTATTAAGTGATATATTCAGCTTGCTTTTGTAGTCACGAGAAATATTGTCGGTTTGTCTGGGATCTGGATTTCGTGAAAATAGGTAAACATACGCGTCTCTTTCCATTAATTGATTGTTGTTTGTGGACGCATATGTAATATTTTGTTTGGTGTATTTTCATGTAAGCAAGAAAAGAGTCAACAGGAAACTCGTTAATCCAAAAACAATAATAGTTTGCTCGATACATTCTCGGAAGTTGGTTAAGTTTCCAACAGCTTGTGAATGTTTGACTCCATGCTAGCCATTTTACCGGGTGCCATGTTTGTTGCTAGATTGGTCTCAATCGATTGGCTCATATAAAGTCCGTGTTACTTATATTTGATCCCACCAACCATGTTGTGGGGAGTGGATAATCGTAGGAAATGGTTTCTACGACGTACTGAGAACCTCCTTAGTTCGTGCATCTTGACATAAAAATCCTCAGTAACTGCAGCAAATACGATTCTTAGTTTATATTATGCACATTTCTTATAGTGTAAATAAAGGAATATTTAGGAGGTTCAAATCTTTGAAACTTTTCAATTGAACGAGTCGGGCGACGCATTTAAAGAACAAAATGGTGTAAACGGACAATTAGAGTATGAAAAAAGGAGTTTGGTAAAGCGAAACTATTACTGCTGGTACGAACATTACTAACATTAGTGTTGGTTGAATTGTATTTGTTTTAATGAGCTACGTAGACACTCGAGCGACGGCTATATTTTAGTTGTTGATTATTTAGGTTATCTCTCGGAGTGCAGATTCGAATTTCTAATAATAACATACATTCTGATTGAGATAAAAAAGTACTCCGGTATCATCCTGCAGGTATGCTTTAAGTGCCTCGTTCGCTATCCTAGTCACCAGTTGGTAATTAATGTAAATGTTGGACTTGCCATGCTTACAAAGCTTACATAAATAACAGTGTTCACCACCAGGCAGGACGAGTATAACAGTATACAGCATAGAGTTAAAATTCCCTTGTCTGCGCATCAAATCACTGCCACGCATGCATATAACAACGATAGCAGCAACGCACAACTCTATATATGTTACCTATATTCGTCTTGATCACTTGTATAGTGATTGCGTGGTTGAACACTTCTTTAAGCTGGACTTGAAAAAGTGAAGACACGCGTGCTGGCCATATTTGTTCCGTGGCGAAGATTTGTCCGCTATGTTCTGAGAAGAAGTTAAAGGATATAATTCTATCTTATTTTCAAATAGGAAAAGTAACATGGGAGAATAAAATAGAAAAAAAGGACAGAGAAAGAAGATGACAAGAAACAATAGAATAGTGGATGAATCTTATGCGTTGTACGGATGCCGCAGATGTCTGCAGTAGGAACAGAGACAGGTGAGAGTGAATAGCGAGCATTTGGTCAGGCTGAAACATTGATTTTACTATTTCTTTAATGAGGAGATAACCAGTAGTGTCTCAGTTTCACCCGGTAACATAGAATCCGTGAACTATGGGACTTTACCTCTGTCTGATTAATGACGTAATACTATCTAGTAGCTTGTCAAGGTTACTAGGAAAGTATTTATGGTGCGTGTTGAATATGGAATTAAGGATGTACTCATCAGCAAAGTTGTCTAGTTAGATCTTGTCCTGAAATGTCGGAATACCTGCTATTTTGATACACACTTCCTAATCAATACTGGATTTTGTGAATGGGTAGGAGATGATTTCGAGGTTGATTTGAAGTAGCTTAGCTGGTGGTGCTTTAGCACAGGTAACCTGAGCGGAAAGTCCGTAAGCTTTCTATATGATGGGCATAGCTTTACCTATTCAGTGTGAGCTCTAGCTTTTGACACGGACCGATTCACCATTTGTAGGATGTCTTTCGCCAGTATCCCATATGTGAAGGCAAATATTTTGATTGAGCTGCCAGATACCTTCGCCTTCACAAGCTAATGTTTCAAATCTTCATAATTCATTCATTCTGTACGTGACGCTGTATTAAATTTAATGTCAAACTATCTAATTAGTTGGGCTATAAACAAATATATCGAACATAACACTAGAAAGCCGTTAATCACAAAGTTATAATGTTCCATTATGCTCCGATCTGAAAGTCAATTTTCTGAGTTCTGATTGGCTGCCAGTTAATTAGTGGATACTCTTAAGTAAATTCTGTCCCAGATTAAAAAATATTTACATATCAACTATTATATATTTTTAGGCCAGTAAGTGTCAACTTGAGTTTACACTGAAATAATGAAAGAAATACAAAAATATAGGCGAAAAGAAGGGAAATATTGTTACCGTTCATGGATACACTTTGCTCGCAAACGGATCTTGTTACGTGGGTTATTATTAACAGTGACACCGTATAAAATACAACGACGTATTTGCCATCAGATTTTTATCACGTAGTAGACTTTTCTACAACAATATCGTTTTAGTACTTTCCTCGGGAGCAATGCGCTGGCCACTAGAACTTCATAATCTGCTATACTATTCCCCAACAACACTGGTTTTAAGACTGACCTGTAGCGCTCAATTGTCTCAGCTCTTCGATCTCTTAAACGATTCTAACAATTTCCATAAATGGCAAAGAAGTTCAATCATTCGTAGTCAATTCGCATGAAAAATCGTGTTCTGGCGTTCACTTTTTTCTGGCATAAAGCTTGTGTACACACGATTAAAACCATCCCGTCTATAGGGAATGATAAGGTTAGTCGAGATTACCTCCATGATTCGATTCCGGTCTGGTTTTATCACGTCTTCCACAGAGCGTTACTATACGAGAGACACACAGAGACTCATATATAGATGTTAAGACGCACCTAAAAAAAGAACCGGTTATCTGCGCATTTATTGTGGAAAACGATATTTCAAAATTTAACATCTAAACCGAAGCTCTTATTCAGACGCATATACATGCCGCTGAAACCTGGTCTTTCTGTTCAACTACCGCGTATAGCGATGCAAATAATATTTCGTACGCGTGACAGGCTAATGGGCATCGCCTCTTATAGAAATATCCGAACGCCTCTAAAAAAATCATTGTTACAAACGTGGCAAAGAAAGACTAATTATTGTCTGTGGAGCTTTCATATTTATTGTTCAGAAAGCAATCATAGCCGAGATATCTGTCAAAACGAATCAACGCCCGTTATTGCGTCTTCGAA
This sequence comes from Sepiola atlantica, assembly GCA_963556195.1. Taxonomy (NCBI): domain Eukaryota; kingdom Metazoa; phylum Mollusca; class Cephalopoda; order Sepiida; family Sepiolidae; genus Sepiola; species Sepiola atlantica. The sequence goes on from OY744542.1 coordinate 61,109,236, forward strand.
ATTTATTATTAGATATGCGAATGTTTTATGTCGAGTGAGCTCAACGACTCCGGCAATAGACTAGGACATTTTTTTCGACAGTTTTGTTAACAGAAATTGGGGATCAGTTAAAAGAAACGATATTTTGTTTATATTAATTCGGCCCGGTTCTCTTTATTAACGGGTGTTCATTCGTTTTTTTCGCAGTAAATCATTCAAATATACAGTGGCTTGTTTTACGTATTCAATAGATGGTAGCCGTACTTCTAATTTTGGTATTAGCTTCGACAATTTATTCTTACTCACCAACAAGTTGTTGATATCGTACGCACGGCGGCTTTAGTTTTCAATGTGTCCGTGAAATCGAACGTATTGAAAGGCGATGTAAATTATGAGTTCTTTTTCAAATAATACATATATGGCATAGAAAATATATCTTAGATGTTCATAAAAAAAAAAATAAAGTTCAGGGTGATGCGTAAATATTCTATGAGAGGGTTAAAAACAATTACCAGAAAGGGCTGCATTTAGTTACTTAATAGCACTGTTCGATCAGTATTTTTTGCTAATTTTAAGGAAAAGCGACCGTGCTGTAGTCTTCAGGGTGGCAGCTTCGCGGCAATGTATTCCACACAAATGAGTTTTTTGAGAACATATATTGTTCATGGTTTTATGTACAAAAGTTGTTGAAGGGAACATATTTTGTAATGGCGTTAGAGATCGAGTACTTGCAGTAAATGTTCCACAAGAAAAATTGATGATAGTGACTCAGTTGAGAACTTTCTATCGAGATAGCGACACGAAAAGACGAAATACATGTGATAGAAAGGCTGTCCAAAATGGGAGAAATGATACCTCGGTAGATTGAAAGTGTATTTCACCATCTGTCAAGGCAAGAAATTATGACCTGTGTCACACTCCTCAAATATGGAAAAAGTTATACATCTTAGGACACATCTCATATTTATACAGATAGAAGATCTCATCAAGATAGTTAATTTCGGGAACGGTAGAATGAACCAACCATTTATTAATAACAGTCTGCATGTTAAGGTCTGGAGTTAAAAGATATGTAGGGAAGGCAATAAATCATCAACCCTGGATTGCAAAGTCGATTTTGTGACTCGCCAATGGAAAATAGGGTGCTCTGTTCAGCACCCCCCAATATGTGGCAACACTTATCCATTAAAGACTATTTTATTCATATATAGAAAGGGGTTCGAATCAGGAAGCTGGCACTTTCTAGAGCTGTAGAATTAATCAAACATTTCCAGCGATCTTAGCAACAGATTTTATGTAAATCTTTGATTTCATGCCTGAAGTATATTTATTTACTTTTTTTCTGCAAGAGGCTTGCAGCAGGGTATAGTGCGGCTTTGAAAAGAAAACACACTATGTAAACTGCACTCTATAACATTCCTGAGCAGTCGTGTCGGCTTTTATCGGTACGGGACCCCTCAAGTAATTAGCAAAACACCAGATTGTCCTCAGAGAGTTGAAAAAGTCTAGGAATGTGAAACCCTTATGACTAGACAGGACTATATCTTAGCCAGGCAGATAAAAAAACCATTATCGGACTTATTTTTCAAAATATATCTCCGACAGGTACAAACGATATCTACTGAAGCTGTGCCAAGTACAAAGAAAATTAGTCCTTAGGGGCTGGCCAAAGCATGACGAGATCCGAAATAGTGAGACATTTATTTCAACTGAACATCTGTTCGTCTGTGTTGAAGCTTACATGTCATTTCCAGTGTATCTATTCGTGTTTCGTCTCTTCTTTTCCTCACGGGCAATTTAAAGTGTCCTTGCTTGTTAATGAACAAATATTTATTTTCACTTTCAAATGTTTGTCTCTGTGTCGGTGCAGCTCGTCTGCCACTAATTGCAATGGAGCACGCCGCCTGTCTTCGACGCTAAGAAATAACATTTGCAAACTAAATTCCTAATTAACGTTTGTGAAAGAAAATCAAAGTAACAGACAGTCTCGAAAAGGCATTCTTCTCGTAGAACCAGTTACAGTCTCTCTTTTCGATCCCCCCTGCTTTCCAATGCAGACCGAAAATGCAAACCAATTATAAACCGGGGGTTTGTTTATAACTACATCTAGAAAAAACGGAAACGACACCGACGAAAATACCTCTTCAAACTTAAGCTTGACAAACAAAAACATATAAATGTTTAAAAATAACTTCATAACTTTTGAGCCAATCCAACCATATATATATATATATATATATATATATATATATATATATATATATATATATATATATATATATATAGAGAGAGAGAGAGAGAGAGAGAGAGAGAGAAAAGAGAGACGATGTGATACTTAGAAGGCAATACAATGCAGAGGTGTGACGGATAGACAAAAGTTGGAGCAAATAAGACATATAATGGTGGAACAAATGAATTAGTTTCTACCTTAATACAATGTGTACATACACACACACATATATATATATATATATATATATATATATATATATTTATTTATTTTTTTTCCTTTCACAAACACATATATATATCTGTCTATCTACACAATGTTACAATGTTATGTAATACCTGTATCAAGATGGTCTGGTGGAAATTTCGAATGATATAATATTTATTTTTATTTTAATATTTCGGGAACTCTTTTCTTATTCAGAACCGTACTCAACTCAAGCTGTAACATTGTGTAAATAGACAGATATATATGTGTTTGTGAAAGGAAAATATATATATATATATATATATATATATATATATATATGTACACATTGTATTAAGGTTGAAACTAATTCATTTGTTCCACCTTATTTGCTCAAACTTGTGTCTATCCGTCACACCTCTGCATTGTATTGCCTTCTAAGTATCACATTTCTATATACCAATAAACAATGTTTTACGCAAACTACATAAACCTCTTATATATATATATATATATATATATATATATATATATATATATATATATATATATATATATATATATTATGACTATAACTAAGGCGCACTCATTCCATAAAGCTTCATTGTGTAATTAAAACATCCCAGCTTTATTAAAAACTAGAGAAAATAGTATCGGTTGGATCATCAATAGAGCTCGGGTAAGATTATTTGTAATAAGGAAAAAGTGACTTTTCAAAACCAGTAAATATTAAGAGGTAAAAGACTACATTCAAAATTAGTCACTTTCAACTCGTTTTATCTGCACAGCTAGGAATTACATAGTTTTATTACTACTAGTAATGTTCTTTCTTTGTTTATGCTGGACAAGTTCAATCTTTTTAATTTTTCTATCTTGGTTACCTTCCATTGTAAGAAAACCTGATATATAAAGAGAGAGAGAGAGAGAGAGAGAAAGAGAGAGAGAGACAGAGAGAGAGAGACAGAGAAAGAGAGAGATGGAGAGGGCGATGGAGAGAAAGGATAAAATAAGCGCGTGTGGTCAAACAACATACCGTAGAAGGTTAGAAGGATATATAGAGAGAATTATGAGCGAGAATAAACCTTCTTGACGGGCGGCACAACTATGAAAAGTACCCCCCTCCACATAAAGACCAAACAAAGCTACCATTCTAATCCAGTGATAGTATTGGCATTCCAGATCTATTCCATCAAAAGGAAAGGCGACACAAATGTCCATTTGTAATGCATGCGGTCGTGCTAGTCTTATTTCCAGGGCTGACTCGCTCCCTTTCGAGATTGACATACAACGAGTGAAATGAATAACAAGTCCGCAGAAACTCCCCTTTTAAGTAAAGACTCCCAAAATAGTAGATATAAAATATTTATTCACAAGTCAACCCTGGAAATA
>OY744542.1:61115519-61138019 GCA_963556195.1 Sepiola atlantica
CATTCGATGATGCAGGCAAGCGTCAGAGGAGATTAAGATGTAAAATATTCGCCATTAAAGAAACTTCCCGGGCAGAGATGACAAAAGAAAGTGTATTAAAGTGGAAAAAGTTCCCATTCTCCACCCGAACTCCGGATCTTCCCGCAACCCCAATCCGCTTCTACTCTAAACTCCCGCTTATACAGCCATACCTCTAACCAAGCACCCCCAATAATAAATAGTGCTCATGGGCCAACTCACATTTCCCCCATATCCGCTCCACCCCACTTCTCCAAACAACTTTCCTCGCATAACTTGGATCTCCAAACCCAAATCTCTTCTAATACCATTAGTAATCTCAATGCAACTATAGCACCACCCTTCAAGATACACACATATATTGGGGCGTCCTCTTTCCCCATAAAGACCCGGATCTCTAACCATATATATTCCTTTAAAAATAGCAGCGATAACAGCACAGGCACTTCACTTTCCAATCTAATAAGAAACCTCAATCTCAAAAATACTCTCTATTCACTTCACTGGTCAATACTTAAAAAGTCCAAATCTTATAACCCTGGAGCATCCCATTGCCAACTTTGTACTCTGGAAACCTTTATGATAGCTACTGCTACTAAATCTAAAAATATTATTAATTCTAAGAATGAACTTATCTCCAGTTGCAGGCATAAACGTAAATTCAGGTATAGCAACCATAATAATCCCCCAGATACCCCTCCCCCATTTGATTAAATACCCTCCCTTCATCTCGGATTTTCCCTCCTTACATCTCGAAACCCCTTTCTGATAGTTCTAATTCCTGTTGTTCTTTAATCTCTACTTATATCCCCCTCATCCCTTTAACCTTCTCTTAACTTAATAAATTACCCATACACTTCGTTAGCTTCGCATTTCCCTTAGTTTTAACACCTTTCTTCCATTACCCCCTAAATCTTTCCACTTAACCTCCTTAACTGTATAACTTTATTTGGCTTTCCATTTTCTTTCCCGTTTAACTTCTTTTAATGCATTCGTCCGCTTCCCTGCAGCACCTCCATTCTTCATTCTTTTCCCTTTCAACGTGATAACTAACCCACTCTATTCATATTATATCCTAGCCCTTTTATTTACTTGTTGATTAGCCTTATCTACTCCATATCCCATTTGCACACCTCGATATCGAACTCCTTACTGCTTCCACTGTGCACTCTAATTATTCTTCCCCTCCTGTTTTTAATTCTTCTCACTTTTTTAATAGCCTCGATTATTCCCCCTTGTTTTACCTCGCCCTTCGCACATCTCTCTCAAACTACTCAACCCCCAACCCGCCCTAGCTCTACATCTTTTAACCCCTATAGTATTTACTTGTAACTGCGATCTCCACTCTCCCTCTGGCTTACTCCTTTGTCACTTTTTTAACCTTGTATATCTCTTACCTCTTCCGGCCTTCACTAACCTATTTAACAATTTTCTTAATTAACCTCCATATAACTTTTTTTAAATAAAATTTCAAAGTTTATATTTTCCCACATCTATTTGAACTAGCATCCCGTAACTGCTTATTTACTTCAACCCATAATTTTTTCCACCTTGGAGACTCCCATTCCGGATATCCTCTCTAGGTCTTGTTTTCCTTTTTCTTTTTTCTTTTTCCTTATTCTAATTTTCATTTTTGAGCTCCAATCTTATCGACTTTTCCCTCATTCTATTATTAGTATCTTATTTTTAATTTTTTAATTTTTTTATTTTATTTTATTTATTTTTATTTTTTTTATTTTTTATTTTATTTTATTTATTTTTTTATTTTTTTTATTCTTTATTTTTTATTATTCTTTATTCTTTCGGTCAATCCTCAATTTTCCCTGCGAGCTTAAGACTAATCTTATTATCTATTTTTCATTCTTTATTCTTTTATTTTCTTATTTCTACTTTTTATACTATTTTTATCTTTATTTTTTATCTTTACTCTTTTAATTTTTAACTCATTTTCCTAGTCCTACCCTTCTTATATATTTTGCCTCATTGTTCATATCTAAGGTCATTTGATTAAACTTCTAAACCCCCGAACTCTGTTCTTATACATATTCTGATATTTTAACCCCTTATCCTAACATTCGTTAACTTACCCCCACTCCTTTCTTCCCCTTTTCTATTTGAATCCTAACTTCCAATTTCAACTTTATGTTTCACCCCCCCCCCGACTTTCACACTCTTAGTTTTATCCGCATTCCTTCACCGCATCGCTCCCTTTCTCCTCCCTCCTCTCTTTCCTCGTACCCGTCCCTTTCTCCTCCCACACACCACTTACCCGTTTCCTCCCTTGCCCATTGGTCGCATATTATATTCCTGTTTTCACTGTCTCTGCTTTTCTTCATTTATAGCCGGCTTTCTCAACTGGGCAGACTTTAAATATTCTCACTGCCCCTTTTTTCCACTTTAATACACTTTCTTTTGTCATCTCTGCCCGGGAAGTTTTCTTTAATGGCGAATATTTTACATCTTAATCTCCTCTGACGCCTGCCTGCATCATCGAATGTACCTCTTATTGGACTCTTTACCCTTCTTGGATCTTCTATTTTCGCCGTACCTGAAGTTGTGGCTTCTTGGATTTTAACTTTGAAACTTCTCTCATTACTTCTTGTGCCTCTAACGACCTACCTATCTACATCGTATCCTCTCCGCTGGACTCTTCGACATCGGACTTTTTGGCAATCGGACATTTGCTTGCACCCTGGCACAGTTTTGCCCTACGTTTCTTTCCCTACAACTTTTATTTTATTTCATTTTTTCAAATTTTAAATCTTGGCCATTGCCAACTTATCTATCCCAGCGACTTCCTCTGATGATAAGATTTTGATCTTTGAAAAGCCTGGCTTAAGGAAAATTTAACTTGAATAAACTGCCTTTTTGCGGAATATACCTTGCTTTGAACTTTTGAATTGAATTTTGATTTGGCTTTTGCTTTCTCTAATTCCTTTCCATTCTCCTTCATTACATATATATATATATATATATACATATATATATACACATATATATATATATATGTATATATACATATGTATATATATACATATATATATATATATATATATATACATACATATATATATATATATATATATATATACATATATATATATACATATATATATATATATATATATATTCTGGAGTTGGTATCTATAAATACTATTATATAAAATCTGTGCACCAATACATGCTATAAAACACCAATAAATAAACATTGTTGAAGCTCATTTAATTGATCTTACAATTTCACTGAAGAAATTTACAGCCGGAATATATATATATATATATATATATATATATATAAGAAAGAATAGGTAAAATAAATACCTTTTGAAGCATTAAGATGCGATATTTTTTTATGGGCAAGTTGTTGAAACAACAACTTGCCCATTTGGCCTGGTTATAATTACAACAAGCCGGTAAAGAGATAAAAAAATACAAATCCGATGACATCAGGATATATTACACACCGAGGATGCCAGGTTTTGGCGAAATATCTGTATCACTTTAAACTAACAAAAAAAAAATGCTAGTTTTAATAAAAAAAGAAAAAAAATCGGTTTCGATTTATTATTTTTCTTTTTTATTAAAAAAATTGATATCGCATCTTAATTCTTCAAAAGGTATTTATTTTACCTATTCCTTCTTAAATTTAACAATAGATGCTTTTAAAAAAAAAATATGAACCTTATAACACTTATATATATATATATATATATATATATATATATATAATGTTTTATTATTATTATATTATTATTATTATTAGTAGTAGTAGTAGTAGTAATTTTTTTTAAAAATATTTGAAACTTATTCCTTTTTCTACTAGTTGTCTCTGTGGCTCTTCCTGTCAATAGATGTTCCTCTACGAAGCTTGTAATTATTTCGTTATTTTTTCGTTGAATTTCTGTAATACGTGGTGCTAAAGGCGCTGATGAAGACGTTTTGGAGTAGCTTTGTTAATTGTTTTAAAATAAAATAAAGTATTTCCAGAATGTTTTGGAAACGACTGTACGCCATACTAGACTTGATGTTCTAATTCTTGGAACAATTGTAATGTTCTAATTCATCAAATCCTCTTATATATATATATATATATATATATATATATATATATATATATATATATATATATATATATATATATGGCCATTGAATTCATCATATAGACGTAAATTTACGCTCTTAATTCAACGCGTGATGAGCATATCGGTACGCGCTCTGACTACTAAGACAAATATGACTTTCGTATTAGGGTTCGAACCGTGTGGCTTGCAAGTATTGTCTCCTCCCATACTAATGATTGCAGGTTTGGCATGAAAAACATGTGTATCTGGGTCAATTTAAAATAGTATTTATCAATAATCATGGAGCGCTGACTATGTGGTTAACGATGCGGATCGGGGACCTGGTGGATACAGTTTCGAATCCAGTTCGTTCCACAGAAGCACTTCTGTCAAAACCCACATCTGACCCTGTGTTTAACTAATATGAATATATAACGGTTGGACACATTTTGGGGTGTATTTAAGAGATGAGCCTCCCCTATCGTGTAAGGTGTAAACATAGGGTTACTGTGTCATAACATAGACATGAATCATTGGAGATACTTGTAGGTATTATTAGAGTAACTGAAAAAGTAACAAAAGACATATGTCACTTTGGCTATCTCATGATAGTATAATTGGTTCCTTGGTTAGATCTCACACCTATTCTTCTCTGGTGATACCAGATCAGGCTGCCCTGTGGCTCCCTGAGACGAAATTCACCTACATTGACGTTTTTTTTTTTTTTTTTTTTTTGTAAAACTTAATTATGTTCTACAAAACCAAAAACAAAAACAACAGCCGCTCTCCCTTTCTCCCTCCCCTTTTTGATTTTTATTTTTCCTACCCTACTCCCGGTCCTGGATATGACCTTACACTGCATCCGATGGTGAGATCCGGCTTACGGACTTTGGGGAATGTGGAGCCTCCTCTTAATTACCATTGCTCCCAGGTCCACCCTGACCCGGAGTGGTAGTACCTGTAAGGGTCCCAACTATGGGTTAAATAGAAACAGATATTAAAAGGGGAAAGAAACAAAAAAGAGAAGAAAACAAGACCAGATTCGGCATTAAATAACCCAAAAAGGGTTGATATGCCGTAAAACAAAACTACCAAACCAAAAAACCTGATTAAACATTTGAAGATATAAAGAACTTGAAGCATAAAAACTTTCACTATAATGACCAGATTCGGCATTAAATAACCCAAAAAGGGTTGATATGCCGTAAAACAAAACTACCAAACCATACCAAACCTATTCTTCTACTATGGAATTGGTTTTCATCTACGGTACCTCCTCCCAACTATCTCATACTATCCAAGAATTCTTAGCGAGTTTGGGCAATCGAGGTTACACGTTGATGATTTGGTCGCCATCTTTCCTTAATTTAAACCAGATCATGGTTTCCAGACTATAATTAATGTTTGAAGCTACATTTTTGGTAAAAATTCCGAAATAAAAAAAGCTAAATTGAAAACTGAAGCCACACTTGTAGAATAACACTTCCCTTTTCTGCATTCTTACATGTTGCCGGATTCCATCAAAGAACGCTTACCATTCTCAAACGCTTACGCGTTTAGTACTGGCCAGTCTCAATGTTGCCTACCTCTGCTGACCATACGGGGCTCGTCTGTAAACGTCATTATGACGCGTATATAAGAATAGAAAGTAAGACATGAATAAAAGAGGAAAGGAAGTAAAAGGAATGGACAAAGAACAGGGAAATAAAAGAAAGAAAATGATGAAAGAAATAATGAATGGGAAAAGAAAGTTGAATAAAGAAAGAAAGAAAAAGAAAAGACAAAAATGACAGATGACGAGCAAAGAAAGTAAATAAGAATACTAATAACAATTGGAAGGAAAGAAAAGAAGTACAAATTGAAGCGTACATAGTTCATTCTGTTCGTTGACCTCATCTTTAAATGTCACCGACAGGATGTACCGACTGCATTACACACAATGCGCATGCGTCACTTCCATCCAATAGCGTTCAATTGCGATTTAATTATCATCGTTGGCCTCGACGCGCAGTGAATGGATTGACTTTTCTCGTCGACGCCAGAAACCCTGAAAGTCACGGACCCTTCGCTCCACACGAGCCCCTTTTGTATTTGGCAGAGGGGCTTTTGTGGTCGGAATCAGATCGGACCGCATAGATTAAGATTTGCGAACCGATACGAGGGTTGCCCATCAAATATTAGACACTGATACGAAGATAGAATTCTACCGACATAGGAAATGTATCAATTACAGATCACCACCTATGAAGCACCAGAAGGCTACCCGTTCCAGGAAAAGTAAAACCCTGAAGAAGAACAGATTTGCACCAATTTCCTATCCTCTTACGCATATTAAAATCTAAAAAATTAAATTAAAATTAAAAAATAATGATATGTAATCGTTTATTTCCACTTTTATCGTTTTTTTTTTTACTTTCAATTTCTTCTTGTGCAAAAAATATGTACGCTCCTAAGGCACGAGTCGACGTTTGTCATTCAAATGTCGGTGAGTCAAAAATTTTGAAAACCAATCAATCTGTTTTTGTTTGTTGTTTTTTTAAAACAAATTATATATATATATATATATATATATATATATATATATATATGTTAGAATATGAAGTGTAATTTATACGTACTCAGTATTCGCACTAATATTCGGTGAATATAAAGAACGATGAGAAAGACAACGTCTCAAATTGAAAAGTTAAAACGACCGGAAACGTCTCATTATAGACATCTTTGTTTAAGATTTTCTTTCGATATCATTTACGACATCAGTTTGGTCTGAATTTCCTTCTATCCTTCTATACACTTGAAATGGTTTCGTCGGCACTTTTATTATTCATGTATATATATATATATATATATTGATATATATATATGTTTAGATTATATATATATATATATATTTTTATATATATATATATGTATATATATATATATATATATATATATATATACATGCGTGTGTTTATGTGAATATCTGATTGATTCTCTATCGATACGTTTGGTGCCATGCAAAGATTGGAAACTAATGTCGTATATTTGGTCCCAGGCGATGAGTGTTCACTATTATCACGAAACAAAATCAATCGATAGAAGATCAAACTTATGTTTTAATATTCTTTGAAATGAACATATATGATCCTGCATATGTAATCGATCATTATGTTTATTTCTCTAATAATAAAACCTTTAATTACTATATATATATATATATATATATATATATATATATGTATATATTTATATATATATATATATATATATATATATATATATATATATATATATATATGTATATATATACAAATAAATACACACTATGTTATTAGAGAGTAGAATATAGTCATGGACACCGAGAGTTGACAAGGCCAAGGAAATAACTTCTTGCTCTCCTCTGACGTCACTGCGTGTCAAAACAATGGCCGTCGTAATAACAATAAGAAGGCATTTCGACTACTCCATTCACTAAATAATCCATCAAACTTCAGGAAATCAACCAATTTTAATGAAATTTTCAGTATTTATTAATTAATGATCACAGTCTAAATTACTTACGGTTGATTGGGTTAGAAGTTTAAATAATGGTAATTCATAATTTAATTTTTTGGCAGTATTTGATCGTGTATTATTATTTTCTTTAAATTTATATTGAATAAAGATCAGTTTCAGGATAAATAGAATCGTGTTCCTTTCTTTTCTTTTTTTACATGCAATTTTTAAAGTTTTCTAATGTTTTGTTTTAAATATTTACAATATCGTATGGTCAACATGTTTTGATATTTTGGATAACTTTAGTAAAGGTGTTTTTTGTTTACAAGAAATAATACATTTGCCCCAAGCGTTATAATGAAGTAATGGATTTATTATATTCCGTGATCATTAATTAATAAATACTGAAAATTTCATTAAAATTGGTTGATTTCCTGAATTTTGATGTATTATTTAGTGAATGGAGAAGTCGAAATGCCTTCTTATTGTTATTACGATGGCCATTGTTTTGACACGCAATGCAGTGACGTAATTTTCTAGCCAACCGGCCTGTAGTAACTCTCAGTGGCCACGATATAGTACGCTACAGTCAGACTTTTGCGCAGTCTCACAGTTATTTCATGCCTCGAGACAAGCACATAATTTCTGCTGAAATAGAGGCTCAGAGGTTGTGCAACATACCTACTTCTATTCCGATACACTGATCATCAGAGCCAATAATTGAAAAATACATTCTCCTATTAAGTATCATGTTACAGTGTAGAATATACTTTTCTTTGACGCCGGGCTTGAATTATGGCTAAACGCCACCAACGGTCAAATTTACAAACATGTTAAACTCATATAAGTCCGTAAGCATATGTAGTAATCCTGATATATCTTTTTTAATTCATCAGATTTTAAATTTACAAGATGAAAACGTAGTTTAATGAAGTAAAAGGTCGGCTTTGCTCTTTAAAGATGTTTGGCGTGAACGCAAACGACTCAATATTTTATACAAATATATTTTATATAAATTGTGAACAGTACAGAAACCACTGCATGCTCACTCTATAGGTGGCGATAGCGGGATCAGGCAATATCACACATTGTACTGATTTATTTACAAACGACTTTGACTTGTATCAAGTTACATATCATATAACGAGGAAATGAAATAACTTATGGCATGTAAGTATCGCTATAACACAGTTATTCGTACAACGTCATTTTCACATCGAGGAATCGGTGTCGAATAATAAGATTACGAATTAAGATTACACCCATTGTCTGGTTTTGCAATTTGTTATATGAATGACAACTTGACACATGTTTTTTAAATTGTGAATTAAAATGTAATATTATATTTAAAATACTGCTACATTAAGGATATACAAACATTCAATTTGTAACTTTCTCCCCTTTAACTTAGACTGGAATACGAGCTTATATTCATGTCTTATTTCTGTTTACAGTATAACATGTTAAATTTATTTATTCAGTCCAGAATATTATTATTGATTCTTGCTTCAGTAGTGTAACATTGTGTTACTTTTATGTCGGTCTGGTGTCAGTCTACTAAAATAAATACCATTATCGATCACACGTACATATCCCGTAACGTCCGCTCATGTAATTGCATACTTCAAACAAACACATGTCACTAAATTTGATAGAATATAAAATAAGCATACGTCATTTTCTGTGAATGGGAAGAATCGTAGAAAGTCATACAGAAAAAAGAATACAGTATCCCAGCACGTGTTCAATTACTATTTGAATTGCTTACTTGTTAACTCATTTATTACAACTTCTTAATGTCCATTACATAGTCAATTCGTTCTGATCCAGTTCATTCGAAATGGGCGGAATAATATATTCAGATAATGCCCATGTACACCTCTTCTGGTGCTAGCTTAAAGCATACATCATGAATTATATTGCAGTGGATATTGAGGATATTATAGGCCAAACTGACATCACAGTGTTACATATATTTGAAAAAAATATGAAAAGGTATTAAAATATTATTTCTAATTCCAAAAGAAAATATGAGGTTAGACAAATTGAGAATTAATTAATCTTATTTGTCATGTTTTATGGTTATAATTTCAGATATAGAAAAGCCTGATAAAATATAAAGTGATAAATAAAACATAAAATGCATTTTATATTCCAGAAAATATTAAATTGATAATTATAATCTTCTAATGTTATATGAGTAAACAGAATGATATCTCAAAATAACCTTCACATAGAGTACGTTTTATTTTATTAAAAGGTATTTCGAAGTCCAGTTTTTTAAGTTATAATATTATATGTCGATATTTAATATTGATTTTTAACCCATACTTAAATAAACTTCACTATAGGACTGAAATAATTTAATAACGATTTTTGCCTATGAATGTTAAAATTATTATTTTCAAATTTATAGGCATTTTATTAACTAAACGCTTATAGCTGTTATTCTGTAATAATTACAGATTCGTTACTAAATCATCAGAAAGAATGTAAACGCTATATGTAAATAGACTCATTTACATTAATGTATGTATATATATACTTTGAAAAGTCACACAATTTGAAGCGTTGGGTGGGTGGCAATAATAACGAAGATATTTTTTTTATAAAATATTTAGAAAACCTTGCACAACGCAGATTATTTGTTTTTTAAAATAAATTATTTACTCATCTTAAAAACTTTTCTTTTTTTTTTAATTTTTTAATTTTTTTTTTATTATTTTTATTTATTTTTTATTTTTTAAGAATACTTATACATAAGAATTTTAAAAATAACTTAGATAAATAAAGTTATAAGTATGTAAATTTGTAAATGCACCGGTCCTTCTAGATTAGTTAATACTTTTTAGAAAAAAAATTAAAAACGATTATTGGCAAAATTCAACATGTAACTCTGAAGGACACATTTACAAAGTATAGCTAACCCAAAGACGTCGGTATGAATTCTCACAACGAGGTCCAGGTTGAACCATAACCTGAAGTACGCGGCTTTCGAGTGTCACGAACACCAATTGAATCAAGGAAATTAGCTAGTCTTTGTTGCTGAAAACGTTACCATAACAGTGACTCACTCATAGTAATTAATTGTCTTGCGATCAGGCAAGTAGGAGGGGGTATTTTACATTATATGAATGTAAAGTTTTACGCCTTAAAATTAAAGAAAAATAAATTTATTAAGAATGTCATCGCATAAAGTTGACATGGATATTTTAAGTTTACTTTTTTGAAGGACTTCCTTTTTCTAAAAGATCCTGTGTATGAGTGCATCCGGTAATGAGGCCTTAATTTTGAAAAGTATGGAGTGATCCCTTAGTTACGATTACTCCCAGGCCCACTCTGACCTGGAGAAGTGGTAGTATCTGTTAGGATCAATCGATAGGTTAAAAATAAATTTTCACGAGCATGATGTGAAACTGCCTTAGGCACCTTGGACAAAGTGTTCGCCCTCTCCTTCTGAATTAAAGATTATTTATGTACAAAATTATTTACAAAATTATTTACGTCTACAAAACAGATTAATCTGCAGATAATTCATATACAAAATAGAATCTATTAAATATTTTCAAATAAGAATTTTAAGTATTTGAAGCATAAAAGCTTTTATCAAAATGACTGGAATTGACATTGAATAACTTGAAAAGGGTTGATATGCCGTAAACCAAAATAACCAAACTAATCCTCCTTCTAAAGATTTTTTGCACGATTTTGGATTCGGTCACAGTTAAAAACAAACATTTATTTATTTGGTTGGTGGCACGTTTTCTATAACGATTGCTACTACTGCTGGGTGTCTGCGGAGGTTTTACACGGAGTTGAGTCCAGCAGGAACATGTTTAGCCTTACCTAAGCTAGCTTTTCGAAACAGCCTTTGCAACAGCGTGCAGTAATACAATATACTCATTGAATTGGGACCGGGTCCTTTTTTAAAGATATGTAGCGACATCATAGGCAAATCACTTGAGCCATACCTAAATGTATTAACAGTAAGCGGGGTTGTATCTTCCTATTGTTGTAGAATATATTCACCTATTCGTCTGAACTTGTGGCCCTTGTCATGAAAAAGTGTCTTTGTTTTTGTAAAGATGTAATCCTTGCATTTTGGCGGTGAGTGGTTGGACTTTGTGACTCCTGTATGAGGAGTCGTTAACATCCTTGTTGAGCGCTTTTTTTGCACCGTCTCCGCTTCGATGTAAATCCGCACGGCCTTGCTTGGATCTTACGTCATCTTTTTCGCAGCTATTTGATTAATTTCCTTGTGTCGATAGAGCAAGAATAACGGTTATTTTCATAGCGGGGCACAACCTTTTCACAAGTGTATGTTTATGTATCTATATGTCTTCTTTTTTTTTTTAACATAGTTCACCCCAAACAAGGCAGGCCGCCACTGTATACGTAAGGGCTACCGAGAAAAAAGAAATGGGGAGAAGATTGGGGGGGGAAGGAGTCAACCTAAACTGGGATATGCGCAGCGAGATGTCTGTTTACATTACTTTTAAATTTCTGCATGTCAGTACTGTCGGGTAAACAGGGGGCAGGGAGGGAGCTCCAGAGGCCAGCAACACGAGGAAAGAAGCTATTTGAGTAGAAAGCTCTCCGGCATCTGGGGACCGCCACAGTGAATGGATGGGATGTAAACGTGAATATGTGTTTGTGTACTAATATGTACAGGGATGTCAAATGTGAAATCCCTACCGAGCTTTGACCATATTTGCTCGTCCCTAGCCCCGTCATTACCCCCCTACATTCTCCTAACACATAACCCAGACAATCATTGACCCCCGACGTTTTTGTTTTCTCTTTCAAAAATAAATAAATACCTTGATTCAAATAGCATCTCGCCCCCTCATCCTTCAAAATTTAACTTAATCCCGGTAAAACCATTGCTTGCTTCCAACTTTTTTTTCCATTTGAACTATATTCCCCTCTCCCACTTCCTAATAATAGTACACAATTATAGCTACCACTGCCACTGTCTAATCGTTTCTCATATTGTGATTTTCTTGTTAATATCGGCCACACGCACCGAGCCTGCTGGCAAAAAATGTTTGTGTGTGTATAATGTTTTCTTAAAACAAAATCATCTTGAGGAAGTCTGACAATAAAGACGAAACGTTGATGAATATTATTTTAGTTTTCTTTTTCTATTTTCTATTATGTCAGAACATTTTTATTCATGTCTTCATCATATATATATATATATATATATATATATATATATATATATATATATATATATATATATATATAAGTCAGGTTAATATTATATTCCAATAACCATGTTTTTATTTTATTATTTTTATTTTTATTTTTTCACATCCCCAAAAAACATAATATTTCTGTGAGATATATTTTTTACGGTCCGTTTCATTAGTCTTGTGACAAAAAACATGTTTATATCAATATCGTTACTATAACATTACAAAATCATCAGAAACATTCACAAAGAGTAAAAAGTTATTGGATTAAAGTGTCGAAAAAAAAACAGTTGCTCATTTTTGGGTGAAACCAAATAAAAAACAAAGAAAAGAGCAAACTCACACGTAGGTTACCCCACTAATACGCTATCTTCTTATATTTGCTCTGTTGCCACTAATTGACAATCATCGAGCTGAATCTGTTTAGGAGACTGCAGAGTAAGAGAGCACTGATAGTATATGCTAATACATATATTGTCATTAATAATTATATATATATATATATATATATATGTGTGTATATATATATATAATTATAGATAGATAGATAGATAAATAGATAAAACAAATACATTTATATGTCTGTAAGAATAACAATATACTATTTCGCTACGCTGAGTTAGTGTATTGTTGTATTAGAATGTAATTATTCTGATCTTTACTTCAAAACATGTGATGATGTCACCTCTGTTCATTTGACTGGTTTAATGACGGAGAGGAATTACATACTTTATTTCTTCTATTGTTCAATCTACGGTGACATTAATATGTCAACATACACGGATATAGAAAACAGTGTCAGAAAAAAGTGAAGTTAAGGGAGGGCGAGAGAGAGAGAGAGAGAGAGAGATCAATTATAATGTATATTTGAATTGAAATATTTATTTCATCTACCTCTCTAGACTGACCAACTCCTCTGTATCATGCAGTAGTTTCTACGCCTAGTCGATCTAATTTAATTGTGTGTTCATTTAATATGTATACCACTTACAGAAACTGGATATAAATCATACTTGAATATATCAAAATCAAAACCTTTTATCAACTAGTTTTACTATGAATTAGTTTATTTTAAGAAATAATAAACCTTTCAATTATGAATAATGTTCTTGGCCTTTTGGCCATGATCAAAGTGTAGTATTTGTTCCGATGGATACTACACACTGTCCTGTGCAGTTCTAGGAGGTCCACCCTCCCAGGCTTCGCCTCCCCTCTTTGGGAAGGAGTAAGTTTATTGCTTACTGTCTAAGGCACCCCTAACGGGGAATGCCGACGGGGCTGCCCAGGCAATTTTTAAAAAGCCAGAGTGCTCATCTTTCGAGCGCTGGCTTGTCTAATCCCACTTTCCCGACCGTGTGTCACATCTTACCTTGTGGGAGGTAGATAAATAACCTTTTAATTATGAATAATGTTCTTGGCCTTTTGGCTAAGATCAAAGTGTAGTATCTGTTCCGATGGATACTGCACCCCATAGACTGGTGTTGTCTTGGCCTTCGGGGCTTGATTTACGCCGGTCTATTGGACTGTCATGTGCAGTTCTAGGAGATCCACCCTCCCAGGCTTCACCTCCCCTCTTTGGGGAGGAGTAAGTTTATTGCTTACTGTCTGAGACGCCCCTACCGGGGAATGCCGACGTGGCTGCCCAGGCAATTTTTAAACCCCACTTTCCCGACCCGACCTTGGGTCACATCTTACCGCTGTGGGAGTAAGATAAAAACAACTGGCCTTGTGCCTAACTCCTGGAGAGGAGTAAATCAATACTCCGCATATACGTATTCGTCCACGTATATATATATATACGCCGATCATTCAAGCATGTTTCAATTTAGAATAGCATAATCATCACGTAACCTGCAGATTTTAAGGACACCTGTTCAGAATAGGCGTTCCTGTTTTTGTGGGCGTTAATCTTGCTTCCCAGATTGTAGCATTCGTTAATTAATTAGCGTTTTTAGTGTTTACTTTCTTGTTTGCACATTTTAATTAAACGTGAATAATATTTTAGCAAAATAATTTAATCCATTCCTCAATAATTAATTAAATATCAGATTTATAAAAAAAAGGTTTTAAAAAATCGGCTGATCCCAATTTCGGAGGTTTCATCAATCAAATCAAATTAAAGTTTGTGGTAAAAATTGCAAAGTGCAACACGCCATGTACAAAGCGGGTAAGAAGATGTGTATATTTATCTATTTTTATATCTCTCCATCTCTCTCTCCCTCTCTCTCTCTCTCTCTCTCTCTCTCTCTCTCTCTATATATATATATATATATATATATATATGCATATATATAATGTATATATATATTATATATATACAGGGTCGGGCAGATAAATTGGAACTAATTCAAAATGCTAATATCTTTTTTATTTTTGATCATATGATTACTGTTTTTTTTACTAAAGATCCTTAAACACTTTATTGCAAGATAGCATAATTATATTTACTCAAATTTGTTTTAATATGGCGGAATTAGCACGAAGAATAACTATATGCGAAATGAGACGCGCCGGGAGTTCTCCTTCGGACATTGTTAAGAGCACTGGCTATGCAAAAACGACTGTCTATCGGGTTGTGGCTAATTTCGATACCGAGTGTAAGGTTGAGAGAAGTCGGCACAGTACTCGTAGTGATCGAAAGCGCACAAAAACTTTCCTGGTGAGACTAAAAAGGTCGATTAAGGCAGACCCAAGTCAGTCGATGTCGAAACTGGCAAAAAAGCGCAATGTGAGTCGCAGAACTATCAGCAGAGCAATCAACGAAGATCTTGGGATGAAGTCCTACGTTAGGAGACGCCGTAATCTCCTCACTGCCCGTTCAAAAGCTATCAGAGTTGAAAGATGCCCCGAGCTTATCAACCATCTTAAACACAAAGGAGGACATGTGCGCATTTTTATTGATGAGAAAAAGTTCATCGTGGATGAGGTTCCAAATCGCCAGAACACTCGAGTTATTGCCTGTGACCCTTCGGAAGTTCCTCCTGTGATGCAGAGCAAAAATCCTGCTTCTGTGATGGTTTTTGCAGCCGTGGCAAGTGATGGAAAGGTAATGCCTCCTCATTTCATCGAAGCGGGTCTTAAAATCAACACAGCGGAGTATTTGAACATTCTTAATAATGTGTTATTGCCTTGGATCCGTAGAAACTACGATCCTACGAAAGTCATGCTCATCCAAGACTCGGCACCAGCGCATGGAGCAAAGAAAGTTCAAGATTTCATGAAGGAGAATCTTCCCTTGTTTGTTCCGAAGGATATTTGGCCCAGCAGCTCTCCAGATCTAAATGTTTGCGACTATTATCTATTCGGCGTCATCGAGGGACAGAATAATGTGAATCCACACCCAAATATAAACTTATTGAAGACAGCCATTCAACGAGCATTTCACAATCTCGATCCCAGTAAAATAAAGAGGAGCTGTTCACGGTTTCGTCAAAGAATCTCCAAAATAATTGATGCAAAGGGTGCTCATATTGAATAATTTTGTTCAATAGACTGTAATAATTAAATAAATAAATGTTAAAATGATATATATCCATATTTAATCCTTTAAATTATGAATTTTGTAAAAATAAAAAAAAGTACCAATTTAGCTGCCCGACCCTGTATATATATACATATATATATATATATACATATATATATATATGTATATATATTATATATATATATATATATATATATATATATATATATATATATATATATATATATATATATATATATTAGGTTAATACAACAAAACATATAAGAGGCAACTGATATCTTTGATTAGTGAACATCCGGATGAAAATGTAGCTCAATATACTGAATAGAGCATTAATAGCATTAGATAAAGATAAAGAATAAAATATGTTGCCATCCACTGCATCGATAGCAAAAAAATCTCCCGTTTTTAGACTACCATTCACTACCTGGATTGTTTTTTTAATCGACTTCTTTGACATCTTTCTTGAAATTGTTTTAAACTTAATAACTTAAATGAACTGTATAAGTTTAACAAACAAGTGTGTTTTGGGCCGATATATTTTATGTTTTACATACTTTTATGTATTTTATATATTTTTATATATTTTCAAAGTTTAATGTTATTATCTGCAGTAATGCCTTTGCGGTAATGGTCCTCTGAGGAGACGATTTTCTTTGAAAACAAATGAGTTAAGGACTTTCAATTACTTTGCTTGAACTTTGAATTGTAATAAAATTTGATGCGTAACTTTTATTCATTCACTTCATCTAATGCTATATATATATATATATATATATATATATATATATATATATATATATATATATATATATATATATAATAATATAATATAAAATGAAGTAATAAAATAAGGTGTCAATCGAATGACTTTGATGGATTATATAGATTGAACAAAAAGGTGTGTTTTTGGGTTGATATATTTGATGTTATATATTTTTATGTATTTTTGTATATATTTTTATATATTTTCAAAGTTTAATTTTATTACCTGTAGTTGTATAACTGCGGTAATGCTCCTCTGAAGAGAAGAATTATCTTTAAAAACTCATGAGCTAAGGAGCTAAGATACTCTGCTTGAACTTTGAATTCTAATAAAATTTGATTGACACCTTATTTTATTACTTCATTTCATATTATAATATTTATGCTCTATCCAGTGTGTTTAGCTTCAGTTGCTATCAGGATGTTTAAATAATTATAAGATATTAGTTGACGCTTATATATTTTGTTGGATTGCTTCATATATATATATATATATATATATATATATATATATATATATATATATGCTTTATCCTAGTCCAAAGCAAAATGTGATTATCCTAGGCATCATCATTTCCTTTTATATAATCATGTTCTACGAAGTAGAAACAATGGCGGAGAATACGGCCTTTATTTGACTAAGAAAATAGTGCTGATTCGGCATCTTATACTTAACCTTGTGAAGACCACAACGTGGAAATTGGGTAAACCACTCTTCGGAAGTTTGATATAAATTACCGTTGATAATGTTGAACGCAAGAATCGAATCATCCGTTGCTAAAATGAAGAGGATCATCTTGCAGCTTATTCAACGGCGTAGCGACCGGAACCGACAAAAGAATTATTTCGACGAATCAATCGAAATCGTGTCAAATTGAGCTTTTTCGTTATTCTGTTTAGCGTGTGTGAAGAGGTCACGAAGCATATTATATTTTTAGAAAATGTCAAGCCAACTAGTGAGATACTGTTTATTAGTCGAACGTATAACACATTTAGATCTACATTATGGTTCGAGTATTAGCTAATGGCCTGGAAGCCTTCTTTTCAATCTTTACTGCAGCTATACTAAATTCGCAGAAATAATGTTTTATGCCTCCTTACAAAACGCTCAACATTATAATGTGAACATCATAGTGTGAACCTGCATGCGTGCATTAACTCTACTGGCCGTGATCGTCCCCACTCGTTTTGTCGGTCCAAAGATGCTGCACGCTTTCATCAGTGCTGCAACAAAGAATTCTCATCCCAGGTAAAACAATGAGTCTAGTTTATTACAACTTACAGCTTTATGTTGTGGGCGTTACAAAAGATACGTGTGTTCTTAGGTTGACTGGCAGACTTGCAAAATGAGATCGAAGAAATAGAGTATACGTCTGATTAAGACAGTCCTTGGGCACACCTTGCATAGAGAGACACCCAGCATAAAGATACAGAGTTTTGAGCAGCCAAGAATCCTGGAAAAAAAGATTATTTTAGCTAGATACTCGTTGCATGTTAATACATGGATTAATTAAGAAAAAATTCAGAGTAAAAATAATTTAAACACTTAGCTTTTTTTTTTAAATGCCACCCATACATTTCAGCTCCTTCAGAGGCAGATACGAAATGTGTCTTTAACCAGACTAGCATGCTTAGTTTGGACGATATTCATCCCCTATCTACATTCGCTAGTGAACTACCCCCACCCACCCCTTTTCAAACCTGAACCCAAGTGACCCCTGCAGAATATAGGCAAGAAAAGAAAAGAAGAAAAGATACAGAGTTTTGAGCAGCCAAGAATCCTGGAAAAAAGATTATTTTAATAAGATTCTGGGTGGCCAAATATAAAACCAACACATTTTTTAATTCCTCTGCCACCCTTCTTCTTTTAACCGAACGTCTATCATCTGCACCGTCTGTTTTGCATGCACACTGTAGGTTTACAATAGGTAAGTTGAGTAATCATGAGTGGCACTGAATCCTATATTTCTGTGTATTAGCTAAAAGAGAAATGAGACTTTAGATCGCCCTCGACTACGTTCTATCTACTTTTTAATATTTTACTTTATATGTCAAGAGATATGTTCGGATTAGTAAAGGTGCTAAAACACCATGATAGCTGCGTAATATTGACTAGCGATATTTACTTTTCGAATATTACACTACGTTAAGTATTTATAGAAATAAGTTATTAAAATAGAAGAAAGCCCCAAAATTACTTTTGCTTTAAAATGAGTAGTGGTTTGGAAGGTGCGACTAGAAAAATAACATTAATGTATTTAGCACTTGCATATTGTCGTATATACGCCTCAATATGTTGGGAATCACTGGTTTCTCGCATGTTATAATGTATTTCTTCAATTGCTGTGTACGACAGTACTTTTATAATATTATTAAAGCTTAAAGAAATCAAAACATATTGCTGCACAATCAATGAATGTCACTGACCTACAAGACATTGACAGCAAGGTCAACGCTAAACTAGAGAGCATTGGTCTTAATATCAGTTCTAAGTAAACTAAAAATATGCTCTCTGGGGCACACCAGCCACCTACATACATCTTTACTGAGCATAACGAAATAGCTCTAGTTGACAACTTCACCTATTAGGAAGCACCTTAAACAAGTAATACAATATAAGTCACGAGTTAAAGTACAGAATTAGTAAAACCGCAGCAGAATTTCATAAGCTCTGCAAGATCTGGAAGAATCACCCTCAAATCTAAATTTATATTTATAACAGCTACGTTTTGTCCACAATGCTATCTGGAAGTGAAACTTTGACTCTCAAGAGAGGAAATCAGACGCGTCTGATTTTAAATGCCTTAGAAACAATATAAGGCTAAAATAGAGCGATATAATTACCAACGATTACTAACAAACACGTGGGATCTTCAATAATCTGCAAACGACGTTTAGGCTTGAACGGGCATGCCCTAAGATTGTCTTCAGAGAGATATGCAAACCAAGTGCCTTAGTATAAACCCTGATTGAAAAAGAAGAGGAAGAACCAAAAATCGAGAGATATTTGATCGTAACGCGAAAAAGCTGCAGAGACGATGATTTAATTTGACTACCTCATGCGCACCAGGACGCTGGAGTTTTTGATTCGAAGTCTAAGTTACAAGAATAATATATATTGACAAGGCAAATCGACCCCTTTTATATTTCCAAGCATGCATTACTTTTAAGTGAGTAATTACAAAATAATGACATGATCGCATGTTACAATAGTGACACTTGAGACATGTATATTTTTCTTCTTTTATCTAATATATATATATATATATATATATATATATATATATATATATATATATATATGTGACTTTAAATTGGATAAAACAGCTCTTAAAAATATTATACATCGCTACTCATCCCCATCTGTTCTTGGCCTTTTGGCTAAGATCAAAGTGTAGTATCTGTTCCGATGGATACTGCACCCCATACTGGTGTTCTCTTGTCCTTCGGGTCTTAGTTTACGCCGGTCAATAGGTCTGTCCTGTGCAGTTCTGGGAGGTCCACCTTCCCAGGCTTTGCCTCTCCTCTTTGGGGAGGAGTAAGTTTATTGCTTACTGCCTGAGGCGCCTCTACCGGGGAATCCTGACGCGGCTGCCCAGACAGATTTTAAACCCAACTTTCCCGACCCGACCTTGGGTCACATCTGACTTGTGGGAGTAAGATAAAAACGGGCATTGTGCCTAACTCCTGGAGAGGAGTAAATCAATACTCATCCCCATCTACTCTATTAATAAAATTCAGTTACTATTATAAAATTTTAAAAAACACCAAACTGTATAAAACTTTATAATAATTGTTATCAGATCAAAAATACATTAGAAAGAACGCATGTAATATTCCAGTTTCAATGCGCCATGGGAGAATGTATCTCCGACAATAATATAATAATAACAAAACTAGCTGTTACATCGGTTGCACTACCACAACACTTTCCCGAAGACTCAATTTACATCTCACCGACACCTTGAAAAAATTGCCTAATGACAGTCACCAATAAGGTGTGAAAACCAGGCAGGGGTTCCCCCTCCAGGAGTGATCAACATCCGATTAAACAAATCAATGTAAACATTATAGAAATGTTTATATAGTTTTTCTTACTATAGGGGTTTCCCCCTCAAGAAGTGATCAAGCACCCCTGATAGTGATGGTGATACTTTACTGTATGAAGGGAAGGCGGAAGCTAATAGAAAAAAAAATTAATAGGACTAAAAAAATTTTAAAAGACATACACAAATAAAAATAAACCAATAAACCAATAAAGAAATAAAAAGCTAGGAAAGGAATGAAATAAAATAATGTAAACAGGAATAGAAAATAAGGAAGATAACTAATCGAAGAAAGAAAAGAGAAAATACGAAACAACGAAAAAAGAAGGATATATTAAAATATAAAGCATGAGGAAAATGTGATGAAAATGAAAGTGAAAAAGATCAAGAGAGAAATACTAAGTTTGATTTACTCCTCTCCAGGAGTTAGGCACAAGGCCAGTTTTTATCTTACTCCCACAAGTAAGATGTGACCCAGGGTCGGGAAAGTGGGGTTTAAAAATTGCCTGGGCAGCCCCGTCGGCATTCCCCGGTAGGGGCGCCTCAGACAGTAAGCAATAAACTTACTCCTCCCCAAAGAGGGGAGGCGAAGCCTGGGAGGGTGAACCTCCTAGAACTGCACAGGACAGACCGAAAGACCGGCGTAAATCAAGACCCGAAGGACCACACAATACCAGTCTATGGGGTGCAGTACCCATCGGAACAGATACTACACTTTGATCTTAGCCAAAAGGCCAAGTATTATTTACTCCTCTCCAGGAGTTAGGCACAAGGCCAGTTTTATCCTACTCCCACAAGTAAGATGTGACCCAAGGTCGGGACGGAAAGTGGGGGTTGAAAAGCCAGCGCCCGAGAGGTGAGCACTCTGACCATCAAAAATTGCTTGGGCAGCCCCGTCGGCATTCCCCGGTAGGGGCGCCTCAGGCAGTAAGCAATAAACTTACTCCTTCCCAAAGAGGGGAGGCAAAGCCTGGGAGGGTGGACCTCCTAGAAGTGCACAGAACCGTCCCATAGATTGGCGTAAATCAAGCCCCGAAGGCCAAGACAATACCAGTCCATGGGGTGTAGTATCCATCGGAACAGATACTACACTTTGATCTCCACCAAAAGGCCGAGCCAGTCCGAAAGTAGCCATACTAAGTAGCACATACAAAGATAGCGGCAAAAAAAATAACGACAAATGAAGAAAATGAACGGAGGAGAAAGCCATAAATATTAAATTATAAAGTAAATAACTGGTTGAGCAATATTAATATTAATATCAAGGAAGATGCCACTAACTTTTTATAAGAACAAAACAAAGACTATATATGCAATTATAAATTGAAAGAGAGAAAATGAAGCATAAAATACAAAACTTAGACCACAAAAAAAGAAAACATATAAAAAGTTCATAAACAGAAGTAATACAAAATGAAAAGAACTTCAGCGAAATTCGATTAGAATGGAAG
>OY744542.1:61143019-61150519 GCA_963556195.1 Sepiola atlantica
TATATATATATATATATATATATATATATATTTATATATATATATATATATACACTTATGTTAATCATTTAGATCTTTATAATTCACAACATGGAAGAGAAGCATATAAATACTAAATTACTGTCGGCTTTTTTCTCGCCCTTCATCCAGCATATCAAAAGTCTATTAATTGCTTATTTCTAGTTACCATTATTTTTAACTACAATTGTCTTGTGATATAAACGTAATCATATAAACAATCAAAAATGAGGCATGACATTAAATAAAGCATTAACCACTTAATTTTGTACATTCCTACTTATATTTATTTTGCTTTTTCATCATTGGTGTTTGATTTCTCGCCTTAGCTGTCTAGAGCTGAAAGACTTAATGTGTATTCATATATTTCTATAAGTATCATAAAATAATTATTTTATATTAATTCCAAATTCAAATGGATGATATCCTTCGAAACTTCATGAAATTCTGGGAATACATTCCTACATACACTTATTATACACTTATTTATTATACACTTTTTATTATACACTTCTAAGTATACACTTCTAAATATACACTTATTTATTATACACTTCTTAGTATACAGATCTTGTTATACACGTCGTATTATACACATCTTATTATACACTATTTTATTATACACTTTTCATTATACACTTCTTATTATATACTTTTTTTATTATACACTTCTTATTATACACTTTTTTTATTATACACTTATGTATCATACACTTCGTATTATACACTTCGTATTGTACACTTATTTATTATACACTTCATATTATACACTTTTTATCATACACTACTTATTATACACTTTTTATTATACCCTTATTTATTATACACTTCTTATTATACACTTATTTATTATACACTTCATATTATACACTTTTTATGATGCACTTTTTATTATACACTTCATATTATACACTTATGTATCATACACTTTTTATTATACACTTCATATTATACACTTATGTATCATACACTTTTTATTATACACGTATTTATTATTCACTTCTTTTTATACACTTCATATTATTCACTTCTTATTATACACGTCATATTATACACTTTTTATGATACCCTTCTCATCATAAACTTCTTATTATACACTTCATATTTAATACACTTATTATTATACACTTCGTATTATACACTTGTTATTATACACTTGTTTATTATACACATATTAGTATACACTTATTTATTATACACTTATTATTATTTACTTTTTTATTATACACTTCTTATTACACACTTATGTATCATACACTTCTTATTATGCACTTATTTATTACACACTTTTTGTTATACACTTCTTATTATACACTCATGTATCATACACTTCTTATTATACACTTATTTATTATACACTTCTTATCATACACTTCTTATTATACACTTCTTATTATACACTTTTCATTATACACTTATACACTTCTTATATTTCTTACCCGCTTACTCTCTCCCTCTCTCTCGTTCTCTCTCTTTCTCGCTCTCACTCCTCTCTCTATCTCTCTTTCTCTCTCTCTATATATATATATATATAGAGAGAGATATATATACTTATATATATAACTACGTTGACACACCGGTTCCCGTTAGATCACCGAAGTTAAGCGACGTGGAGCCTGGCCAGTACTAAATGGGTTACCATTTAGGAATACCACGTGCTGTATGTGCTCTCTGCTTATCTCGGCATTGTTTCCAGTCGTCTTGTATTACTACTTGCCATTGGAATCAAGCAATGCCGACTCAGGAGAGCGGTTGTTGGAGATTGCGCAACCCTTGCAATTACAAATTCAAGGGCGGGCAGCCCCTGGTGGGGCACTCATACGTCGAAAAATCGACGGGAGAGTCCATCATATATATATGTATATATATATATATATATATACATATATATCACTTATAGAAAGAGGCAAAATGCTTTTAGAAACATATGTTAGATGCACATTTTTTTTTTTTTCATTAAAATCAAAATATTTTTATCCTTACCTTTTTTCTAATAATTCCGCTCGGTACAACGAGCCATATCAGCGATTTAAACAAATAAAAGGTAGTAACCTTATTTCTTTCGCAATCCGAATCTGCAAACGTCACACGAATAAGCTTGCAGGTTGCTATGGTCAAGTATTGTTCTAGCGTATTATAGTTGCCGAGTTTATACTTATTATGTATGTTTATCATAGAAATAAGAAATGTTCTAATATATTCACATCGAAAAACGATTTGATTCTCAGCAGAAATCCACTTCAAATCACATGTGCATTTGGTACCATCGGAAATATCCTACATTCATGATTCCGTTCTTACAAATACAGCATATTGTTAGTAGCAATTTAAGAAAAGTTCTACAACATCGAACATAATAATAATCTAGAAGAATAACCTGCCTATAACAGTTCAACGTTATTCACAGTGAAGAACAGATTTAAACACGTTTATATCTCCTTACCAATAATTTAATAAACATATAAACTTTAAGTGTGATCCATTACATGGTTATGACTATAGAAAATGTTTATAATACCTACATTTTAAAGGTTTTAAAAATGAAATTCATTCAAAGAATCTTTCTTAATTGGTGTCTAATGATTATAAATCAAATATAATGCAAATCTGAAATATTTGGATTTTAAATTGTTTGAGCTCTTACTTTGATCCCTAGAGACCATTTAAAATTCTCCAACAAAATCTGACTTTTGGGGATATACCTATGATTCAAATTTCTCGAAAATCGGAACTATCTGAATTTTCACAAAAGGCTGTTTAACACGAATCAAAATAAAATAAAATATAGCACACATGAAGATACCTTAAGCCTAGCAGTTGTGTTCCGAAATCAATAATGTTCAGTTGAATAGTTTAATAATTAATTATCTACATACAGATATACAGGGTGGCCAGGAAGTAACTAAGGGATTTTAAAGTTGAATAGATTCTTTATTATTTAGGGTACTGTAATTTAATGTAAACATAATATGGCAAATAAAATGGAGATGTGTTTGCAATAAAGAATAATAATGAAAAATGTGAAATGTTAACTGGCCTTCACGTTCCGAAAACTTGATTAGCCAAAACATGTTTTTGTCGGGGTAAGGAAAGAAGTTTACATGAACAAATCTGAAACTCTATAAGAATTGAAGGAGGACACCAGGAATGAAGTCGAGGAATTAAATTGTAATCAAGTGATCCTAGAATCAATCATAAATAATGTTTTGGAAAAGGGCACGAATTTGTGAAAAAAAAATGGAAACCATTTAAAATATGTGATTTTTCATAACTAAATTATTTTCATGTGTCTTTATTATTTGCAAACAAGTCTCCATTGTATTCGTCGTATGATGTTAACATCTAATTAATTATCTATATAGAATCTATTCGGGTTAAACCCTGTATAAACTTTTACACATACCTTAACTTATATAAGTAGATACACATGTAATAATACATTCGATATTTCACTTGTGAATTTCGTTTTTACTTTACTTAAGTTCTCTGTTTTAATTGCTTGCATGGTATGGCCTTTGCTGAGCGCCATTAAGATGTGCCGTGTTCTTTGAGGCATATTTTTTTTTTAATGTTGTCCGCTCTCTAAAGGGAAACTTATTAACGATGCCATGAACACACATGCTAAAATCGCATGGCTGTGTGAGACCTCGGTTGCATGACCTTGTGTGATCGGAACACGATGGCAGGCGTAATCAAATACAACGTTTAGAGCTGCATGCACAATATGCAGAGGCGCGTAGGCAATTGGGTGCACATGCGCGGTTACTGGTCAGATAAAAGCAAAGGCTGGGACTGAAGTTTGAATGAAAAGGAAGCTGAGGTGATAGGCGTGCTTTTGTGGGGTAAACGCCTGGAAAATCTGTTTCGAACACAAGAAATCCAATGATGTTGATTGATCAAATGATTTGTCCGGGAGGAAATTGAGTTGGATCAGGGAGGAAAATAATAAGAAAAAAAAAATATAAATCCGTTCACTCTTAAGTTAGGTTAGGGTTAGGGTTAGGTTAGGGTTAGGTTAGGGTAAGGGTTAGGGTTAGGGTTAGGGTTAGGGTTAGGTTAGGTTAGGTTAGGGTTAGGGTTAGGGTTAGGGTTAGGGTTAGGTTAGGGTTAGGGTTAGGGTTAGGGTTAGGTTAGGGTTAGGGTTAGGGTTAGGGTTAGGTTAAGCTTAGGGTTAGGGTTAGGTTAGGTTAGGGTTAGGGTTAGGGTTAGGTTAGGGTTAGGGTTAGGGTTAGGGTTAAGGTTAGGGTTAGGTTAGGGTTAGGGTTAGGTTAGAGTTAGGGTTAGGTTAGGGTTAGGGTTAGGGTTAGGGTTAGTGCAAGTATTTTGGTTTAGAGATCGTGTATGATGACGTGGGTTATCGTGAAAGGGAGGGAAGCGAAAAGAATGAGCACGAATTGTGTGCGAAGGGAATGACTGAGTGAATTTATAAACACACACACAATTTAATTCATTTACTAGGAAAGAATTCGATGTAAATGTGGATGAAAAGAAAATTCGTTTCCAAAATGAACGACGGAAAACTCTGAAAATGAATAACATATTTTTGGTAGATCAAACTAGCTAATAACCACTGCTTGAGTGGTGTAAGTAAAGTATTTAGGTATCTAATTTCCCTATTCTCTGAGCTGTTACCGCTTCAAAACTACTACGAAGAAAGATATGAGAAATTTAATGAAAAATACGCTATATCGTATTTGCATAGAGAATACAAAAACTACGATAAATATATTTACGTATTGTTTTATTGGTAAAAAATAGAAAGTATATGTGTATATGTGTCTAGAAATAATACAGACTACCCTTTATGTCTATTTTTACAGATTTTCACAATATTTACAAAAGTTCTAAAATAACAAGTTATGTAATTGTTAGTTGTTATTACGTTAATTTAATTTCTGTAAATTAATAAAACAGGTATCTGGTTAAAAAATCATTTAGACTTACGTGGGATTCGAACACAGGTATTGACATCGTAAAACTTATTAAAAAGAAACTAGGAAAGTAGAAAGTAGACCTTAGATTTACTTTTAGCAGCCTCGTAACTCTCGCTTCCATTATTTTATCCTTTAGTTCTCATATTTCATGAGCGATGTTACCGACAAAGGTGGAAAAATTGCTGTTTCCTTGGTCGGAATTTATCAATATCACACTGTGTGTTGGCTAGTTTTTTATCATGTAGTATCGTTTAGCTCTTTGCATCAATTAGCTTCATGCCTTGTCTGGAGCGAGTATTATAAAAAAATCATTAGTAATGTGTACGCTGCCTATGATTGCTTTATAAACAAATCGCATGTTTCTTATCTGTTTACGAACAGTGAAGTCCTAAAACACCATCACTTTTAAATATTCTATAGATGGATAAGTGAAATAATGATGGAATAATACAACCAGAACAGCCATTTATTAGAACGTTGACTCGATCTGTGCGGTTTTATAGCAAATGAAAAATGTTCCTTTAAACTAAACGGTGATATGTTTTCATCAATATTAACCGCTTATCAAAGTCAAGAGCCACTCGAGGACAAAAGGGTTACAGAGATGGAATATAATAGTCAGCTATAATAGGAGAGGACATCGATACTATGCAATTATTGGTCGATGCATGATGAAGAAACGATCAATGGTGTGACCTACGTTTGATTACTTATGGAGGGGGGGGGGAATTATGATAAATACTTGTTGATATTGGAACCCACCCCGCAGTTATGTTTTCAATGGACGTAAACCCCTAACGAGAACATCTGTCGACAGAAATTAAACCTGACGCAAGAGACATGGAGAAAAAAAGGGAAGTATCTTTCTCTCTGTGGTAGAGACAGTTTACATTTTTTGAAGTTCACGTTGACTTTCTTTCCAGGTGTGTGTGGCTCATTAGTGTTCGTAGTGTATGTAAAGTAAGATGTTGCTTTACGGCACATCAACCCTAAGGGTCATTTCAGTGTATGTAGGTTTATTTCCGCGTTCGAGCAGTTTCCTAAATATTTCAGCTATTTTCGTCATTGCCGTCCGTTGTATAGTCACATTCTTATCTGTTTCTTTTAATTATTTTTTAGTCTAAAATTTTTTAGAATAAACACTAAGCCTAGTTCTACTAAGATTATTGGTATTATATTGACTTACCTTTATACTCTGCAAGTTCCGTGTATTTGCTTCAATTTTCCGTGTCTTTCAATAGTTAACATGTGTTCTTCGGGAACACAACCATCTAACATTTTGAACGTTGTTTTTTTATTTAACTATGATAACATTGGTCTCCTTGCTTGAATTAGTGCATCTCTTTGTGCCTTTATCCTTTAGAATGTGTTTTTTTTACTCACGGTTGACATTACTGTCTCCGGTATGTGTACGTACAACTTACCTGGATGTTGAGAATGCAGTCGGTTGCTAGGATCTTTTTACGTAGGTCATCTCAAACACGGCTAGTTGCAACTGTAGACGGAAAGAGCTACTGAGGATTAAAGTGAAAGTGTTCTCCAGAAATCATTCATTTTCACTCTTTTTCCACTTTTCTTTCACTGTTCTTCTACTATTACCGTTTTTACACTGTTTTGTCACTCCATCTGTTCTTCAACTGTTCTATTACAGTACGCCCACTGTTATTCAACTTTCACTGTTCTTCTATTCGTCTTCCACTGTTCTTCTACTGTTATTCCACTTCCACTGTTTTTCCACTGTTATTCCACTGTTCTCTACTTCCACTGTTCTTCCACTTCCATTGTTCTTTCACATTTCTTCCACTGTTTTTCCACCGTTCTTCCACTGTTCCTTCACTTCCACTGTTCTTCCAATTTTTTTCCAGTTCTTCGACGTCCACTGTTCTTCCACTGTTCTTTAAGATCTTTTCCTTCCACTGTTTTTCTACTGTTCTTCCACCGGTCTTCTACTTCCACTGTTCTTCCATTGTTTTTCCAGTTCTTCGACTTCCACTGTTTTTCCACTGTTCTTTAAGATCTTTAACTTACACTGTTCTTCCACTGTTCTTCCACCGTTCTGTTACTGCCCCTTCACTTACACTGTTCTTCCACTGTTCTTCCACTGTTCTTCCAGTTCTTTGACATTCACTGTTCTTTCAGATCTTCAACTGCCACTGTCCTTCACCGTCCATTGTTTACATGTGTTCTGCTGAGACTAGAACATTTAAATGTTTCAGTTTTTTTCTCCATTAAACTATTTAGGCAGCTGGTCTTCATTGCTTGGATTAGTATATCTGTTTGTACTTTCATCCCTAGGAATTGTTAGACTCATGTTTAACAGTAGTATATCCGGTCTGGGTATGTAAAACCTATCTGCATATTCAAAATGCAGTCGTTAGCTAGGATTTCATTTAACGTAGGTCATCCTAAACTAAATAAGTAGCTAATGTAGACGTAAAGGGCAACTGACGATTAATGTGAAAGTGTTCTTCCAATGTTCTTTGATTTTCACTTTTCTGCAACTGTTTTGTTACTGTTCTTCCACTTTCACTATTACTGTTATCTAACT
>OY744542.1:61155519-61180519 GCA_963556195.1 Sepiola atlantica
CTTTTGGACACACAAATTTTGAACAATTTTATTTAAAATGGTAGTTATTCAAAAAATACTTAGTGTAGGCTAAGGAAATTATGACCCATGGAAGATATACATGTTATCTATATAATTGTGAAGTAATTTTTTGTTGTTCGTGTGTATTTGTTTCAAATATATGGTTAAACTTGCTGAGGTTTTACTAGCCCTTAACTTTTGGACGCTACTGTATATAACGCGCATAGAAAGTTTTCGCATTGTTCCAGTAAGTCATTGACGATTTAAATTTAGCAACAATGTGAAAAACCTTTTACTCGCGTTGCACCGCCGTCTTTATAAATATTTCTTCTTTCTTCAGTTTTTTGTTTATTTTCAGGATGATTCGACGAAAGATCGAAAACGTTCGTGAAACCTATGAAATCTATGGAACATTTGATCCGTTTTTTCAATTTTTACGCAAAAACGACCATTAGAAAAAATTAAAAACATAAAAAAGGCATAATTTAGCAGAAGAATTCTGTTATTTTTAACAATGTTTGCGTAAATGAGAAAATTCTGCCTAAATACATACAACTCAAATATATATATATATATATATATATATATATATAGAGAGAGAGAGAGAGAGAGAGATAGAGAGAGAGAGAGAGAGAGAGAGAGAGACAGACAGACAGACAGACAGACAGAAAGAGAGTGAGAGTTCCAGGTCAGTTAAAAAAATCTATAGAATTTCAACCGGGTATATATACAGTGCTCAATATTAAATAGGGTTTATATATATATATATATATATATATATATATATATATATATATATATATATATATATATATATATGATTATTTTTAGTTATGCATACATGCACATAATCTGCGACAGTGGCATGTTTATGTTATCGACTAACAATTGTTAAAAGCTGAGATATCATCAGGCAGAATAATAATCTGATCGGTTCCTAAGATCATTTTTTTTTAATATGAGAAAAGAATCTAAATAATCAGGTCGCCTCCAACTTCTAACCAACAAAGTGCAATCCTGACCGATCATGGTAGGGGCCGGTGGCACCATGGTGGTGTTAGAACTATGCAATCTGGTATTCCGGTACCTTGAATTGCAACCGACAGGTTTGACACCAAGCAGTATTAGTTCCGTACCCCGGCAAGTGAGGGCTCTGCTGAAAATACAGGAGGTGTCGGCAGCAGGATCCATCATCTTCTGGTCATCTATGACTGTGTATGACACAGCAAAGATTTGTAAGGCACTGAACCGTAAATCAATTCAGCGAAGTTGTAAAAGTGCTTATGCACCATTTCTTAGCGTGTTCTGGTCCAAACCTTCCCGACTTCGTATGCAACCACTGATACTTGCCTTTTCTGGTGTCGGCGGTAAAATCATGCAATGCTACAGGTTAACGCATAGCTGTCACCAATGAAAAAGACTTAAACAGTTATATTCTAAGCAACATGAATGTGCAGACACTAACACATGAACAGGCTTTTTTAAATTTCTTTTGATCTCTATCGTCTCGGCCTTTTGGCTAAAATCAAAGTGTAGTATCTGTTCCGATGGATACTAAACTTCATAGATCGGTATTGTCTTGGTCTTCGGGGCTTGATTTCCGCCGGTCTATGGGTCTGATCTGTCCTGTGCAGTTCTAGGAGGTCCACCTTCCCAGGCTTTACCTCCCCTCTTTGGGGAGGAGTAAGTTAATTGCTTACTGCCTGAGGCGCCCCTACCGGGGAATGCCGACGGGGCTGCCCAGGCAATTTTTAATGGCCAGAGTGCTCACCTTCTCGAGCGCTGGCTTTTCAAATCCTACTTTCCGACCTTGTGTCACATATTCCTATTGTGGGTAGGGGTTAAATAACGCCTTTTGGTCAAGATCAAAGTGTAGTATCTGTGCCGATGGATAATACACCACATACACCGGTATTGTCTTGGCCTTCGGGGTTTGATTTACGCCGGCTATGGGTATATCCTGAACTGTTCTACGAGATCCACCCTCCCAGTCTTTGCCTCCCCTCTTTGGGGAGGAGTAAGTATATTGCTAATCGCCTGAGGCGCCCCTAGCGGGGAATGCCGACGGGGCTGCCCAGGCATTTTTTGACGGTCATAAGTGCTCTTCCTCTAGAGTGCTGACTTATCAATTCCAACTTTCCGACCTTGTGTCACATTTTACTCTGTGGGAGGTAGATTAATATGACAATTGCATTCCTGCTTCCGTAAATAATCGGCCCACATATGGATGAACAGTCCAACGTATACAGACGCACACACAAATGATTCAATGTTTTAAAATGCTTAGTTAGCGAATCATACAATGCATATACTCTCTTCTATATTTATATCATAGGAGACACGGAGAAAGTGATACCTCTAAAGAAAACCAAACAGCTGTAAATAAATACGCGCTTTATCCTAAGCCAGCGTGCAGACAAATGTGTGTATATTTTAATCAAGGTCGCCACTCTGAAAACATATGTATAGAGTCGCAGTAGACAAGCGGGTGTACATTTCGAGCAAAACATATGGCCCTGAAAGAGGGCTCATCATCCAAACATATTTGTTCTCATGAATTTGAAAGAGAAATATGAAACCGTCCATGACCGTGTTGATCAAAAGGAAACTCTCTCCACCGGCCTGGTTGTCATGGTTGTCGCATACAATGTTATCTACCCTTGGAAACAGGGCGGCTTTTATCAGTTGGATATTCAAGGCGGAACACAAAGATGAAAGATATCAAAGAAATTTAAAAATAATAAGAAAGCAAGTTTCTCCAAGTTAAAAATGAATCGAAAAGAACAAGAACACAAGCGGGTATGCTTAAAATGCGTCCACTCAATTGGCGCGTTTTTTGATGGAAATGATATTTTAAAATTAAGTTGGACATATCTACAGATGGATGGGATCTCTTATTGAAAAACAACCGAAAAATATCATTATTCATTAAAATAGTATAGACATACGAAAATGTTATTTGAAACTGAAGCGTGACAGACCAACTACGACCGACGATTTTTAGTGGTTAGCTACATGTTCAGTAAAGAAAATTCTATTTTAAAGATAAACGTGACCTACACGCCGACAAAGTTAAGTACGGATATTGTTTCGTATTGACATACATGGACGTATGTTTAATCCTATTTCGAACTTAAACTGAACAAATCAAGTGACGGACAGACACTTATAGACATACTTCGACGAATCTAAAATAAGATACGTGCATAAAATCTTCTTTGAATCAGATGATGCTGGTGTTGGCATTGGTTTTTCTTGTTAGAAATCTTTCTGGAAAGACATCGGGTTCTTACGGCAAGGAGCACTAGAAGGTTTCTAATATCCCTAAGTTAAAGTGGTATTGAGGAACCGACTGGATTCGAACTTGGAACACCCAGGTGTTTAGTCCGTGTGGTTATCCACCTAACCACCGTCACCAACCGCCTTCAATGATGATAATACTATACAAACTTTACGTGGGGCAGATCAAATTTAATATTATTTCGAACGTAAGCGTCATAGACCGAGCGACAGAATTAATATCTCATTAACTACTCGGACGGTTACGCGTTGTGGTTTGGGATTAAGCAACACTTGCTTCAATATAGACTCATCAAACAATGCCGGTTCAGAAGGGGTTTGGCGATAAATTAAAATAAAGAGGCGTCAAGTGTGTTACTCCTAGATAAAAACTGCCGTTTGCAGTGAGGAGTGAAAAAAAAAATAAGGACATGCAGAGGGGTACTACAACAACCCACATTAAAACTAAGAGGCCTCCAGAACACTTCTAAAATCATCCTTTCAGAGTTTCTGTCCCTCATCCGCGAAAATAAAACGCAACGATAAATAAAATTTGGAGTAAGCGTTGATTAAAATTTAAATGTGAAAAAATGATGACTCATTTCCTGTCCTGAAGAATTAGTCGGCGATGTTAATGGATAATAATATGTGTTAATGTCGATATAAATAGATAAGAACGTATGAAAATTGATGAAAAATCTACCAGCACGACGTTTACCCTCAAAAAATTACAAATGTGTTTTTTTTTAAATTTTCAGTATTATACACTCAGTGTAACTATGATTAACAATATAGCTAATTTGGTTAACTTTTTTAGTTGTTTTTTTAAATTACTTTTAGCTAGACATACGCGCATACACACACATCGTAATATGGGACAAAAGGAGGGAATTAGCAACCCTAGTTGAAATCAGTGTCCCTAATGATGCAGGATTACACAGAGCTCAAAGGGAAAAGATTACGAAATACCAAGGAATTATGTACAACATGAAAAGAAACTTGAATTTTAGAATAAACTCTATCATACCTGTAATTATAGGAGCAACAGGACTAATGAACAAAAATGTCAAAAGCTATCTGGCGAGTATACCCGGTGAACCGAGTGCAAGTGAAATACAAAACTTGCACTTAAAGGGGCGGTTAGAATCTTTAAAATATTTTAGGCTGGAGTGTCTGAAATAGCCGGTGAATGTCTGGCATCCGGTAGGATGCGTTATCTCCAGCAAACACGGAAAGACAAGAAAAAAACATAAAACTGACCTGTATAATATATATATATATATATATATATATATATATTTTTGATTTTATTCCATTAGTTGCGACAAAACAAGTTTTGTTTCATTGGTGCAAATAGCGACCAACTCATCGGGCTGGCGATGGAATTCATTTGCACCAATGAAACAAAACTTGTTTTGTCGCAACTAATGGAATAAAATCAAAAAATATATATTTTGCTCTGAATTTTCATTGAGCACTCTCATAAACCCGGTTTCAACTTCCTTCGGATTAATACCCCCTGGATATTTGTAACAAGTTAATTATATATATATATATATATATATATATATATATATATATATATATATATATGTATGATAGATAGATAGATAGATAGATAGATAGATAGATAGAAATATTCGAATGATACCCGTTTCAAGACAGATAAAATAAATTTCCCGTGCATAACTTATTTGCACTTCTTAACCTCATGTAAATAATCCTTATTGCAATGTTAATTAAAATCATTTTCGCGGTGTTGATTTTATAATTTTTTTAAACTGGAAGGCTTAAGATTAAAGGTTTCAATAAGAAATTGAAATTCGGTGATTCTTGCTAAATTGTTGTCAAATGACTTTTTATTAAACTTGATTAACATCTGAAATGGTTCTAATGTGTTCTCTTAAAATAATATTAAATCCTCCCAAGAAATTTTAATTAGGGGGATATTTATTTATTAATCTCTAATACGTATTCATAAAAGATCAGAAAACTATGCATTTTCACTCCGTCTTTGCTCTTTTTGTGTACAATTAAATTAGATATATATCCTATTATGACTCTGCACGCCTAGCAGCTGTGTTTCAAATATGATAATTGTTACACCGGCCGTTCTTACACAGGAGAAACAACACCGGTTGTCACTATAAATAGTGCGAGTCACCAGAGACACTGAAGACAAAGCACTGTCTTGTCACTGTCTAGCCAAGAGCTAGTCACTTTCTTACTTTGTTAATACACTTGTTAAACCAACCCTCGACTTGACTTCATTTATTTATTATTTACTGTTGGACAACTTCACAACAATAATGTACAGTATTATTTCCCATAAATGTATTTATATATATATATATATATATATATATATATATATATATATATATATATATATATATACATATATATATATATATATATATAAACGTAGTCTTTGTTATTGTTTTATTGGTGATATAAATATAGCTGTTTTCTTAGTATTTTCCACTTCGTAAGCGGTAAGGATTATTGCATTAAGTCGACCTGTTTAAAAGGACATGTAATTATTATTTTATTTAATATATATATTTATAAATTAATTTTTACATACATTTAAAATAAATCCATGGGCAGGTGTATGTGGCTCTCAGGCGTCGTCAGCATCGCTAACCTGAGCGAGGATCGAACTTCTTATGTAACTGTTTGCAGTCTGGCAGTTTTATCGACATAATGTAACGTAGTCTTAGTTATTATTGTTAACTAGCGATAGAAACATGGCTGTTTTTTTTTATCATTTTTCCACTCCCAAAAAATTGATTTGAATTGAACATTTGCGAAAAAATATTGTTTTTAAGTTTATGTTCTACATATATTTGAAATCAATTAATATATATATATACAGTGAGATTGAGAAATAGAAAGAGCAAGTTCGGTGGAAGATATATATATATATATATATATATATATATATATATATATATAGAGAGAGAGAGAGAGAGAGAGAGAGAGAGAGAGAGAGCGAGAGAGAAAGAGAGAGAGATAGTGTTCGTTCTTGCTTGCTTTTAGCTCTATATATATATATGTGTGTGTGAGTATTATGTCGGGGTTAGATGTGTGTGGTCTTAACAAGAGGGCCAAACCTCGAATTAATTCAATATTTATCATGAATATATTCATTAAATGCATAGTGATGCGAGACAAATTTTTAACAACTTTTTCTAAGTTTAGTACGTTAAATAACAAAACAACATTTCATAATACTTGCTTAATAAAGATGCATCAATTCATTTTCAGAATTTAACGGTTGAAATGCTATTTCAAACTTAACCGTGACAGACCGAGGAAATTAGGTTTTCAGACTCAAACGTAATCACCCGATAACACATCTATTTAGACTGAAGCCTTACTACGCAATAAAAATAATGTTTCAAATTTGAATTTGAGAAACTGACTAAAATTATGTTTCAAAATGAAGCGTAGCATACCTAACATGCAGGCATAGTTCCTTTTTACTTTGCTTCATACGAAGACAAAGTTAGGCACAAGGTCAGTTTTATGTGGGAATATACAATTCCACAAATAGGGTCACTCTAGGTTAGACAAAAATAAAATAGGGTCAGTCTAGGTTGGAAAAATATAAAATAGGGTCACTCTTGGTTAAGCAAAAATAGGGTTACTCAAGGTTGGACAAAAGTAAAATAGGGTCACTCTAGGTTGGACAAAAATAAAATAAGGTCACTCCCGGTCGGACAAAAATAAAATAGGGTCATTCTAGGTTGGACAAAAATAAACTAGGGTCATTCTAGGTTCGACAATAATAAACTAGGGTCACTCTAGGTTGGACAAAAAAAAACAAGGGTCATTCTAGGTTCGACAAAAATAAACTAGGGTCACTCTAGGTTCGACAAAAATAAAATAGGGTCATTCTAGGTTCGACAAAAAAATAAAATAGGGTCACTCTTGATTAAGCAAAAATAGGGTCACTCAAGGTTGGACAAAAGTAAAATAGGGTCACTTCTGGTCAGACAAAAATAAAATATGGCCACTCTAGGTTGAACAAAAATAAACTAGGGTCATTCTAGGTTCGACAAAAATAAACTAGGGTCACTCTAGGTTCGACAAAAATGAAATAGGGTCACTCTAGGTTCGACAAAAATAAACTAGGGTCATTCTAGGTTCGACAAAAATAAAATAGGGTCACTCTAGGTTGGAGAAAAATAAAATATCTAAATCAAAAATTTATTTTCTTTCCACCGAGGATAGAATAGGTACAACATTTGATTCCTACCCTAAAGCCCAGCAATTTTACTGAAATATACGAAGAGACAATTTTAGCGATTATCTACCGCATCTTTAATAATATACATCGATTGAAAATACGTGTTCATCGTTGAAAATTCTATTTAATACATTCACGTTCAAACCGACACAAATGCTATTTTCTATCTTAAGTGCAACAGATAAAGCGTAAGACACGAAGACGCATTGATGCATCGAACAGCAGATACGTGCATTCAAACGGCCCATTTGCGGATACAAATGGTATTCCAACTTTAAACGTGCCAAATAAATAAATAAAACGTCACAGCAAATTTGAAGGGTTTTCAAACTTATAAGTGACAGACGTAACAGCGTGCAGAGCCACGTAAATAAGATACGTCCATTCCATGAATTCCAATGAATATTCTATTTCAGAATTAAACGAGACAGACCAAGTTATTGTTGTGCCGACTGACGGACGGCGCCTACTCCAAATAGCATTGGGTGCGTTTTTTTTGAGAAAATAATGTGCTATATGTTTAGAATTATGAATTTAGTTACGAGATTATTGGCGAATCATTGAATAATTCCTGTAATTAAATTATTGATTATCAAAGATAAGCGCCACTTTCCAGCAGCCCAGAACAAATACGTAAAAATAAACATTTTTTTTTATTTGTGGAAAATAATAATATTTTCTTTGTTTTTCGATTTTTATCGCATCTCGATCTCAGTTATTTATTTATTTATTTTTTTTTTTTTACAACAATCATTTCTCCGCTAATTGGCATAAATGATGGCGTATGAAAATACCGGTTCTTATATCCATGACTGGCGTATTACGTTTAAATTAAATCCCGATAATGTAAACCTTATGAAGCGGCCATAGACGTAAGACCTGGTATTTTCCAACTCTACAGAGAATTATTGGACTCTTACCTGAACTCATTATAAATAGTATTGCATTATTTTACGGCTGTAAAATTACTATATACTTTTTTATTGTTATAATATTATAAACTTTTACATTTTTTGCCAATAACGACCATTACACTTCCAGAACCGTACGTAAAATTCTTGTTTGTTTTACGTTTTTCATTCCGAAATTGGATTTAAATGCTATTATATAGTGTATATGATGTTATACATATGTGAACATATAATTAAGTTAGATTTACTATATAGAAAATATTGAACTTCTTAATCGCCATTAAAATCTGATTCGTATTTTTGGTCTTAAAGAGTTTATCTCATCCGAATAAAAACGTTTATATTATTAATAATTCTTTATATATATATATATATATATATATATATATATATATATATATATATATATATATATATATACACAACGAAAAAGATAGAGAGTGAGGGAAATATTTTTATAGAAAATAAATAACCAAACAATAATTACATGTCGCTCTAACTTATCGTGTTGTTTATTAAATCCGTCGTACTAGATTTCACTTATTTTAGTAGAATGGTATATATATATAT
This sequence comes from Sepiola atlantica, assembly GCA_963556195.1. Lineage (NCBI taxonomy): Eukaryota > Metazoa > Mollusca > Cephalopoda > Sepiida > Sepiolidae > Sepiola > Sepiola atlantica. The sequence continues at coordinate 61,164,535 of OY744542.1, forward strand.
ATATATATATATATATATATATATATATATATATATATATATATATATATATATATATATATATATATATATATATATATATATATGTATATATATATATGTATATATATATGTATATATATACAGATATATAGATATATATATACATGAATGTATGTATATATATATATACATACACACACACACACATATATATATATATATATATATATACACACGCACGCATATATATATATATATATATATATATATATATATATATATATATATATATATATAATAGTAATAATCAAGGTAAAAACATCCACAGGGTAGTAATCCAAAGAATTTCAACTGGGTTTATAAAAAGTGGTTAATCTCAAATAGAACTTAATATATGATTATTTTTATTTACAGACATGTACAAAATCTGCGTCACTGGCATGTCGATGTTATCGATCAACAGTTATTATAAACTGAGATCTCATCAGGCAGAGTTATAATCCGATCTTAACCTCAGATTATATTCTCTCCAAATATGATCTGAGGTTAAAATCGGATTCTAACTCTGCCTGATGAGATCTCAGCTCATAATAACTGTTGATCGATAACATCGACATGCCAGTGACGCAGATTTTGTACATGTTTTTGTAAATACAAATAATTATATGTATATATATATATATATATGTATGTATATATATATATATAAGATTAAAGTATTTTCTGTTGTCACTTTTAAGATTTTAAGGACATTTACAGCAAACCCTGTCGCTTTTTTCCACCAAATATGAAATTATGAAAATCATCAGAGAAATGCCGTTATTTTTTTTAAAACACGTGCAAGAATAATGTGGCATTTGTTTAAAGTATCATCTGCATTTTGTTATTATTTTCTTTTCTCTGGATTACTTTTGTTGATGAACTTTTTCTAATAAATTAAATAATGCATTAGGAAATATATTATGATAATGTATGTATGTATGTATGTATGAATGTATGTGTGTCTGTGAGATTTCCAGCTTCAGCTTACACCATTGTTTTATATAAATACTTTTCAACCAACCGATAATAATTTATTTTTAACGACGTGCCAATCTCTCAATACTTTTAAGAAATGAACACTCTACAGAAACAAAACGAGGATAAAAAAAACAAACGATTGTTTGTTTGTTTTTTATCCTCGTTTTGTATTTTAGCGCAGTTTTAACTCGTCTGAAACAAAGCACGATATTCCCGCCAAAATCATTATCGATTACAGATTGTAGGTCATAGATTTTTTCAGCGTTTCTAAACTTTGACATTCATTATTTTTAGCAGTGTTTTTAAACAACGCACCTATTTTTTTTACATGCTATTTTTTTCTTAAAATTTAGTAGCTTAGTTGGTCGGTCTCTTTAGTTTATAATAGTATTTTTAGACAGCGTTCACAAATATGTATGAGAAGGTGTTTACCTTTGCCATCAGTCTGTCACGCTTCTATCTAAACGAGCTGGTTGGTCCGGTCGCTATCGCTTCGCAATTTAATTTCTTAGTCACTACTTGAACTCATTGAAACTGAGCGATTCGATAAGAAATAGAAAAGCAATTTAAATTAATCAAATAAAAAATAGAAATCACTATTTTAAAACATAATATTGTTTGCATTTAGTAAATAGTCAGTGATGCAAATCGAGATGTTATCTTTATTTTTTGCTCTTTCCAGCGACATAAATACGTTTATTTTTACATTAAACCGAATTTTTACTAAAAATAAAATATTAAAATGATTTGTTTAAAATCAGAGAACAACAGACGTATTGTTTAGCCAGTACGGAACTGGATAAAAACATTTTCAAACTTCTAAATTAAAAGGTAAATTAAACATTAACTAATTACTTAAATAAAATACCGCCTTTCTCTCTATCTCTCTCTCCCGCGAAAATACATACCTTTAAGTTGAGATGCGGTTCCATTTCTTTAAGTTGAGATGCGGTTCCATTTCATTAAGTTGAGATGCGGTTCCATTTCTTTAAGTTGAGATGCGGTTCCATTTCTTTAAGTTGAGATGCGGTTTCATTTCATTAAGTTGAGATGCGGTTCCATTTATTTAAGTTGAGATGCGGTTCCATTTCTTTAAGTTGAGATGCGGTTCCATTTCATTAAGTTGAGATGCGGTTCAATTTTTTAAAGTTGAGATGCGGTTCCATTTCATTAAGTTGAGATGCGGTTCCATTTTTTTAAGTTGAGATGCTGTTCCATTTCTTTTAAATTTCAACGAAAGATTGATGTTTTTTATTGTTGATATATATTTTTTCTCGTTTTTTTGTTGTTTACTTTTTAGTTTTTTTTATTATTATTAAATTTCACCCCAAACAAGGGAGGACGCCACTTTAAACGTGAGGGGCTACTGAGAATTAGGGATATGTTTAAAGTGTCATTCTAAGTTGGGAGCTATGCAGCGACATGTCTGTTTACATTAGTTTTAAACCTCTGCATGTCGGTCCTGTCGGGGAAACAGGGGGCAGGGAGAGAGTTCCAGAGGCCAGCAGCACGAGTAAAGAAGCGATTGGGGTAGAAGTTTCTCCTGCATCTGGGGACTTCCACAGTGAATGGATAGGATTTAACTGATTGTGGAGTTAGTCTAGTGAATTTACGTCAAGGGGGGCACCAGAGTAGCCAGTTCATCGGAGCATAATACATTGAAGTATTTCAGTGTGACAGTGTTGTTTTTCCTCTTTCTCCCCGACTCACTTCCTTCAGTTTTACTCTCTGTTCTGTTCACTTCTCTCTACGTTCTCTTTTTCCCTCTTTATCAAACCGTAAACGCGCCGACACATCTACGTTCAATTTTTTTTTAATTGAAATACCGTTTGAATTAGAAAACGCGTTGTTTGAAGAATGCATGTCCTTGTTTAAATCTGTCTACATTTTCTTCGTATTCAGTTACAACTTATTCATGTAAGCTTCATTAGTTTTATTTGCTTTTTTTAATAGAGGAGTAAAGGTTTACTCTTTTTTGGTTTCTTAAAGTTTAAACATAGTAGTTTATTTTTTTTTAAACTTCTGTGTTTTCGAAAGTGTACGTCCGTTTCTAAAGTGACTTATCTAGAATGGGAGGCGCAACCAGTTTTTCTTATTGTTTTGTATAGGTTGAGAAAAACAACAATTAAACAGGCAGAACATTTCACAACCTCTTTTATCTCGTTTATCTTTACCAAATTTTCTAAGTTTTCTTGGCACCAGTTTAAGTCCAACGCTTCCTCACACGGGTAGAGGCGGTAGTAACATGAGATTGTCAAGGCTGTCCCAGTAATAGGGTTCATATGACACTCGTGCACGTTTTATCTATCTACCTCCTACAGGTAAAATGTGACACAATGTCGGGAAAATGGGATTTTATAAGTCAGCAACCTAGAGAAAGAGAATGTATGACCCTCAAAAAATGCCTGGGCAGGTCCGTCGGCATCCCCTTGTAGGGGCGCCTGAGGCGATTAGCAATAAACTAATCCATTCTCAAAGGTTGAGAAGGCAAACCTGGGAGGAAGGATCTCCTAGAACTTTACAGGACAACCCACCAGACTCGCAGAATCAAGGCCTTAAATTCAAAACGGTACCGGTATATAGGGTGTAGTATCCATTGGAACATATACTACATTTTGATCTTGGCAAAAAGGCTGAAAACCTCCGGCACGGGTTGGCACCGCAAGATGTCGTTTTCTGGTCTTCTAGGACTCCGCATGTGGCGACAAAAAACGTTTCAGGTGCAGAATTTGGAAATCAATTGAGTAAAACTGGCAAAGTAGCTTCTGAGCCATGCTTTTGTGTGTTTCTCTGCAAAAGTCTTCCTACTTCGGATGCAACCGCTAAACATTGCTATTCTTGGTGTAGGGGGTGAACATTTGGAATGCTGTTAGCTGACAACTTTCTGCTACCAACTAAGATGACGTCACGTGGACAAGACATCCTGACGCACAATCTTCGTGAGCTAAATGCAAACATCCGACTTCCCTTACAACCAAGCTATAACAAACTAAAGCATAACAAGAGAAAAGAGTGTGGTGCTGCTCAGTCTCAGAAAGTCATCATCCCAGGCATTACCCCACCTTCGTAAATAATGATTCGTGTATTGGCGGCCGCATCGGAGCTCCTACGAAGGCATGCCGATAATTTAGATGAGGAAGATTGTTTGTCCATGTTAAAGAGCCGATCTTTTGTCACATTTAGGTTTTTGTGTGAATGTATCTGATTCATTTATTTTAAGCAGAATAAAATGTATACAAAGTTTAGTATCTGTTCTGATATTACACTTCATCTTTTCTGTCCTCGGTCAGTAGAGAAGAACAAATCCTTCAAGACTGGGGCAATTGAATTTTTTGTCTTAATCTAAGGTTCCCTTTTTAGGAAGCTGAGTTTTCACCAAAAGGCAAATAAATGGAGACTGGGTTGCTGTGTCATTGAGTAGTCATATCCAATATAAAAAAATGTGTTACTTAATAAATGTGATTCACCCAGACTCATATCTGGTGTTTAAGCGACCGTTGTAGAATATGATAACACACGTCATATCAAATGTGAGATACGTGAAGAATTAGCGTTTAACAGATGTAAATTTACGCAGATTTTGATTATGTATATATTTAGCGTTAGTTTTCAAGAAATACAATCAATCAAATAGAAGCCCACGTGTTATACGAAAAACGTGAATGAGTCGTACGAATTGTTATTACTAAGATGAGGAATGATAGAATTGCCAGCAACGTACGCGATCGACTTGCGTCTCTATCTCTCCTATTCTCTCTCTTTCTTCTTCATTCGAAGAATAGTGAGGAATTGTTTATGAAGTACAATCTTCTTATCTGCAAAGGTTACCAGTAATCGAACCAGTGGCGACTTGAAGATAACGATTAAGTAGAAGAGATAGAATTAACCAGTAGAATGTATTCATTTAGAGTCATTAACAGGCGTTGGATGAAAACTATTTATTAACATTGGATTTGATAACAGTTCTGTTTTAATTTTCAGGGAAACTGCCCAGTTGTAATGTATGGGCATATTACTTACCGTTGCCTAGAATATATATTCTAAATTTCAGAATACTTTTTCATGAGCTTTGTATTTTCACTTGTACATATATATATATATATATATATATATATATATATATATATATATATATATATATATATATACATACATATATGCAATAAAATAAAGTAACACGGAATCACATAATCACAGAAGATTATGTAATTCCGTATTTTATTATTTTCTTGCTCAGTTTATTACATTGAACTCTCATACTCGGATTTCCTTATTGGCCTTTTGGCTAAGATCAAAGTTAAGTATCTGTTCCGATGGATACTGCACCCCATAGACTGGTATTGTCTTGCATTCGGGGCTTGATTAACGCCGGTCAATGGGTCCGTCCTGTGCATTTCTAGGAGTTCCATCCTTCCAGGCTTCGTCTTCCCCCTTTTGGAGAGGAGTAAGTTTATTGCTTACTGCCTGAGGCGCTCCTACCGGGGAATGCCGACGGGGCTGCCCAAGCAATTTTTAAACCCCACTTTCCCGACCCGACCTTGGGTCACATCTTACTTGTGTGAGTAAGATAAAAACTGGCCTTGTGCCTAACTCCTGGAGAGGAGTAAATCGAAACTCGGATTTTCTTTTGGAATTTATTTCTTTCTAACACACACAGACATGCACACACACACACACACACACATATATATATATATATATATATATATATATATATATATAGAGAGAGAGAGAGAGAGAGAGAGAGACAGAGAGAGGGGAATATATAGTATGTGTGTGTTTGATCCTTAGAGTATAGAGATATTTCTGTAGGAAATCTATGAAACTGTACTTACATTAATATTTGCATCAATCCAATACACAGCTGTAGCTTCCCCTTAAAGGACCACTTCTTACTTACGCTTTCATGTTATATAGTTATGTATTGTTAATATTTTTGTGTTATTCGTATGGTTAAAGCCATATTCTAGTTCACCCTGCCCTTGCATGACTTAGAAATTATCGCACTGGTAGAATTGTCAACGGTTCATTTTCATGCGAGGCACACAGCGGACCTTAGACAATATGGCTGCTCTCGTTTTTATTTCCAAATAAATCTGCCCTTTTTGGAACTTTTTCTACGGCTTTTTCGTTTTGTTCTTTTTCGTTTAAGATTTATTTTTCATGAAACTATTTGCTGCTCAACTTGTTTTTTTTTTTTTGCGCTATATTTTCTCCACTTTCGCTCGTATTTCTATTCCCATTTTTCATCAGATCGTTCAGCCCATTCTGCCCGACGTTTTTATTCATTTTTTTCCTACCAACGCTTTGTCCATCAATCTATATAAGAAGCTCGGTCCGTCGGTCAAAGTTTTGAAAGAGAACTCCCGTCGATTTATCCCGCGTTAGATCGAAATAACATTCTTAGATGCGTCTTAATTCATTTTTTTGTTTGTCTCCTTATCACAGTGTAAGATATGCCGCAAGTGCGAAAAGTGGGATTGAATAGCCAGCACCTTAGAGAATGAGCACTTTCGACTGTAAAAATGCCTGGGCAGCCCCATCGCCATTCACCGGTAGGAGCGCATCAGGCGATTATCAATAAACTAACGCCTACTGATAGGGTGAGTAGGCAAAGCTTGGCTGGTGGACGCCTTAGAAGGACACAACCTAAGACTGGCGGAATCAAGGTCCGAAAGCTATACGCTACTGTTCTAAAGGGTGTAGTATCTATCAGAACATATACTACACTTTCATCTCAATCAAAAGGGCACGAAGAAAGATTTAGATGAGTCTTCATATTTTTAGAAAAATACACTGTCGTTCAGCTCTGGCACAGTAGCAGAAGCAGCGGCAGGAACTTCCACTATTGGAAAGCAGCCATCCGACAACCACTCCGGGGATAACAATCAGAACACGAATGTATAAGAAATCTACGAAGTTAAGCATCATACATAGACACCTTTAGACCGGAGTTACTCTTGGACGTCTACGATCGGAGCATAATCCAGAGCTCACATACTGGATTGCATTTTCCTCACTCTCACTGTAACACAAGGTCAGCAGATGGGGATTGAAAAGGCAACGCCAAGAGGAATTACAATCTAGCCTACAAAAAATACCTGGGCAGCTGCGTCGGAATTCCCCTGTATGGGTGCTTCTGTCGATTAGCAATAAACTAACCCCTTTCGAAAATCCTGAGAAGATATAGTCTGGGAGACTGAATTTTCTTGAACTGAAAATAACCATACCTCAGAACTACGGAAACACAACTAAATATCTTCAGCATTGTCTAGATTCCGTCAGTATTATTGTCGAGCCCGTATTGTCGACTTGGTATTTACGGCGCATGTAAATGTACTGGCTCTACGAAATCAATCGGGCAACTGTCGTAAACTGCAGAAATTACAGGCTCAGTGATGAGATCACATGCAAATAGATCGTGCAAAAGTTTCCACCAACTTACGACCAGCCTCTATGACACCCTATCCGCCTACCTAGAGCGTACATTACATTTCTGTAAAGGAGAGAACGGACGGTGTCACTTTTGCCCAGGTAATCTCTGCGACTAAAAAAACAACATGCTAATGGGTTCCTAACAAACCAACAAATAAAAAAGCAGCAACTGCAAAATAATACTTAATTTTGTTAAGATATAAAAATTTGACTAAAACCAATTAGAAGTCCAGAAGAATACACCCATACTCAATTTAAACGTTGTTTTAGAAGTCGGTCACCGGTTATTCAAGGAGGAGCCCAACGGACAGTCAATTAGCCTAAAACTTTTACACGAACTTTTGTCCGTCGTTTCCATAATAATGCAGTGCAACTTATCATTTGGAGCCTTTACGACAAGCCGCTACTGTTTTCAACAAGTAATACTTATTTTCTAATACGTATAGAAGTGAATCCCGAACATACAAATATATGAGAGTATAAAATACCTAACTTGATAGAAATACAGGGTGATGCGATACTAAAATAAATAACAAATAGGCGAGTTTAATATTGAGTTCTTTACGTGAAGTCAGAAAGTGACACATCTGAAACCGAACAGGTGATTGTACACACCTCAGATGAGATCGATGCATAAGGGATTAGAAGATAATAAACATCGTGATGCTACGTATGACAGCGGCACAAATGACAGAGAGAGGGAGGGAGAGTGAGGGGAAATAGAGAGAAGGGGAGAAAGAGAGGGAAAGAGAGAAAGGGAGAGGGAGCAAAAGAGAGAGGAGGGAGAAAGCTAGAGGAAGGAAGAGAGAGAGACGGGTGGGGCAATCTAACAGACGGAAATAGAGTAAGAAGAATGGAAGAAAGGAGAAAGGGAATAACATGAGAGAGAAAGTGAGAGAAGGTATAATGATTAAGAATAAGATCAAAGTGTAGTATCTATGGGACAGTCCTGTGAAGTTCTAGGAGGTCCACCCTCCCAGGCTTTGCCTCCCCTCTTTGGGGAGGAGTAAGTTAATTGCTTACTGCCTGAGGCGCCCCTACCGGGGAATGCGAACGGGGCTGCCCAGGCAATGTTTAAATGTCCAGAGTGCTCACCTCTCGGGCGCTGGCTTTTCTGATCCCACTTTCTCGACCTTGTGTCACATCTTACCTTGTGGGGGTAGATAAATCCATCGATTAAAAGAAAAGAAACTAAAGGCAGAGAGAAAGGGGAGAGAAATAGGGGAATAGAGTAGGGGAGGTAGAGAGAAGGAGAGAGAATAAGGAAGGAAGAGAGAGAAGGACACAAGGGAGAGAAAGAGAAAGGGATGGAGAGAGAGAAAGGGAGAGGGAGGAAAAAAAGGAGGGAAGGAGAAAACTAGAGGAAGGAAGAGAGACTGGGGGGTCTAACAGACGAGACGACTGCAAGAGCTTACTTAAATTTCGCCACCAGGGAATAATCTAGGAAGACATAAAACAGAATACGGTAGACACTTTCGTGGGAAACAACCTACTTGCATATGTTCTCAGACAACACTAACCCTAACCCTAACCCTAATCCTAACCCTAACCTACTAGCATATGTTATCAGACGACAACCGCATATGAATTTTATTATATTGGATCAGGCAATGCTAATCAAGAAATGCACCCACGCTATCAACAAGTATTGTATGCAGAGAGAGGCGCGTATATATATATATATATATATATATATATATATATAAGTATACATTTTTATTTATACAAACATTATTGGTTACATATGTGCATACATGTTTCGGTTGCACTTTTCCCAGAAAGTCAACCTCATCAGACCAAGAATTCTCGAAAATTCTTGGTCTGATGAAGTTGACTTTCTGGGAAAAGTGCAACCGAAACATGTATGCACACATGTAACCAATAATGTTTGTATAAATAAACATTTATACTTATAAACAGCTCTACTTGTTTTGAGCACTTTTTATAAACACTTGAGTTTCTACGGATTTACATTTACAGAAACTAATACAATACATGTACGATATATATATATATATATATATATATATATATATATATATATATATATATATATATATATATATATATATATATATATATGGGAAATGAAAAAGGAAAAACCAAGAGATATTCTTTATATATTCATCAACGTTTCGTCTTTATTGTAAGACTTTCTCAGGATGATAATTTTAAAAAAAATGTTATGCAAGTACATCGAAATATTGTGTTGACATGATGGGTTAATAAGGAAAAGTAGTAGCCATGGCTACTGAGAGCGCTGGACGAGGGTCCAGGCTGCGAGAAGTCAGTATAATAATTATTATAATATTATAATAATATAATATTATAACATAATAATAATAATATTAATAATAATATCAAATAATAAATAATACATTCATGTATTTTATACGTACATAGAGTTCATGCAGATATTATGAGAATATATTCATATATAGGAGAATAAGGGGTAATATATTTATATATAGGAGAATAAGGGGTAATATATTTATATATTGCAGAATAAGGGGTAATATAGGAGAATATATATTCTTTAGTATAGAAATATAAGTTCCAAGATGAACTTTAATTGGAATCCTTTAATAAAAAAAAATGCTTAATTTGATTGGGAATTACTTCAAAAAGAATCATCTAGTTATAAAGATTGATGTTATCCTATTTTCGACGCCATTTGCAAATTACATCTCTGCTGATATTAAACAGAATACATTTGTGAATACGGAAAAGAAAGTTATGCAATTATCTAATGAAATAACCTTGACAGGAAGTCCTAGTGTAAATAAAATTAATGGTCTTGTAAGTAGTTACCCAGCGATCAGATTGTGGACGCTATTTACATTTTTCGTATCAAGTATTTGATAGTAAATAAGAATTCTAATAGTATTTGCTTGAATATGTCTCTCACCCTCACATTCTCTATGTCTATCTCGCTCTCTTTATATATATATATATATATATATATATATATATATATATATATATATATATATATATATATATATAATAATCCAGGTAAAACATCCACAGGGTAGTCATTCAAAGAATTTCAACCGGGTTTATAAAAAGTGCTCAATATCAAATAGAGCATTTATATATGATTATTCTCATGTACAAAGCCATGTACAAAATCCGCGACACTGACATGTCGAGGTTATTGATCAACAGCTATTATAAACTGAGATCTCATCAAGAAGATTTAGAATCCGATCTTAACCTTCGATCATATTTGGAACGAAATTCTAACTATTCTAACGGATTCTAACTCTGCCTGATGAGATCTCAGTTTATAATAGCTGTTGATCGATAACATCGACATGCCAGTGTCGCAGATTTTGTACGTGTCTGTGTGAATAAAAAATAATCATATATATATATATTTATATATAGATTTTTTATTAATTTTACATTAATCGATGGACACGTGTTTCTAGCCAATAGCCGTCATCAGCTTGGCTAACTAAGACAAGGATCGAACCTTCGATATAAATGTTTATAGTTTGGCGCCTTGCCTGGAAAAATTATTATAACCTAAATAGTTAATGTAGTTCTATTCAATTGTTTTTATTTGTTATTTTAACTATTTATTAATGTTACTAGTATATTAATTGTTTCGCTTCCTAAGTGATAAACATGCAAACGATTGCATTATTAGTCGTTCTTAACTTTGTATGACGTATTCTTCGTTAATATATATGTTTTACATTATTTTATACATACACAAAAGTTTACCATAGACACGTGTGTCTGGCTCACAGCCGCCATCAGCATCGGTAACTTTGACAAGAATCGAACCATCGATATTTATGACTATTGGTTGGATGTCTAAAAGAAGTTTGGTAGGCAGTTAAACTTTTAGTGAAATCTGAGTGACATTTTGTATTGAAACAATTTCGTTTTGACATGTATTCCTCTTGTACGTAACTCCATGTTTTCAGTACTACCGGGGTTGCACAGAGACAGAATAATTACTCAACTTTAAGATCTTACGTGGGGAAAAGTTTTACCTTTCTTCCAACCTCTTACTCACAAGAGAGACGTTGCTAGTCTATCTCTACTTTGTCGTACTTTTTAAGGAAGGTGCTAGACTGAGCGCAAATGCTTCGTTTAATCTTGTGTGTCGTACACAGCAAGAACTTGCCTCTCTACCACAAAGAGAAAAATAGTATTGTTTCTCATGCATGTGCCTAGTGTCAGGCGAAATTTCCAACGGCATGTCTTTTGTGGAAAGGGATTTCCATCTGTGGACCAAATTATCGCAAGGAATACTTCCCTTCCGATTATAAACCGGTCTTTTTTCAAATCAACTCTCACCGAATATTTGTCATCAACAACTCCAAACGTAATCATACATAGTTCTACCATTGATCGATCTTTGTACTTACATAATGTTCCTCATATTTCGGCTGATGACTATCCTGTCTCGTTAATCCTTCTTCTCGAGTGGCTCTTGGCCTTCAGAAGTGATGCCTTTATCGTAAGTAATTGATAAAACACAGAACTGCGACCTAGCATACCACGCATATAATCACTACACTACCAATACTGCCATATGCCTCTGTCTCTCTATCGTATTTGATCTTCATTGTCCTTACCCTCATTTCGTTTCTCCATCTTTATTTTATTCATGCCCCTTAGACCTAGGCTGATTGCAAAGATGCAAATGCATCACCTTCTTGCAACGCACATCTTCATCACGTAACCTTTAGACAAGATGACGTCAACATCCTCTATTTAATACAAACCCGCATGTTAGAATCGCCATTTTGTTTGCTTTGATGGTTTCTTTATCCATTTTACTTGGTTTTTCATATCGTTTTCTTCTGCCTTTTTGAATTTGGCGACATTTAACTCTTTATATGGTGGTCACTTCTTATTTTCTTTCATTAATTGCTACCGTTTTTCTAATGCTTTTCTATATGTCTGTCCTCGCATCTATATGAGGTGTTCCGTCTGTTGGCGAGGCATGCTTAACTAAGTACTGATAACGTGTTTTGTTTTTCTTTTTAATTTTAAACTTTTGTTGGTAGAGAATAAGGCATATCATAACTAGAACTTAACGTACCACTATATAACTATAAACTAGAGCATAAAGTACCACTATAACAGGGGTAAGGTTTATAAGGGAACTAATATGGTTGCGAGTTAGGAAAACAGATATTTTTTCACATCACATTTAAATGTCTTAATTGAAACAAGGAGCAGGTGGAGAATTCCAGAGACAATCTGTCAGAAAAAAGAAGCTATTAAAGTAAATATATTACAGCATTAAGGCCATTCTATAGTGCAGCGAGGAGATTTTATTACAAGTCGGGATTTTTTTTGTCGATATAATCAATGTGTAATATAGACATATACACCGTTTTTTTTCTGTGTGTTTTTTTCCATTTTTTGTAGTACCCTAACAAGAAGCTTTATAGGTCGTTAGATATGTCCGTTGGTCTGTCATTATCGGTCTAAAATTCAATTTTCAACGGTAAACATTCATGCTGATAGTTGTACACGTCCAAAGCATCCCTATCAGATGCTCTATCAATCAGTCACGCTTAAGTTTTGAAAAAAGCTTTACTTTAATTTAAATAACATTTTTCTATATCTTTCACAACTTGGTTTGAAAAAAAACATCTTTAAATAAGTCATGCGTACATTTTTATTTTATTGGGCATGATCGGAATCGATTTATTTTTTCAATAAGTACATACTTAAACATTTAATAGAATATGACTATTAGATATAAATTTAAAAGCTCATAGAAATCATTTTTTACCACAAAATTTTAAAAAGCCTGCGAAACATCAGTAAATTTCATGTCCTGCAAAACATCAGTAAATTTCATGTCCTGCGAAACATCAGTAAATTTCATGTCCTGCGAAACATCAGTAAATTTCATGTCCTGCGAAACATCAGTAAATTTCATGTCCTGCGAAACATCAGTAAATTTCATGTCCTGCGAAACATCAGTAAATTTCATGTCCTGCGAAACATCAGTAAATTTCATGTCCTGCGAAACATCAGTAAATTTCATGTCCTGCGAAACATCAGTAAATTTCATGTCCTGCGAAACATCAGTAAATTTTATGTCCTGCTGGTCGGGCAGAATAAGCTACAGCTTAAAATTGCTTCTTTTTTATAATGGTGATTGAGAGGTCCTCGTAGAGTAAATGATTTCACGATTGTCTCCCATGTGGCGCGTAATTAATAGAGAAACACGATTGCAAACCTCCTGCGTGACGTGACTAACCGCTCACACGGTGGTCGCTTGGAACACTAATATGTTGAGGGATCAGTGTATTATGATCGCTTGCACTAAATCCTCTGCTAAATTGCAAAGGCTCTTGCAGATTATGTGACTATGGTGTGCGCAAATGTGTCGACACGAGGCCCATTTTTTTTTCTAGCGACCTATTGTTTGAAAACAGAAAAGTCGTCAGACAATCGTGGCCGGTTCTTTTCTAGATCAATTCTACGTATATACACAAGAGGTCCGTCTTCCACGCTTCGTTTGAAGAAAATACTATATCGTTATCGGCGTAGAAATGATGGATGCATCTTTAAATACCCGTTCTCTTCTGTTCACTTATATTGTTGTATCCATCTTGTTATAGAGCAATCTATTCCCATGCATGGAGTATTGTTGTCACATCTGGGCTGGTGCATCATCTACTAGTCTCTCCCTCCTTGACAAGGTTCAAAAAAGAATCGCCAACCTAATCGGTCCCTCACTGTCAGCCAAGCTCCAGCCTCTGTCCCATCGCCGCAATGTAGCATCCTTGTGCTTGTTTTACAAATACTTCAATGGATTATGTTCCGATGAATTGGCTACTCTGGTGCCCCCTCGACGTAAATTCACTAGACTAACTCGACAATTAACTAAATCTCATTCATTCACTGTGGAGGTCCCCAGATGTCGGAGAGCCTTCTACTCAAATAGCTTCTTTCCTTGTACTGCTGCCCTCTGGAACTCCCTTCCTGCCCCCTGTTTCCCCAACAGTACAGACATGCAGAAGTTTAAAACTAATGTAAACAGACCCCTCGCTGCGCTGATCCCAATCTAGGTTGACCACCCCCTACCTTCTCCCCTTTTCTTTTTCTCAGTAGCCCCTTAGGCCTACAGTGGCGGCCTGCCTTGTTTGGGGCGAACTATGTTAAAAAAAAATAAGAAATTAAGACTGCAACGTAATCTGCTTCTATTTCTTGTTGTTTAGGGTTGCAGAGTTTGGCCGAGTACTTTTTCTCTCGAATGTACGTGTACACTCACGAAGAAAAGTACAAACTGTTTTTTCTTCATTTTTTAGTAATATGTCCCTTTAATCTGAATATCTTCACCACCAATTTATTTTTTAATAATTATTTTCGCTTTCTTACCCGTCACCAATTTATATTTTTCGAATCAATGTTGATACTATTCTTAAGATTAATCAATTAATTATGTTATGTTTCGGAATTTTTGTGATGAGGGTTGATCATTTGTAGGATTTTGTATATTCGGACTACTGTTGTCATCGTGAGTATTTTTATCACAACGTTTCGGCCGATGTAACTTCCGACCTTCTTAAGGTGTACTTTGTCGAACTAGGGAATCTTTCTGTCGAACTCGGGAATCTGGACGTGATTTCGAACGGAACCCTTTATTAAATCCACGGGGGGGGGGGTAGCATGTTCTCGTTGGCAGATGGAACGAGAGCATGCTACCCCCGTGGATTTAATACACGTGAGGTTGGAATAAACATGGAATAATCTGCTAAATCTTCACTATGTTTATATAATAGTTCTAAAAAATAGAGCTATTTATATAATCATAGTTATATTTATTGAAACATCTGGCGACATATGGAGACACTTTTCAAGCCGACAAAAATACTACGCTTGCAAAACAGCAATCGAACTCCTTCTTGATATGTAGCCTGATATTCGTATACATAAAATTATATCATATATATATATATATATATATTACTATTTCATGTATCCACATACAATTTTATTGAGAGATATAATTTGTTATGTATCAATTTTCAGTATTTACTTCAGCATTGCTCGATACGTACGTAGAGCTAGGTAGTAAGCTATGAAAATATATTTTTGGCAATTAAGCTAAACAGAGGCTCCTGTGTTTTATCCCTGGGGGAATCCTCAGGCTAAAATGCCTTTTAGCCTGAGGATTTCCCCACTGGGGAGGAAACAAGGGAGACTATGTGTAGTTTAATTGGCATATATATATATATATATATATATATATATATATATATATATATGTCTGTGTTTGTGTGTGTGTATATATATATAGTTATGAAATTAAATCATCTGTTTTAAATTAGTGTTGATATATAGAAAATGTATATTATTACAGCATTTTCCGTTTTAACATCACACGGACAAACGACAATAACAAAAAGATGACTTAAAAAGGTATGAAATGCGTATTTTAATTTTGACGAGAGAGTATATTGCAGAAAATTCAAAATAAAACATAAAAAGTGCATTGTATGGCTTTCCTAACGGTATTTATTTTTATTAATTCAAATTTTCTTTCTCTACATATACATAA
>OY744542.1:61183019-61200519 GCA_963556195.1 Sepiola atlantica
AATAAAAACATTTATTTTTCATCTCTTTCTTTCCTTAAACCAGGCTTTTCAAAGATTAAAATCTTATCATCAGAGGAAAAATTATGATTGATAAGTTGACAGGATAGGACTGTCAAAGTTCCAAATTTGAAAAAGTTTTCTTTTAAAATTAAAAAATTAAAAAAGTTTTTAAAAAGTTTTTAAAAAGTTCAAACGGGCAGGGGAACCACCAATAACGAAATCCAGAAAACGTGGGGTTCAGAAATATTGGTAAATCCAGAGGAATCTGTATAAAAATCTAACGACGGCGATTCCATTCAGGTCTGTTGTCCACGGAGAGGAATCAAATAAAAGTGGCTATTTCAAGGAAAACAATATTCTTCCTGTTTTCAGTTAAGCGTATTCCAAGGCAATCGCTTCAATGGGATCAAAAACGAACTGTCGCAATGTATTAAAATTATTTGGGAATTATGGGATAGCATAAATAAAGAAAAAGATAAGGAAAAGAAAGGGATGGTAAAAGAAAGGAAAAAGAAGAAAAGAAGAGGAAAGGAAGAAAACTGCTCCTTGTTTTGAACAACTGAAAATATCGATTTGCTTCCATTTGCAGGTCTTATTAATTTTCATTGACGTACTATATTTTTGCTCTATCCAGTATATTGAGCTTTCCTTATTTCGCAATAGGTCCAACTCTCTAAAAGTTTACCTTTTAGTTATAATTTACATATATATATATATATATATATATATATATATATATATATATATATATATATATATATATATATATATAAAGTAATGTAACAAGAGATATAAGAGTCAACTAATATCTTATAATTAGTGAAACATCCGGATAAAAACGGAAGCTCAATATACTGGATAGAGCATTAATATTATAATATAAAATGAAATAATAAAATAAGGTGTCAATCAAATTTTATTAGAATTCAAAGTTCAAGCAAAGTTTCTTAACGTCTATAACTCATGAGTTTTCAAAGATAATTCTTCTCCTCAGAGGACCATAACTGCAGTGACCTTACTGCATGTTATAAATTACACTTTGAAAATATATAAAAATATATACAAAAGTACATAAAAGTATATAAAATCAAATATATCAACCCCAAAACATATGTTTTTGTTAAATCTATACAATTTATCCAAGTCATACAATTTAAGCACATATTGAGGAAAGATATCCAGGATGTTGACTGAAGATTGATCCAGGTAATGAGTGACAGTCCAACAATGAACAATTGAAAAATTGAAAAAATTGAAAAAAGTTATTCAGTCGTGAGATACGTCCGCAATCGATGCAGTGAAAAATTCATCCGATGTTTATGTTAATTATTACAACGATAAATAAACTAAATAAAATAACAAGTTCACTAAACTTACTATGGGTAGAAATCATACTGTTCAAAATTTAGGGTTCCAATGATTTGATCGGAGCAGTACAAATCAAAATGTGCTGGTCAAATGGAAAATCCATTAAATCCGGTTTGACTGAAATTAAAATTGAATTGAGCCGACAAACACGGTCATCTCTTCCCCCGGGTCCAACAAAGATAATTTCAATGAGTAAAGTTTGAAAGTATTCACTCTCCCGCGAGCCAAATAAACAACACCTTTTCTCGACGCTCAGAAAGGAATACTAAAGGCGCTAGATGCCTCCTCATCCGAACGACGTTCTCAGAGCGGAAGTTACATGTCTAAGTTAACATAGAAAGAAACGCCATCCTATATCGACAGATATGTCAAATCAATTCAACCCATACCGGATGTTGCCTGTCTGGGTCAAATCATGAGTCTAGGTCAAAGGGAAAGGGATGTGCAAATTTAGGTCAGAGCGTCTAATCACGCTCACATCCCCAAGTAGCTACTTGAATGTCTAGCTTACGTATAACAAACGGATTTCACAAATCTAGCCCTATCAAATGATATAGAAAATTTATGAAATTAAAAATTACAAAGTTCTTAAAGTAATTAGAATTTAATAATTTAATAGTTTAATTTAAGATTAAATTTTATCCAATTAGGAAGTTTAATTTAAGGTTTAATTTTTACCTAATGAAGAAGTTGTAAAGATATTTTGAGTTTTAAAATTTAGATATTTAGACTTTTACAACTTCAGAGTCTAAACCGTTTAGGCAAGAAGGATTTAACGAACAAATCTCCAAAAACTGGACACCCCGGTCTCTGCACTCACTTTTATATATTTTCAAAGTGTAATTGTATTACATGCAGTAATGTCAATGCGGTAATGGTCTTCTGAGGAGAAGAATTATCTCTGAAAAGACGTTAAGATTCTTTGCTTGAACTTTAAATTCTAATAAAATTTGATTAGCACCCTATTTTATTATTTAATTTTATATTATGATATATATATATATATATATATATATATATATATATATATATATAAATATGAAACTAAAAGTATACTTTTAGAGGATAGAACAAATAGTGAACGGGTTTAAGCTCAATATACGAGATAGAGCAATTATTTTCTTAAATTTTAAATTTTGCCTTTTCCACTGTCAACTGATCAATCTATGTAATTCCTCTGATGATAAGATTGTAATCTTTGTAAAAGCTTTGGCTTTAGAAAAGAAAAATAAACATGTTGTTACCGAGTACACCTTGCATTGAACAATCGAAGTTGAAATACATTTGTCATTGTACATCTTTCTCTTAATCTCTCTACTTTCATTTATCTTTATATATATATATATATATATATATATATATATATATATATATATATATACAATGTGACAAATGGAACACAGGTTAAAGTGCAGGAGAAAAACAAAAACAAGAGATGTGACCGTTTTCGTTCGTGTTGGCGAACATCTTCAGAAAAAGTGAAGATTTGGAAATAATTTTATTTTGAAGGCACACATATGGGAGGAGGAAAGGATGATCCGATTGGGCCATATGATAAGGCTTTAAGTGACATTGAAATATTAAAAGTGGGTGACACATTCTTCTTTATTTCTTATTCTTCCTTTTATATTTTTATTTATTTTCTTTTTCACTTTCACACCTACTGAGCTAGTATAAGGAAGGCGGTTGGCGAGGGGGTAAAAGGCGATAAGAGGGAAGAAGACAGAGGAACTAGCCAGGATAAACACAAATAGGAGTCGGAATGAAATTGATACAATGCGACAACCCACAAATTAATCGGAATGTATCAGAGATAGGTCTGCTAATTTATATATATATATATATATATATATATATATATATATATATATATATATATATATATATATATAAGAGAACGGTTGTTCGGGATTGCGCAACCCTTGCAATTACAAATTCACGCGCGGGCAGCTCCAGGCGGGGCACTCATGCGTTGAAATCGATGGGAGAGTCCATCATATATATATATATATATATATATATATATATATATATATATATATATATATATATATATATATGTGTGTGTGTGTGTGTGTATATATATATATATAAAGTCCAAATAATAAACCAGAACCAATATTACTTTCGAAAGTGTTCGATACAAAGTAGAGCTTCATAAAAATAAACTTTTATAAACATTAGACCATACAAAGCGAGTTTACCAGAGTTTTAATCTTTATACATACGACGGAGTTGCAATATCAATTAAGAGTTGTATAAACGTTGAAACACTGGTTACTCAGGTGGGCTATTCTAATGTTGATTCATTTTAATATATATATATATATATATATATATATATATATATATATATAAGTATCATTAAAAATAACGGACATCTTGTGTCTGGATATTTTTTCTATGATCCTTTCCGTTTTTCTGATTAGGTTCTTAGTGTCAGACTGAAACTGGCTGATAAAATTGCCAAAGCTTCCCAAAGCGCTTTCGGACCCTTCCAGGTCCATCGTCAGTGGAGTAATGTTAACCAGGCATAGACCTAGGAGTGAATATATAATCTATTTAGGCGGGAAAAATAAAGGACTGTGTTTAATTTAAATTTATAATATACTCAAATGCCTATAAATATACATTTTCTCTTTCTTTTCTTTAGTAATTTATCTCTATCTTCCGATCTAGGGGAGTAGCAAACCTAACCTTGCATTTACTTTCAACAGCCTCGTCACTCTCGCATCCCTTATTTTCTCTTTTCGTCCTAACATTCCATTAGAGATGTTTCTGACAAAGGGGGATAATTGCTGTTTTCTGGGTCAATATCTATCTAACACTTATCGTTGTCTGTTTACATTCAAGTAGTAGTTTAAGCTCTTAATTTGTATAGGTTTGTTTAACATTTGCTTCAATATTTTCTTTAAACTTAAGTCTGATATTACCTTCTGATTTATTCGTTTTTGAAGTAAAAGTGATGAACAACATAGAACAACCAGAAAAGAAACTGTGGAATAAATATTGCGATGTGAAATAAGGAAAAGAAGAAATAAACACTGGCATAAATTCGATTATGTGCCCATATATTCTACCGTATTGAAGAGTTGTCTTGACAGCGAGAATAATTGAAGTGTCACTGTTGTTTTTCATGGGTTGAAATAAATTCGTTGTAATACTGAATAAGTATGAAAGGTTTTTTTGATTCATTTTATTTATTTTATTGTGTGTGACGCTTAAATGATAGCTAGTCTTTAAGGAAAACGAAGAATAACAATATGACATCGTCGAAGTTTTGTTTGAAAACAGGGCGCTATTCTTTAGGATTTTTTCTCGTATACATTATTTAGCCAGTGTCGTTCACTTTGTCCGTGTGTAACTATGTACACAATTACTAATAGTAGTTTTTTTTTAGTAGAGCTAGCATTTTGCAGAGAGAGAAGGTACTATAAAAAATACTAAATGATAAAGTATGTCCATGAACAAAGAATTATTTTAGTAAGACAACGAAAAATTAAGAGTTCATAATGAATGAGAACTCATAGGGTCTCGAAAGAATTCTGTAAGGAAAATTGAGTGGACATATCTGTTTCAGTTAGCACAGCACGTGACAATGGGGATAACTTGTGTGTACGTCAGTTAGATAAGCTGCGTGTATACACATTGTTTGTCCGTTAAGTTGTCCCGGAATGTCTATTGTTGTCTCTGCCACAATGCACTTGGCCTAAGCTATTTATGTGAGCACCTTTTCTACGAGTATCGACTATGCAGAACGCTGTCTGTTTGAGTTTTTATATAACACGTGGAATTTTGCCGAGGAATTTTCCGAGGTTTCCCGTTAAGCTTTTGTCTAACCGACAGATGATCCATAGAAACGAAATTCACTGTGGAATTTTTTTTGCTGTTAAGCGAATCTGTGCCTCAGGATTGTCGGTATGAACTCATTTTCGTTTGTCACAGCTATTCCTTAACCAAGATTGCATTTTTTTCACACATGACACCGTACACAGCAAGGCTCGATGGTTGCATGCGAAGTCAGGAAAGGTTTGACCGAAAACAGAGAAAAGAATGCCGCAGAAGCCACATTGTTACACTTAATCCATTGATCTGCGCTTCCGTGTCTGACACGTCTATGCTTACCACACGCAGTTGAAGATAACCCTATAGTACAATGTTCCTTATAGTGACTCCTTCTAGATGTTCACCAGAGACCTGTTAGCCAGGTAGCACTGACAAAATCACGTTGCCACCGCCCCCCACCACGGTGATTAAGGGTTGGACTTTAGGGGATGCTTCTGCTGCTGCTGCTTTCCATAAATTGTAAGTAAAAAAGATCAGGACAAAAATTAAAACAACTAAGCTTATTTGGCTGAACAAAACTCAACTACAACATTACAGGGGTATTCGTATTTTATGTAATCTACGTCGACAATTCTATCGTGATTGTAGAATAGGCATATTACTACCACATTCAAACTTTGTAACGCCAGCACCCATAGAGATCGGATAGTTACGTTGTCCGCAAAGATCTATACATCTGTTGAAGTTGAATAACATCTCATGTTTTCCTCTGATCCACACAATATAAGGTTACTCTCAACGGTTTGCGTGAGGGGAGACTATCGACTTTTTCCGTCTCAAATTCTCAAATCGAGAAGAAAGACAGTAGTCTATTGAGATATCTCATGTTTGTTTATGTCAGTCGAGAAATTCGACTCACTCATCACAACATTCAGTTTTAATGTTTCATGGAAACGTTTCAACTGTGCTGCTTTTTATATCAACAGCAAACGTCCGCAGATAAAGATTATCAGACGAGTAAGTATAACTGAATGCAACAAATGATGGGGAAATGTGGCAGGAATAGGCATACAATGATAAATTGTGAAAGACTAAAACAAATATAAACATATTTCATAGAATAGGACATTGCCTCATTATATAGGACGGCTTTCTATTACCCCGTGTTTAGCGGCATGTGACTGCCGAAAAATGTTCACGAATAGTGTCATTTGTTGGGGATACTATACAATGTTACGGAGTGTACAAATTCAGGTACGTTACGCAATATAACAGCTAGACAAATCATCTGCATATAATGGAAACTTGTTCAGTAGATGCGTTCATGGCTGGGTGCTAATAGTGTGGCTTTGCTAGTTCGACTACTTAAGGCAAATATCACTTTTCCGTTTTTACCATATATATATATATATATATATATATATATATATATATATATATATATATATATATATATACATTCCCGAAACAGTTTTTCATGGTAAACAACTGGTGATCCCTTAAATAATGTACAGACTAGCGTAAATTTATGGAAGCAAACAAATATAGTGACTGCAAAAAGTAAATTGACTTACAAAAAAGTGATTTTCCACCGAACGACTAGGGACTAAAATAGTTTTCTTTTATTTTTATATACATAGTTTTAATGGTTGAGAAACTACCGAGACTATTTATATATATATATATATATATATATATATATATATATATATATATATATATATATATATATATATATATATGGAAGCAGCGTTGTCTAATCGTGCAAATAAGTATTTTATTTATCTTCCTCCTACAAGGTAAAATGTGACACAAGGTCGGGAAAGTGGGTTTTGAAAAGCCAGCGCCCGAGAAGGTGAGCACTCTGGCCTACAAAAATGCTTGGGCAGCCCCTCGGCATTCCCCGGTAGAGGCGTCTAAGGCAGTAAGCAATAAACTTACTCCTCCCTAAATAGGGGAGTCAAAGCCTGGGAGGGTGGACCTCCTAGAACTGCACATGGCTAACCCACAGACCGGCGTAAATCAGGCCCCGAAGGCCCAGAAAATACCGGTATATGATGTGCAGTATCCATCGGAACAGATACTACACTTTGATCTTAGCTAAAAGGCGTTATTTAACCCCTACCCACAATAGGAATATGTGACACAAGGTCAGAAAGTGGGATTTGAAAAGCCAGCGCTCGAGAAGGTGAGCACTCTGGCCATTTAAAATTGCCTGGGCAGCCCCGTCGACATTCCCCGGTAGGGGGTCCTCAGGAAGTAAGCAATGAACTTACTATTCCCCAAAGAGGGGAGGTAAAGCCTGGGAGGGTGGCCCCCCCTAGAACTGCACAGGACAGATCAGACCCATAGACCGGCGTAAATCAAGCCTCGAAGGCCAAGACAATACCGATCTATGATGTGCAGTATCCATCGGAACAGATACTACACTTTGATCTTAGCTAAAAGGCTTTATTTAACCCCTACACACAATAGGAATATGTGACACAAGGTCGGAAAGTGGGATTTGAAAAGCCAGCGCTCGAGAAGGTGAGCACTCTGGCCATTTAAATTGCCTGGGCAGCCCCGTCGGCATTCCCCGGTAGGGGGTCTTCAGGCAGTAAGCAATTAACTTACTCCTCTCCAAAGAGGGGAGGTAAAGCCTGGGAGGGTGGACCTTCTAGAACTGTACAGGACAGACCCATAGACAGGCGTAAATCAAGCCCCGAAGGCCAAGACAATACGTCTATGGGGTGCAGTATCCATCGGAACAGATACTACACTTTGATCTTAGCCAAAACGCCAAGAATTAGTCTAAAGCAGCTTTGAGTAGTTTATAAAAAAGAAAATATGTAAATGTATACATATCATTGCTAGTTTTCAGTAAACTCATTCGCGACAACTATATAGAACTACAAGTTAATACGGATTAGTTCACAATCTTCACTTGGGAGAAAAAACATTTCAACTTTAAAAGTAGATGCTTCCATAAATAAAAGGTGACCGTTATGAAACAATATAATCCACCGGACACAAATGTAATTTATCTACTCTCATTCCATTCCATATGGCAATTGCCGAGATAAAAGTAAGTCTAATCTACAATTATTTCACCATTAATATCGCAGACTAACACATATCGAAATGTAGTAACATAAAACAACTTAATAATATCAATATATTCAATCGCAATCAAATTAACCACAATTATAGATTAAACGAAAAAGTAATTAAAACATATTTTTCTACCGACAATAATTCTAAACTTCGATTATAAGAAATCGTAAGCGGCTAACTTAATTATCAAAAATAATTTACTTAAAACTAGCGATCCGAGATATATTTTCAAATTGCTATTAATATATTTCTCAAGAGATATCAAGAGAAGAGTTGCCGAATAACTGAATGCGTCAGTAAAAGGGTTACGAAGACATAACCAATTTCAAACTTCAAATATATCCTATTTTGATCAAATTGAAATTATATGAACAATATTTTGGGGTGGAAGACAATAAAAGTGTTGGCTAATATCTTCATCATCCGCTATGGGCTCAATATTTACGCGCCCTCACATGTGTGACACATGGAGACGGTACCCCATAAAACTTCATATATGTATATCTGATTTTAATAACATTCAAACAATATGGATAAGACTCTAATGCAGAGAATTTTCCATCATTTCACTTTTTTCCGACAACATAAAACGGGAATAGGGACAAGGGCAACCAAAAAAGTAAGATGGTGTTATAAAAAGCTAAATGGTAGTAATCCTAATTGAACTCTGAATACGTCGGGTCTCTATCTTACTCTCTAAGATATCAAATATTACGTCAGTAAACAGTGAAATAAATGTCAACCATAAATAATTATTGCTGAAATGAAAAATAATAAAGACATTTTTTTTTTGTTTACACAGTAACTTAAGTTCTTCGTTATTTTTTAACACTGTTTCTAAAATAGGAAGAGTTTTCCACTTGACTTTTAATCGGCGTTCAATAGACTTACGGAGGGCAACTGAGAGTCTTATTACGTGTTGTTTTTCTTTTCCTTTTTCTGTGAATTACAAATAGTAATTTAATGTCTGTTCGATATATAATATGTATATAATGTATATATCTATATTTCTCATTTCTCTCTCTCTCTCTCTCTCTCTCTCTCTATATATATATATATATATATATATGTAGAAAGAGATGTGTGTGTACATTAGATGAATACACAAGTCATATAACGCTTTGTAAAATTAAAGTAGACACTATTTATAAGAGAGCTTATAAATATATTAACATCACTGTTATTTTCAAAACATTGGCAACCATTGAAAGACAGAAAAGAAAATATATAAAGAGAGAATTGGGAAAAACGATAGGGCAGAAGAAATAATGTACCCCCAATTATATTAGTTAGTTTCGAAACATCATAACTATGCCTGAAAAGTAAGGATGGGCCAAATCTAATCTTGGCATAAGTTGTATGTATGGTATGAAGTATTCTATAAGATATGCCTTAGAAACGGGGATAATTCAAACATAATTTTATTAATCCGTTTCACAATTTACAGGGTGTTCACTTCTATCAAATAGCATCAGATACATGCATCAAATGAAAAAATAATCCGAAGTTAAATTAGGTTAGAAATTCGGCCATGACTAAACCTTTTAAAGTCAATGTCAAAATATAATATATGAGACTTTATTGGCTACAACATGGTCCAAGTAGCAAGTTCTTACGATAGAGAGAACAGAAAGTATTGCCAGAAATGTGACGACCAACTTTTACGTGACCTTTATCTTAGACTGTGACCTAGATATAGAAAAATTAAATCTCTCTTAAGAAAGACCATTACCGATATTTTGACCAAGTTCAGTGACGATTAATCAAGAGGTGTAGACAATAGTTTGTAGACAAAAACAAACATGATTACAAACGTGACTGGAAGCATAACTTTCGCTGCGAAGGTAATGAAGAAAAAGTATGCACTTTTATGTTCACCATTAGTTTATGTGTTTTTCAGACAAATGGTAAAATCAAATCTTCATATAAAGAAGAAAAGAAATTCATTCTTCGTCTCTAATAAATAAATACAATCGACTGCAATAAACACAACGGGGAATACCGACAGTCAGTAAAACAATCCAACGATAATGATCATTTGATGTGTCAACAATTTTACTAGGGGGGAGGGAGAAGTTGACTAAATAGTTTAAGACTGCGCAACGATCGTCTACCGTGGTCGCTGGTCTTTCTGCGCATTCGACGATTTAGTATGTCCTGTTATTGACCATTTGAGACTATTGTGGATGAGCCAGACTTTTAGACCACTTCCTTAATGGACGGAGAAACTATAATGGTCGTAATGCAACACAGTTTAAAAGAAAAAAAAACATCATGATGTCCAACGGAATCTCTAAAGAAAAGTGGTCGATTTAAGCCTTCAGGGTGATGAAGAACACAAAAAGTCGACCTTGTTGTTATCAGGAATTTTGACTGGAAAATAATTGCAGGTCATTTATTCTCTTTCGCAATTCCAGGGGGAATTGGACGCTTTTTTTCAAAATGCTAAACGTTATCAAACTGTTCTTTGAGTCAGCTGAATGATAACTGCTTTATGTCGGTCACAAATTTCCTTAAGCGGCTCAATTGGTCACGCGTTGTCCGTCAGTCGGTGTTCAAAGAGCTGGTACATCGTCAAACGCGCAGATAAAATGGCCGCATTTTCAAATTAAAGTGTGTACTTGTCCTTTCTCTTCCTCTTATTTACTTTCTCTCCTTTAACGTTTTCGTCATTCTTAATATCTTCCTCTCTATCTTCTATTATATTTTATCTGATTCTTCTTTCTTTCTTTCTTTCGATCATTTTTTTCTCTTTTTAATTCTGTCAGTATATTTTATCTTTTCTTCTCTATATATAATACAGAAATGAACCCCTGAATAAGTGAACTCATTTTGTCTAAAATTTTGAACAGATATTTAATGGTTCAGTGGATGTATATTGACTCGTTGTTTTGCATCTAAGACAGAAATTTAATAAACTTTTGTAATAATTGCATATTTAAAAAAAAATTTTTTTCTTAACATAGGTCACCCCAAACAAGGCAAGCCGACACTGTAGACGTAAGGGGCTACTGAGAAAAGAAAAGGGGAGAAGGAAGGGGGGGTCAACCTAAAAGCGAGATGTCTGTTTACATTAGTTTTAAATTTCTTCATGTCTGTTCTGTCGGGGAAACAGGGAGCGGCAGAGAGTTCTAGAGGCCAGCAGTACGAGGAAAGAAACTATTTGAGTAGAAGGCTCTCCGACATCTGGGGACCCCCACAGTGAATGAACGAGATTTAGTTGATTGTCGAGAGGCTCTCCGACATCTGGGGACCCCCACAGTGAATGAACGAGATTTAGTTGATTGTCGAGTTTGTCTAGGGAATTTACGTCGAGGGGGCACCAGAGTAGGCAATTCATCGGAGCATAATCCATTTTAGTGTCTAGAGATTATTTGCAAGTGCTAGAATTAAAGCTTAATGGCTTGGAAAATAGAAACGTAACAAAGTTCTAGTTCAAATCAACAGTTCAATCAACAGTTCAATCAACAGTTCAATCAACAGTTCAAATCAACAGTTCAATCAACAGTTCAATCAACAGTTCAATCAACAGTTCAAATCAACAGTTCAATCAACAGTTCAATCAACAGTTCAAATCAACAGTTCAATCAACAGTTCAATCAACAGTTCAATCAACAGTTCAAATCAACAGTTCAATCAACAGTTCAATCAACAGTTCAAATCAACAGTTCAATCAACAGTTCAATCAACAGTTCAATCAACAGTTGAAATCAACAGTTCAACTAACAGTTCAATCAACAGTTCAATCAACAGTTCAATCAACAGTTCAATCAACAGTTCATTCAACAGTTCATTCAACAGTTCAATCAACTGTTCAATCAGCAGTTCAATCAACAGTTCATTCAACAATTCAATCAACTGTTCAATCAACAGTTCAATCAACAGTTCAATCAACAGTTCATTCAACAGTTAAATAAACAGTCAACTAACAGTTCAATCAACAGTTCAATCAACAGTTCAATCAACAGTTCATTCAACAGTTAAATAAACAGTCAACTAACAGTTCAATCAACAGTTCAATCAACAGTTCAATCAACAGTTCAATCAACAGTTCAATCAACAGTTCATTCAACAGTTAAATAAACAGTCAACTAACAGTTCAATCAACAGTTCAATCAACAGTTCAATCAACAGAGACTATTTTTTGTTTGTTCTGTTTTGATTCCTTTATTGCGTTTATGATTTTTTTTCTATAAGGATACACATTTCGTTCTGTTTCTTTGTTAACTTTATTTAGTATTGTTTTTTCAACATTTTTTTAAATTTCATTTGGGTAATTATGTAGCAGGACCAACACCCACTGATGGATAAGGGTTTGTGAAAAAAATGTAGAAGTAGATGCTTCGAGAAAGGCGTGGAAAATTTATCGACGCAAAACGGTTAAGTTTTCTTTCATCGTTTCTTTTTTTTCGTATCAACTTATTATAATTATGTACAAGTGTTTAATTCACTTAATTTTCTCATATGTATATATAGAGTAATAGTTGCGTTTTTTTTTTCATTATTCTCTCATTTTTGTTCAGTTTTGTCATTTCCCTATTTTCGTTTCATACTCAATATTTTACGTCGGCTTAACTTTACATCGACTTTGCTTTTTTTTACAAATCCGAAAACTACATTTCTCCGTTTCCGATACTTTTTTCTTCGCATCAATATTCTATCATTTTTTTTTATTCATTTGTTTACTTCTCCCATTTTTCATTAATGCTCGTATTTCTTTTTAATTTCATCCCTCAATTTTATTTTCTTATTAAAATTGCGTCTCTCCTCAATCATAATAAACAAGAATTCTTATAACCCTAACCCCAAACCTATTCTGCTATCAATTCACATTGTAATTTTCTTCTGCATCTTTAGTTAATCCCCATCTCTCGTTGATCCCCCATTCATCATTTAATACATTTATTTACACTTATTTACTTGCAATTTCATCATTTACCAACTTTCTTTAAAAAACGTGTCATATAAATAGTCTTCTGATAACGTATCTTCTAACGATCTAAAATGGAAGACTTATATCAAATCTGTTCCTAAGTTCGTTGTAGATAAGTTTGGATCATTCTACCGCTCCATAAATTAGCTGACCCTTGGTGCGATTCTCTGTCTATATTAGAGGGTTATCCGTTTTTAGATGGAGTATTGCTTCCAGATCCAGAGAAGCGCCACTGTTACTATATAAGATAAAGGAACGTATTAAGCTAGAGTAGTGCTTCCACAAGATATTAGTAATGTTGTTATGATCATCATTATTTTAGTTTTTTAAGTTTTTTATTTTTATCATCAGTATTATTATTATTATTATAATTATACCTATTATTTTTATTATTATTACTATTATTATTATCATTATTGTTGTTGTTGTTGTTATTATTATTATATCATGATTTGTACGCACTAGGAATTCTCACACAGTTCATCGTCGGTGATTGCTCACCGACAACAACTAGTGGTATTTCCTGGAGTCTGAGTGACAACAAGCCTCCCCATATTTCCAGTATTCTTCACTTCTTTTTGATAACGATGCGGTATCGCAACAGCCGCTTACCATTGATTTTTTTCACTGGTAAGGACCATTAGTCTTCTCTGGGATTTGAGTGGCAATAAGCCTCTACAAGGTCCCAGCATTATCCACACTTTTCCAGTGGAGATCTGGTGTGTGCTGTCCCTCCTCGGTCTTCTCATCCTCCTCGACCCTCTACAAATAGATTGTCTGATATCAGCCTAGGTCGGCACCATTAAATTTTTTCTTTTTTTTTTGTTAATTAAAACATTTTTTTAAACTGTTCATTTTTAAAATTAAATTTTTTTTTAACTTATTATTTTTGGGGTGTATGTGGGGAGAGAAGGGGGAGTTTATGGTGTTCCTTTGTAATTTCTGTCCATTGGTTCATTGGTTCATTTTTGTGTGGTAATAGCTGAGGCCGGTGTAATTTGTTGGGGGGGGGATTATGAAGTGATGTTTTTTGCAGTTTTTGTTCCTTGGTTTATGTCGTGGTGTTCTTCGTGTGGTTTTGTTTTCTCTCTGTTGTAAATACCTTGTGACTGGTTACCCTTTGTAGCTTATGCGTGTTGGTTTCCACATTCGAGGATTTTCCATAAGTTTTAGCTCTTTTGATCATCGCCGTCCTTTGTATGGTTTCGATGGTCCCTTTGATTCCAATTTCTTCTCATCATCATCATCATCATCATCATCATCATCATCATCATCATCATCATCATCATCATCATCATCATCATCATCATCATCATCATCATCATCATCATCATCATCATCATCATCATCATCATCATCATCATCATCATCATCATCATCATCATCATCATCATCATCATCATCATCATCATCATCATCATCATCATCATCATCATCATCATCATCATCATCATCATCATCATCATCATCATCATCATCATCATCATCATCATCATCATCATCATCATCATCATCATCATCATCATCATCATCATCATCATCATCATCATCATCATCATCATCATCATCATCATCATCATCATCATCATCATCATCATCATCATCATCATCATCATCATCATCATCATCATCATCATCATCATCATCATCATCATCATCATCATCATCATCATCATCATCATCATCATCATCATCATCATCATCATCATCATCATCATCATCATCATCATCATCATCATCATCATCATCATCATCATCATCATCATCATCATCATCATCATCATCATCATCATCATCATCATCATCATCATCATCATCATCATCATCATCATCATCATCATCATCATCATCATCATCATCATCATCATCATCATCATCATCATCATCATCATCATCATCATCATCATCATCATCATCATCATCATCATCATCATCATCATCATCATCATCATCATCATCATCATCATCATCATCATCATCATCATCATCATCATCATCATCATCATCATCATCATCATCATCATCATCATCATCATCATCATCATCATCATCATCATCATCATCATCATCATCATCATCATCATCATCATCATCATCATCATCATCATCATCATCATCATCATCATCATCATCATCATCATCATCATCATCATCATCATCATCATCATCATCATCATCATCATCATCATCATCATCATCATCATCATCATCATCATCATCATCATCATCATCATCATCATCATCATCATCATCATCATCATCATCATCATCATCATCATCATCATCATCATCATCATCATCATCATCATCATCATCATCATCATCATCATCATCATCATCATCATCATCATCATCATCATCATCATCATCATCATCATCATCATCATCATCATCATCATCATCATCATCATCATCATCATCATCATCATCATCATCATCATCATCATCATCATCATCATCATCATCATCATCATCATCATCATCATCATCATCATCATCATCATCATCATCATCATCATCATCATCATCATCATCATCATCATCATCATCATCATCATCATCATCATCATCATCATCATCATCATCATCATCATCATCATCATCATCATCATCATCATCATCATCATCATCATCATCATCATCATCATCATCATCATCATCATCATCATCATCATCATCATCATCATCATCATCATCATCATCATCATCATCATCATCATCATCATCATCATCATCATCATCATCATCATCATCATCATCATCATCATCATCATCATCATCATCATCATCATCATCATCATCATCATCATCATCATCATCATCATCATCATCATCATCATCATCATCATCATCATCATCATCATCATCATCATCATCATCATCATCATCATCATCATCATCATCATCATCATCATCATCATCATCATCATCATCATCATCATCATCATCATCATCATCATCATCATCATCATCATCATCATCATCATCATCATCATCATTATTATTATTATTATTATTATTATTATTATTATTATTATTATTATTATTATTATTATTATTATTATTATTATTATTATTATTATTATTATTATTATTATTATTATTATTATTATTATTATTATTATTATTATTATTATTATTATTATTATTATTATTATTATTATTATTATTATTATTATTATTATTATTATTATTATTATTATTATTATTATTATTATTATTATTATTATTATTATTATTATTATTATTATTATTATTATTATTATTATTATTATTATTATTATTATTATTATTATTATTATTATTATTATTATTATTATTATTATTATTATTATTATTATTATTATTATTATTATTATTATTATTATTATTATTATTATTATTATTATTATTATTATTATTATTATTATTATTATTATTATTATTATTATTATTATTATTATTATTATTATTATTATTATTATTATTATTATTATTATTATTATTATTATTATTATTATTATTATTATTATTATTATTATTATTATTATTATTATTATTATTATTATTATTATTATTATTATTATTATTATTATTATTATTATTATTATTATTATTATTATTATTATTATTATTATTATTATTATTATTATTATTATTATTATTATTATTATTATTATTATTATTATTATTATTATTATTATTATTATTATTATTATTATTATTATTATTATTATTATTATTATTATTATTATTATTATTATTATTATTATTATTATTATTATTATTATTATTATTATTATTATTATTATTATTATTATTATTATTATTATTATTATTATTATTATTATTATTATTATTATTATTATTATTATTATTATTATTATTATTATTATTATTATTATTATTATTATTATTATTATTATTATTATTATTATTATTATTATTATTATTATTATTATTATTATTATTATTATTATTATTATTATTATTATTATTATTATTATTATTATTATTATTATTATTATTATTATTATTATTATTATTATTATTATTATTATTATTATTATTATTATTATTATTATTATTATTATTATTATTATTATTATTATTATTATTATTATTATTATTATTATTATTATTATTATTATTATTATTATTATTATTATTATTATTATTATTATTATTATTATTATTATTATTATTATTATTATTATTATTATTATTATTATTATTATTATTATTATTATTATTATTATTATTATTATTATTATTATTATTATTATTATTATTATTATTATTATTATTATTATTATTATTATTATTATTATTATTATT